>CM042749.1:16144266-16154961 GCA_022496165.2 Catalaphyllia jardinei
ATGAAGTATTACTTGAGAACGCTTGAGTCGTGAAATTTAGTGCCCTATTTTCATGTTAAAATACTGTCCCGCCAAATTTGTGAAATTAAAGTGGCACTATGATCAAATTTTTACCCCTTGTTTTTTGAGTGAATCAGATAGAATTCTATGAAGGAATAAAAACGCTGTTTACCATTGCAAATATCTGCATTAGTTCCGGAGATATTTAAGTTTAAAAATGGGTAAAATATGCATCTGAGATGTCTGATGACGTCATTCACTCCACCCAATATTATATTGAGTGTATAAATAGAGCTATCTTGGCCGATTTGCAGTGCAGAACATTAAAACTTGGCAGGCTAATAGTTCTACAGGAAACACACCTATGACTATAATAAAATGCGTTCCCATGGCAACTCACTCTTTTCCAGTCCCCACCCACTTGATTTCAATATGTTGGTGATTTTCAGCTTGAAAATGTTAAACAAGTTCACAAAGACGAGCAAACATATTTATAGGCTTGCTGGATCATGCATATGAAGTGCTGTTAGCAAATATTAAGATGAAATGCCAAAGGTGGCCAGAAAAGCTTTTAATATAGGGTGGTCTGGAACCCAGTGTGTTCCCATGGTAACAGAACTGTTGAGCTCATATTGTGGAGCACAATTAGTAAAACCTTACTGCAAAGAATCAAACATTTCTGATACAAACTGGCTGAGATATCTCTTTTCATCATATTTGAACAAATAAAGGGGGTAAGTTTCTAAAGAAACTGTGCTGCTGCGTCGGTGGGAGTATTAAAAGATAATTTGGTTTTATCAACTGTATATAAACCACACACAACTCACAATTCCTCGATTCGCTCCGACGAAGGGCTTCTGAATCTCTTTACGGTGGCTAATTCACATTATCAACTCAGTTGATAAAACCAAATTATATTTGAACAAAGTCTAGTTGAGTGTACAACGTCATCACTGGGCTAATTTGCATATTTTAAAAACTTGAATATCTCTGGAACAAAAAGAGATATTGGAATAAAGTAAACAGCATTTTTCTTCGGATGTAGTCTTTCTTTTTTTCTTTTTTTTTTTTTCTTCTTTCCTCAGTCACAAATCGCCGTCTGGTCTCTACAGCGCATGCGTCACTAATGCAGCGTACGACACATGGAATTTACAGCAGTTGTCATCGTGAAAAACCTACTAGGTCGGATTCCATGATTTCTAGGCGATGAAATCACATACAAACGAACACGCCGTTCGCGGTAGACCAACACTAAAGGTCGTTAAACGTTTTCGGAAAGGGTCGGTCTGCAAGGCTTACGAGAAATTAACAATTTACGAGCGAACGTTTGAAGTGAATTCATCAGGAATCATGTTTAATATGCCAAAGGAGCTAGCTATCAACCGGGGCTATCGACTCTTCACCTTGATAAAAAGCGTCTTCAGAAGCGTCATCGTATTTTTAGACGTGATCGTCAACCAAGTAGGATCCCAGCACGAACTCATAACGTCTGAGCAACAAGAGCAGAAAGGTTAGAGAATATATTTCTGTTGTTTACGAATGTATCTGTTCGAGTACACCTAAGTAAAACGCTCTGAGAAACTTCGTAACGTGTAATTAAGTTAAAATCTCGAACTAAACGATATTTTCTCGTTATTTTCTTTTGTCTTCTCAAGAATGAAACCCATGTAGCGAACATTGTAGCGAACATTGTACATTTAAGATAAAAGAAACTAATGTTTGAGTTGACCCTCAGCAAAACAACTCTTGGATTGTACTGTAACGCAATCCTGAAGCAATAAAAAAATTATTCGAAGAACATTCAGTGGATAAAGTCAAGAAATTGCGATATTATAGGAGATTAATAAAGATTACACTTCTAATTTTTAAATCTGCGTTTTCCCAAACCTGAGATATTCCTCGAATTATTTTGAACAAATTTACAGAGCCCAGGGTGGCTCTATGTCACGCATCGCCATAACTCTGAAATTCAAAATGCCTCTCTCGTTTGAGAAATTAAAAAAAAAAAAAACAAACAAACAAACAACAACAACGGCAACGGCTAAAGAAAATAGACTGAAACGTTCATAGGCTGATGTAACGATCTTGACTCATTTTACGTGCTAAAGGTCTGTGTACGAGTAGTAAGCAATTAATCGATTCCAAGAAATGCAATCGAAGGCAGAATAGCTTGAGCACATCGATTCAATGGAATTTAGCACGACTTCAAATGCAGAACATTTAAGCACAATTGCAATATAGCTAGTGCTTCTCAGTATAACGACTGCCTGGGTGCACGCAGCAAGGCGTCTAGTTTATGTCTCAAAATGGCTTAAAAAGGAAAGGTGCGATTTTCGTCATAGTACCACTTTAAGTACCTGCAAAATTTAGTACCAATAAAGTGGCGTGCAAGAATTTCTGCAGTTATCGCAAAAAAGGATTTTTGACGATGGGGGGGGGGGGAGAGACTAGAAAGGCGTACATATTTGGCCAATAAAAGGAGAGCTGGGTACGAGTTTGACGAGCACCTCGAAGATTGAACGTCGGCCATGTTCATTTCATGTGTCGTGTTGTCTTTTGCTTATCGGCTTTTGCTTTCACGTAGGTCAGTGAAAGCTGGTAGAGGTATTTACGACTGTTTTAATAATAGGGAGTTTAAAAACACCACTACGGCAACGGCAACAAAAGGATTCATGAGCAGAACAAAAACTGTGTATGTGCGTTGTAATTTTTTGTATATTTCTTTGCCGTCCTCTGCAACACAACAACGTGAAATCACCAAATCCTGCGTTGTCTGAGGAACATGAACCACGACGAGTAATTTTTAAAATTCTTTTTCAAATTTATCCCGGTGTTCCAGATTGAGTTTCGCGATAGTTTTGACAGTGATAAACAAAGTAAATGATTGAAGAGTACCCCGAGATTCGTAGGTAAAGTATAAATTCATTTTTTTAATCTACGTTGTCTTCGGCGTCCCCGAAGTAGCTTCTTAAATTCCCTAGTGTATCACTTACAACCGCAATTTCGGTGAGGTGAAAGAATTGATACAAGGCATCCAGCTGATCCTGGAAGACAAAGCCAGTTTAGCAGATGGGGAATTTAAAAGCTACAGTGGAACAAATTCAAAGGGAAACAACCAAAATGTTCGTTATATCGAGGTCATAGTTAATGATTGATTTGTAACACAGATGACTTCTGTGGAAATACTATAGTATCAATGTCTATAACGTATAATAGGCCGTTGACTGAAAGGTTGCTGTCTCTTTACCATAAGGATTAAAGGAGTTGGTGAGTGTTGATCTGTTCAGCGTTCATCTTCTGTCGCGTGTTGACATTGTAATTCGTTATATCGAGGGAGATTTTACGTTTGGGCTTCCAGATTTTGTTCGTTATATCGAAGAATTCGTTATATCAAGTTTCGTTTTATCGAGGTTCTATTCCACACATTTTACTGTAACTTTGGCTGGGACGTAGGATATCGTTCGTTATATTAAGGCCTTCGTTATATAGAGGTTCGTTAAATCGAGGTTCCACTGTAGTAGCTATTTTTCTTGGCTGGGAAATTTGATGGTTTTCACTCGCTTCTACTTCTGTGTAGTCGAAGGTAAACTTAAGTTCTTGTCATTTCTGGTTTCATTGTTTCTTTATTGTTTTATTTGAATACACACATTTAAATTCCAGCTGTATGGAAAGTTGCATTCGAAACCCGTCATTTAAGTTATGCCTGAATTTTTGAAAACAGGGTTAGCAAAGATAAGGACCCATTCTACTACTTAGCAATTAAAAACAATAAAATTCGTCCAAAGGCCGATGAAAAAGCCTATATCTGACGCCGGGCAGTAAGTTAATGGTCCCTAGAAGCATTCCCAGGAGTCGAAGTTTAAATGACGCAAATTTTAGAACATTTCTTCAGTAACCTGACTTCCGGCGAAGTTTCAAAGCGGTATCATTTCAGCCTAGGAACTTCTAAGTTGAGTTCGCTGAAGCGGTAGAGTGCCTGGTTAAGGCTTACATAGCAACTTATATAGTTGGCAAAACACGACTTTTTTCTCGGTCCGATAAACAACAGGATGTTGCATGGAATAGACAACAAACTGAATGAAACATAGTGCACAACTTGTCTGCACAAAGACTGGCCTATGGTTCAATGCCATTAGAGCTCGCTGAAACTAGACCTAGATCCAATTTTCCTGAGTCAAGAAATTTTTTTTCCAAGGCACGATCAGCTATGCTTAACACCGACTTCAGGTATTGTTAAAACAATATGAATGCCTGGCACAGACTTTTTGGCGAAACCGCACTTAAACAAGACATCCTATACTGTCAACACCATGCGGAAATCACAGAATCACACACTTTCGCTGAACTGGTTCAGGCTTACATAGCAACCTAAATAGTCAGCAAAACCATACTTTTTTCGCGGTCCGATAAACAACAGGATTTCGCATGGAATTGATTTCTACATTTCAGCATAAAAGACGCCGTTACGTGACAACAGACGAAGAAGTTACGTGACATTTCTGTTCAATAATTGTCACTGCACAATATCTAAAAGTAAACTGCTAAACGACACTGAAACCAGCTTTAGGCGCGCACTGATTTCAAATAACTCAGTGTCACATGTATTAAAGAGAGAATTGTGGGTAGGGATAAAAAATATAGGGGCGGGCCGGCGCGGGTGGGGAGGAGGGGGTAATTATGTCTACATCCACTTGAAAACAAATCACTAGCCAGAAAGCAAGCTAACAAAACGGAAAAAACGACATCAGCCGTGAACAACACAGTAAACAAGCTAATTTTAGACAGGGGAAGTTGTGAAAAGTTACACAAAAAGTTTAGGTTTTCTGACCCGGTTTTCATAGCTTCAGGTATATTTGTAAGCATATTTTAAAAAACTAATTCAAGTAAGAAATTTGAATTGTCTAATCTTTAACATTTCGTATCGTTCACACTACATTTCCATTCATATTCTTTGTAGTTCGACCAGAGTGAAATTTCTTCACAGCCGGATGGTATGCAAGTCAACCTACATGTAGGAGTCAATCTACATGTACAATTTCGATCGAGGATAATCGATGTTAAACGAAAGATTTATCAAGGACAACACCAGATAGATAATGTATCAATTACACTGAGAGAGACCTTTGGAAACACCGATTTTCAATGGCTAAAAAAGGTAATAGATACATCGAGGTTAAAGGAAGATGAATTGGTTAAAAAAAGACAGAAAAAAAAGTTTAAAATGCTGCAGGATGAAAAAATAAGACTGAGGAACGTTATAAAAAGGAGAGAGATGACTGCCAGGAAATGAAGAGAGATAAGAACAAGGTAGAAGTTGTCGACCTCACTAAACATGGTATTGATGACGAAATCAAGTTACCTGTCAGTCTTGGTCCTGATTTTTATGAAACCCCAACAAGGTTACCTTATGAAAAGATCATCGCTGAGACCGAAAAGATGTGTTTAGTGATTAAAGAAGAAGGGGAAAAGAGGAAAGTGAGTGAAAATGAGGTTGACAGGGAAATAGATGAACTTAGAGAGGAAGTGAAAGGGAATCTAAGAAGAACAAAGGACAGGAATTACACCACAAATTTAAAAAGGAGAAAGAAAAAAGCCATGAAAGATAAGGAAAAGGTTTTCCAACCTGCAGATAAAGGACGGATAATTGTCGCCATGGATCGATATGAGAGCATAAGAGGCAAAGAAAGTTATGAATACAAGATGAAACAAGTACTCGTCGACCTCAAAGCAAGACCCTCAAAAAGAACAGGAGAAGACGGGGATTTGACAGACAAGGTATGTCAAGATGGAGCAAAGGTCATAGACAGAAGAATCAACAGAAAGGAGTTCAGAAGATCATTTAAGGCAGCCGCTTAAAACCAAAGAATTGCCATGCACCTAGACTCACTGGACTGCCAAAGGTTTATAAAAAAGGAGTACCAATGATAGCTATTGTGTCAATGATAGGATCTCCTTTTGAGAAGATTTCAAAGACCCTGATCCCAAACTTACGACAATACAACGATGTACAAGGGAGAAAGGCCTTTATGTTAAGAATTCCAGGGAGCTTAAAAAGCAAATCAAAGATTGGAGATTAGAGAGAAATGAGATTCTGGTCCGCTATGATGTTAAAAACTTGCACCCTTCGAAACCTATTGGCAAGGTGTTGGATATAGTGGAAAAGTTGTAAGGTGAGAATAAAGACCTCGGAGAAAAATCCACAATGACTATAACATCAGTAATGGAATTGTTGAAGTGTATGCTTGATCTGACTTATTCGCGAATACGGGGGAAGTCATTTTGTTTTGGACATTGGACCAATTGGCCTTGGTGCTACGGGTGAAATTGCAATCATATACATGGAGGACTTCCAACTATATCCCCTTAATGAGTGGTTCTGGTAGTTACGTAGATGACAGTGAGACCAAGTGCAAGGAAGGAGAAGCTCAAGAGATACTAGATCACCTCAATTCCATTGAGTCTGGAGTAATTGTATTTACAAAGGAAGACCACGAAGGAGATGTTTTACAAGTACTTGATTTAAAGCAGACTGTAGACAGAAAGACGAAGAGGATAACACAATCTGTCCATTACAAGAACACTCACACAAACATAAATGTGAAGAAGAGATCTAATCACTCAGACAGTATGAAAAGAGCCATTATAAAAGGTTTTGCTGACAGAGCGAGGGCTTTATGTGATGAAAAACACCTGGCAGAGGAACTACACAAAAATCGAAGACGTGTTTATAGCGAATGGGT
This sequence comes from Catalaphyllia jardinei, assembly GCA_022496165.2. Classification (NCBI taxonomy): domain Eukaryota; kingdom Metazoa; phylum Cnidaria; class Anthozoa; order Scleractinia; family Caryophylliidae; genus Catalaphyllia; species Catalaphyllia jardinei. The sequence continues at coordinate 16,151,007 of CM042749.1, forward strand.
ACCTCAGAGAAACCGTGAGAAGATTTATAGAACAAAGACCTCAACAGATAGACAAAAGAGAGCACGAAGAACTCTTTTTACTACGAAAATTAAAAGCCATTGGGCTGGCCCCATCGGCAATCTCCTGGTTCAACAGCTATTTGTCCCAAAGATCTCAAGTGGTCCGCATAAATGCTGAGCTGTCTGATGCTCTGCCTGTAATGTGTGGGATACCACAAGGTAGAGTGCTTGGAGCTCTACTATTCAGCATTTACGTAAACGACCTACCTGCAGTCAGTAAGGTGTGCTCAACCGCGTGCTACGTAGACGACACGAAATTGATTCTTTCTTTCACAGTCGATGAGTGTCACGCTACTGAAGACAAAATTAACGCTGACCTACAACGAATCCGCGATTGGTGTTTTGAGAACTACCTCTTGTTGAACCCGGACAAAACAAAATTAGTGGTGTTCGGCAGTCAACAGATGATTTGTAAATTGCCAAGCTTTAAGCTATCTTTCTTGGGGAAGGAACTCTTACCAACGGACTCCGTTAAGGACTTAGGAGTGGTATTTGATCCTACTCTGTCTTTTGACTCCCATATCACAGCTCTCGCTACTACTTGTATCTCTAGGCTTGCTCAGATAAATCGTGCAAAGCACGCTTTTAATCCAAACCTTCTTGTAAATATAATTAACGCGCTAGTGTTTAGTAAACTCTTTTACTGTTCCACGGTCTGGTCTAATACATCTGAAAAAAATTTACGTAAGTTGCAACATGAACAGAACTTCGCCGCTAGAATAATAAGCGGAAAGAGAAAATTCGATCACATTACTCCAGTGCTACGGGACTTACGCTGGCTAACTGTAACACAGCAACTTTACTTAAGAGACGCTGTTTTTACTTTCAAATGTATGACAGGTTGCGCCCCTGACTACCTTAGATCCAAGCTAGTTACCAGAGGCCAAGCTTCCGGTCGCGTGACACGAAATTCACAACAGTTAAATATCCCTTTATTCAGAACAGCCACCGGTCAGCGGTCCTTCCAGTACAGAGCTGTCAGTTTATGGAACAGCTTAGACAAAGATCTTAAACTTAGTAAAAATCACGAGGTTTTTAAGCGTAAACTTAAGCATATATTACGGGATACTTAGGTATTTATAGATTTTCGATTGGTAATTTTCTACCTTTTATGGATCATTCTTATATTATATACATTTTAATTTATATTATCTTTCATTTTAAACATGATTTACTGAACACCGAAAAGCCCCTCAGGGGAGTGTTCAATAAAGTCTTATGTTATCTAAGAACATATTTGAAAGGGTTGTCTGAGCAGTTCAGAAGAACTGCTAACCGACACTCTTTTCGAGTTGCTTTCAAACCTGGAAGAACTATAAAAGGGAGATTAAACGCACATATTAAGAGTCGCTTGGTGAAAGGCAGAAATGTGTTGTATATAAGATTCCGTGTGCCTGCCAGAATACTGTATATGTGGGAGAAACATGGCACCTTTTCCAAACAAGGAAGAAAGAAAACATAGACAAAGCCAGACCAACAAATAAAGACCTTCATAAAGGAAACACTCTATCGGCCGAAAAACGGATGGGCAAAGATAATAGAGGCCTAGCATGGCACACTGTGGAGGATTAAGAGAAAGAAAAGTTCACGAATGAATTGAGTCACTACTCGACAGAGACATTGTTAAATGAGAGTCCTTAAAACAATTTTGACCATGTTGAAACATGAAAACCAATCCTAAACTCCTTTTCTGATTGTGAAAGACTGTAGGAGACGGTGAATTATCACAAAAAGCAAAAGTACTTGACAGGTCTCAGACTGTATTACATCGTTTACGTCGTGTAGTGATCACGTCATGTGCGGTTACCAAGATGAACGACAAAAAAACGATCCGCCATATTAGTAACTTTAAAAAAACAACTTGAACAAGACCAGTAAAACTGGTCGAAATGTCGGTTTTAACAGATAGTTTAACCTCAGAAGATCCCGAAAACCATTCAAAATTCATTGCGTAGAATGGCCATTGTTCTTGTGACATTTACTTGCAGTTGGAAAGGTCTGTTATAATGCTTGTTGATAGTCATAAACGCCCAAACGAAGCTTATTCATTGGTTGCTATGAACGCCCGGCAATGCTCATTAGCCTGATGGAGGCGGCAAACCTAACAATGAAACCAGTGCACTATTGTTACTCAATTTGTTTCGTTGTGGAGCACAAACCGCTTTACATACATACATACATGTTTATTGACCACTTCCCCAAAGGGCTTTTCAGCGTCAATTACAAAAGAAACATATACAAATTATGAAATAACAATTTAAAATAATTAAAGTAACATTCCTTCCTCTTAAATTTATCTAAAAGTGCCCCTCTAAGATTATTCCTAAAACTGTTTACATCAATGCATAACTTAAAATTATTATTTAAATTGTTCCAAATGTTCACTGCCCTATAGTGGAAAGTTTTCTGCCCAGTAGCAGACCTAAATAAAGGGATATTTAGCATCCGCAAATTTCTGGTCTTCCGGCTACTAATAGTACTACGTCTAGTTAATTTATCACTAAGGTACGCAGGGGCTAGTTCCGACATGCATTTGAAAGCTAAAACAGCATCTCTAAAGTATAATTGGTTTCTGACGGGTAACCAATTTAACGATTTAAGTATAGGTGTAACATGATTGTACTTGCGCTTGTTAGCAACAATACGCGCAGCAAAATTTTGTACTAGGTGTAATTTGTTCACATTCTTTTTAGCGGTATTAGACCAAACAGAAGAACAATAAAATAGCCTACTAAATACTAATGCATTAATTACAAGTTTGAGTGTCCTTTGATCGAAAACGTGTTTAACTCTATTTATTTGACAAAGACGAGATACGCAGGAAGACACTGTTTTTGAAATATGTTCGTCATAGGATAATTGAGAATCCACATAAACTCCAAGATCACGCACAGAGTCACAAGGAGTCAGCTCCTTGCCAAGAAGCGATAACTTGAAATCGTCTAAGCGAGACAGCATCTGCTTTGTTCCGAAGACGATCAGTTTAGTCTTATCAGGGTTAATTAGGAGTTAATTGTTTAAACACCAATTACGTATCGAGGTTAAGTCTTGTTGCAGGACCGTGATCGATATGTCCTTATCTTTAACATTAAAGGACAGGTACATTTTTGTGTCGTCTACATAAAAGTCTACTTCACATTTCTTTAATGATCGAGGAAGATCATTAACATATACACTAAAAAGCAGGAGTCCCAAGATGGATCCTTGTGGTACTCCAGTCGTGACGGCAAGAAAGTCAGACAGACTTGAATTAATACGTACTGTTTGATATCTGGATGAAAGATAGCTCTGGAACCACAGAATCGCCTGGCTGGATAAACCTATATGCCGTGGTTTCTTTATTTGTAGATCATGGTTGAGACTATCGAAAGCTTTGCTCATGTCTAAAAAGACAGAGGCAGTAAGTTCCTTATTATCCATAGCGTTTAGAATAAAGTCATTCGAGTGGATGATTGATGTTTCGGTAGAATGATGTTTCTTATTACCACTTTGTGTAGTTGCCAGACGATCCTTGAAAGTCAAGTAAGAGTCCACTTGTTTATGTACTGCTCGTTCACATACTTTCGACAGGACAGGTAGTAGTGATATTGGGCGATTACTGTTTGCTGATTCATAGTCGTGAGTCTTGGGAATTGGAACAACCTCTGCTATTTTCCATGCTATGGGGAAAATGCTGCTTGAAAGCGATGTGTTAATGAGATCAGTAATTGATGGAAGAATCGAAGAAAAACAATCTTTGTAAACTTTGATAGGTATCTTGTCATAACCAGGAGATTTGTTGGATGGAATGGACATCAAAATAGCTTGAACTTCATTAGCAGTTACCTTTCAAAAATAAAACTGCAGTAGCGGTAGCAGTAGCAGTAGCAGTAGCAGCAGCAGTAGCAGTAGCAGT
>CM042749.1:16191681-16199181 GCA_022496165.2 Catalaphyllia jardinei
TCTTTTCTCTGAAACATTAAAGCCTTAACTAGAAAAGCTAAACAATAAGGGGTATGAAATTATTGTGTTAGGCTACATAAATATTAATTTTCTAAATTATGACAATGATAATCGCACCTCGGACTTTCTTGACATGCTGCTTGACCTAGGTTTTATGCCCCTGACTAAAGCAACAAGGATAACGGACCACACCTCCACCTTAATTGATCACATTTATACCAATATGCAGGGAAAACTATCACAGCAGGAATATGTTTAGCTGATGTCTCTGACCATTTACCTATTTTCTGCACAATAGCAAATAAACTTTCCTTTTCCACCGAGATTAAGTACTTTCGAGACTATTCAAAATTTGATAATGAAGCTTTCATAAATTCGTTAGCTAGCATCGACTTTAGGAATCTTGTCACCAGTGATGTTAATGCTAGTATGAATAGAGTAACGCAAATTCTTCAACAAATATCCGATATGCATGCACCAGTACGGAAAGCGTCTAAACAAAAAAGAAAGCAATTAAATAAACCGTGGATTTCAAATGTAATTTTAACGTCGATTAAAAAAAAAAAACTTTTCAAGACTCATTTCTTAAGTAATAATCAGGAAAAGGTCAGGAAATATAAAGTCTACAATAACAAATTGAACAAAATTAAAGAATTAGGTAAAAAAATTATCCCAGGATGCAATTTGATTTGCATAAGAATAATTTGAAAACAACATGGAAACTTATTGGAATGCTTATTAACAAAAAAACCCACAGGTGACAATTAAGAAGATTATCAACGACAACAAATGTTATATAGACAAGGCTAGTATCGCGCACCAGTTGAACAACTATTATTTAAATATAGGGCGTAAGTTGGCAGATAAACTTCCGCGAACTGATATGGATCCGACCAATTACATAACACGTTCTTTTCAAAAGAGCTTTATGTTTCGAGGTATCTGTACGCATACTGTACTAATATCAATCTGGAAAAATCTACTATTGGTACTCCACAGCGGTGTATAAAGCTTGCAAGAAATTACATTTCTGAAGTGCTCACAATCATTTTCAATGAATCCCTCTTGCAAGGCATTGTTCCCGAAGTTTTGAAAGTGTCTAAGGTAACCCCTATAGACAAAGGAGGTGAAGTAACCGATCCATCCAACTTCCGCCCTATTTCCACCTTATCGGCTTTACCGCAAATCTTTGAAAAGCTAGTTTATAAACAGCTTATCAATTATATTGAAAAGCACGATATTCTTTTTCAGTTTCAATTTGGCTTCAGAAAAGGCCACTCTACAGCGCAAGTTGTTAGTGAATTTGCTGACAATCTGAGAGAAGCAATAGACAATAATTTATACACTTGTGGAGTATTTAAAGCCTTTGACACTATTAATCACGAAATATTGTTAAAGAAACTAGAATCATATGGAATTAGAGGAATGCCCTTGAAATGGTTTACAAGCTTTCTTAACAACAGGCAACAGTATGTAGCCATAGGCCATATTGAATCACCAAGACAAGCGGTAACTTGCGGAATTCCTCAAGGTAGTGTGTTAGGACCCTTGCTTTTCTTATTATATATCAATGATCTGCCTAACTGTTCAGAGACCTTGACTTTTAGGATATTTGCGGATGACACGAATCTTTTCGCCTCAGCTCGTGACTTAAAAAGCCTTGAAACGTTAATTAACTCTGAATTAGTAAAAGTTAAGGTATGGTGCGATGTTAACAAACTTTCTATCAATTTTATTAAAACTAATTATATGATTATTAAGTCTAATAGAAAGGCATCTGGTAGTATAGAGGTAAAGCTACAAAACATAGACGGCTCGAGCTACCTACTAGAGAGAAAAGATCATATAAAATATCTGGGTGTTATGATTGATGAATCATTATCTCGAAAATATCACATCTCTTATACTTGCTCTCGTATCTCATCAAACATTGGTGTTATTTCAAAATTGAGGCATTATCTTTCTATTCATCAACTCAAGCAACTTTACTATAACCTAATCTACCCTTATCTATCATATGCTATAATAGCTTGGGGATCGGCTTACAAAACACACCTGAAAAGGCTGCAATCAAAACAAAATACAGTTCTAAGATTAATGTTTTCGCAACCACGTCTGGACCTTACACAGAAAGTGCTCTCCCTTTCTTAAATCTTCTAGATGTCCTAACAGTGAATAATGTTTAGCGTCTCCATGTTTTAAAGTTTACGCATTTATGGTATAAAGAGCATCTACAAAGCCTGTTTGATAACCTTTTTCAATATGCTAGTTGTCGGCATACACACAGCACAAGGTCAAGGTATGCATCGAAGCAAAACTTCTGTAAACCGGGTCCTCGTACTAACACTGGAAAACAAATGTTTTCCTATCAGGCAATAAATAGACCTCTGGCGCGATATCCCTTATTTATTGAAAGATCTGAGTACATTTACCTTCGCCAAAGAAATAAAACATTATTTACTGTCAGTACAATACTCTAAGAAATTTGAATAGTAATCCACCATTTATTACAACTTCATTAAGCATTTTTTTTTTCTCCCCTTGTTGCTCTTTTCCTTTTTCTTTTTTATTAAAATAACTTTAAATGGTTATAGGGGCTAACTCGAAAACCTTACGGTTCCTTTAGCCTCTAGGCTCTTTTTTTTAACAGCAACTCTATTAATTAATTAATTATTCTTTTTTTAATCTACCTAAAATGTATAATAATTTAATAATGTAAAAAATAATTTGTATGCCAATAAAGTTGATTGATTGATTAACCTCTAGTTTGATTCGTTCTTGATGATCTGCAAAAGTGACACTTATGTACAGGATTGAAAGCAGGCATTGTTTAATTTGGCAGCGTAATTTGATATTTTCATTTGTATTTGTCAGTTTACAGTTATAGTTCAATCTTTTAGGATTTCGGGTGATTTTCCGTCATTCTGTCTTTAAGGATATAGGGTTATTTTTTATCATTCTGTCTTTTAGGATTTAGGGGGATTTTCCATCTTTTAGGATTTCGAGGGTTTTTCCGCCGTTCCGTCATTCTACTATTCCACAGTTCTACCATTCCGGCTTCAAGGGTCGCCCACAGCAACAAAATATTGCATGAAGCTGGAACCGTGAGTGACACCCCTCATCCATCCAAAGCAAAAAGCCTTGAAACCAGACGAAGAGGAATATCCCGACCAGACACATCAACAAGCTGTCCCAGTTTGTTAAAAAAAATCGAAGTTTTAGCAGTCTAGCCGACACTGAAATTTCAATTTACATTGGCAATTGAAACTCTGCGGATTAAGCAAATGACGGAGTACAAAAGAGTTTCACTCCATCACTCCACTCGAGGGTGAGAAAGCGAAGAGGTTGGTTACCCTGGTCAGCATTAAATAACACGGGGGTGAAATAGTTTTCTGCGCCCGCAATGATCACAATCCTCACATTACCTCCTAACCCTAATCCTAACCACTGGTCACTAAATTCACCTCACCTGATGTTATTTAATGTTAACCGGTCACCCTTTCTTCCACCCAACAAGCATGTCGGACTCAGTAGATCTCAGCTGTTTATTCTCACCTGGTCTTAAGCTTGTCCGTCTTGTCTCTGGCCAAGCAATTCCCCAGCCCATTACTTACTGGAATGTCATAATTAACAAAACCCAGAGTAGAATATTACACTATTCCTCTGGCAATAATTATTGTTGCCAAAATTACAGCAGGATTTTTGTTTACTGCAAAAAATGCTTTGTATCCAGGGTTGAATGTTACAATATTTTCTGCCCAAGAGTGGCATGGAATAAGATGTTCTTTAAGCGTCTTCTAATGAAAAGTCTCACTCTCGTGTACAAACACCTGAAAAATGGCTCATCTTAGTATTAAAAGATTAAGTAACTACTACTACATCGGGTAGTCTTAATTAGGAAGAGATAAAGGGGGTACGTTTCGAAAGAAAACCTTCGCGACGTACAGAAAGACGACAAAAACGCATCTAAACCGGTCCCTAGACACTTTAATCTGCCGAATCATTCTAAGCAACATATGGCAGTCTGGGGCCTTTCCCTACACCAAGAAAGCACAGAAAGCTGCAAAACTCTAGAACTAATTTATTCTGTTGTTTTTCACGCTGCCGGGCACCAACCAATAGCGTAGCTCCATATTTCTGTATATAAACCACACACAACCCACAATTCGTTGATTCGCTCTGACGAAGAGCTAACGCTCGAAACGTCAGCTTCCGAATCTCTTTACGGTGGCCAATTCACATAGTCAACCTAGTTGATAAAACCAAAATACCTTAATTAGGAACAGCGCCAGCTTAATTTTTCAATTTGTTTTTGGAAGGAGAGCATAATTACTTTCTGAAATTATAAGCTTTAAAATGCTTCTGACATTTAAGGTACTTTAGATATTACAGTGTTTCTATGGGAATCAGAATGATGTTAAGTGATTTCCCGCCATAAAAACGGTGCCATAAATTCAGGTTTTATGGAAATAACCCTTACCACTGGATTCGTGATTAATTTTGTAATCACTTTTTGGTGTTATTTAATGAACAAAATGCCAGCCGACAGCGCCGCAAAACGACTTTTCGTGTATAATTCCCGTTTGCGAAGTGTTGGAAACTCTAGCTAGGGTTTAATGCACAACACAACAAAAAGGGATCGCGAAGGTCATGGGTTCGAATCCCGTTGAAGCCCTGATTTTTTTCAGGCTTCTTCTTTCCAGTTGCTTAAATTGGAAAAAAAAATTTACTGCGAGGATCATACTTCACTTGCATCTATAACCGCAGTTCAAATATGAATTATTTCATATATACAACACAAAAAGGGAAGAGTTAACTTCAAAATAATAGACAAAAAAATCTCTCACTTGCGTGATTGTTTTAACGGTTACATTTTATTTTACTTTCGTATTTGTTTATTGAAACCCTTATCATATCCCTCAATCATACATTTCCTGCTTAAACTTGCTTTGCACTTACCTTATGTCAAGGTCAACAAGGTAGAACGCTAAATCCATTTAGTATTTGCCTTTTATCGTCGCTTCAGATCCAAACTATTATTACAATTAGTTGAATTACAATCTTTTATCTATTAGCCTGACAAGACTGCCCGGAATATGATCAAAATTCTGGACGTGAAAACTTTATGCTTTCACATTTTAATCGATATTTCGTAAGACTAAGCAGAAAATGATTAAGACTTTTTACGCATGCGTTGCTAACATAGTCATTCACGAATATTAGCTATTTGGTGCACAAAAGTATGTCCGCAATGCGTGCGTGTGACAATGGAATTGAGCCACGTGCCATGGGAACATTTTGGGATTTTTCTATTAGATGACTTGGTTTTACATGGCATCTGTATCACATGTACGAATTGCTGACCTATTCAATATTACAATTCGCGTTTCATTGTTATATTATAAAAAAAATACAATAGCATATCGTTAGAGTCGATGCAAAATTTTAGAAACACGCAATGGAAGCCTCTATGTCGACTTTTCGTTACACTATAGTTACTTCGTTTACGGATGCAAGAGATTAGTATCCACCAGCCTTGTAGATACTTACACAATTTGTCCAAACTCTGTACAATTAATTTAACAACCACTTTTTGCACCAGTGTTGCACTTTAACTGCGCTGATCTTTGCCCATCAAAATGTAGTGATTTGTCATGTATGTATATTTTCGGTCGGTAGATATTTGTCGTTTATAACCCCATAATCGGCCAATGGAACGCAGTCCTCGTAAGTGGTCGAGACTTATCCCCAAAAGAGTGTTCCCACAAGAAACATTCAATTTTTCCTAATTCCATTGAAGCGTTTAAACAGACGAGGCGACAGAAAACCACCGCCCTAACAATTCTTTGGATGACTGCTTCAGACGAGGTATTCCTGGCAAGAAAGCTATGGAGTCGTAGACTTTACATTTACGTTACGCTCTTAATTGTTGCGTTACGTTATTTGCACATCATTAAAACAGTGTTTGAACCTCTCACTCCCAGAGTCGACCTACCGTCTATTAGGTATGTGGATAAAACTCCAGTAGGTAACCTGATAAACGGATTGCTCTTGAGTAGTACCAAGAGAGGATAAAGGGTAACAGGGTAAATCTCTACATAGGCCTTTCTCCTAAGATAATCCTCTCGAGCTAATTTTAGACATAACGGCCACTTCTGTTCAGTACTCATGCGCGTTCTGGCACAAACAAGAACAATTTGATTCGTTTAATGTAACTGGTTTGTATTAACTGACATTTTGCTTGAGAAAAGCGATGAGCTGAACTTAATTCTGCCAAAGTTTACTATATGGACCGCTTTCAAAATCGATTTCAGCCAATCAAATTCGTGAATTTGGCAGTTCACAGTCCTTGTGAGACAGAGCCATATAATAAAAAAATTGACTCTCTTACCATTCATCCTTTCTTGGTGGTGATGTTTATTATGCTGTACAAGTGGCTAACGTTTTGAGTCTGTAAATGAAACATCACTAGCTGTGGCCATTCCTGTGAATTCTCATAAAATGAACTATCACGTATTGTAAACTTGCAGTACCTATGAAGTAAAAAGTATTTGCTGCTTATTTGAAAGGTTTTTCAAAGTAAAGAAGAATGGCGTTTTCCGTTTTGGAATATCTTTTTCGTTTTAGAGATATTCACGTTTTGTATAATGCAAATGAGGAAAGTGATGACGTCATAAATAATAAAATACTGAATCGAGAATATCTCTAGAGATATCGGGGAAATGATCTTCAAACTTGGCACCAGAAATGCACATCACAAAAGAAACAGGATGACATCTACTATATTGTTGCCATGGCAACACTTTTGGCTCTAGTCTCTTTCGGTGAAACACTAACCTTTTTGAGTGAGACAAAGGAGTCTTCCTCGGAACAGACATGGTTCCCAGATTGTCTTAACTCTCCTCATTAGATTGTTAGGAGTGGATGACCCTTGTTTAAAATGAAATCTGGGAGTTTTAGTCGTAATTAATACAGGACCAGCGGCACAGTTTTTGTCATGGCCACAGTATGAAGGGTGTCATTTTGTTTCTTTTGTGATGTACATTTCTCGTGCCAAGTTTTAAGAACACGGCTTTAATATTTCTAGAGATATTCTTGATTGCATGTTGTACTGTTTTAGTGGAACCATCTATGACGTCATTGCTTTCCTCATTTACATAACACAAAGACGTAAATGCTATCGGGATAAGAAAGCGACGTTTCGACCGTTTAACGGTCATTATCAAGCAAAGTGAAGATAAAAAATTTACATAAGTACTAATTATATAGTAGAACAAAGAAGTGACAAATGTAAAAAGCATGAAAATGTTAAAAAGCGGGGTATTAAAACAATAAAAACATACAAGAATAAAACTGTTTAAAAACTTTTGCACGAATTGAGTCACATTGTACATTGAGACTAGGTATCAGTTCGTTAGTAGACTTGTCGGCCAACTGAACAATTTTGTCCTTGGTGCCATGGATGGACAGAAAGTCACTGGTATGCTATTTCTGGATATA
>CM042749.1:16204181-16211681 GCA_022496165.2 Catalaphyllia jardinei
TATTGTTGTAATTTGGGTTTGTTGTTATATTCAGAGCGGCATCATTTGTCGGTTTCTCCTCACACCATTTTCTGTTTAATTGTGGTGTGTTCCGATGCGGCGAGTAAGGCGTTGGAGTTCCCGCGTTGCTGTCAGTTGCCAATGCTACATTAGACGAATTGGAAAATTTAATTGGGGAGTTCGGATTTCCCCGCTGACATGACCCTGAATTTTGTGAGGGTGTGCTGTGTGTCTCTCCAGTGGTCCCGGGTTGCTTCACCAAATAACCAAGAAAGTTATACTGTGCACCTCTAGAGGGCGATGGCTGTTGCACTGCACCTCCGGGGCTTTGCTGCCTGTTGTTCAAATTGCCAACTGTAGTGGGGTACTGATTTACCAAAGTACCATCTGGAACTGATCTCGCTTGCGAGGAGTTGCTTATGATCCCAGGATTAGATGTTCCACTTGCAGGTATTGCTTGTTCATATGGAGGCCAGTTTAGAGGATTTCGCACGGCTGACTGATTGTATGCTGCATTTCCCGTCGCTGCCCTCTGGCGGGGTAGTGTCCTTGCTGGTGACTGACCTCGTGACGCGTGATCCGGTTGTGTTCCTTGTCGATGGTGATGAGACACATTTCCAGCGCTGAGGTGACGAGGAAGCCGCACTCTCTCATCAGGATAATCAGGCATCCCTTGACTGTGCTGACGTTCATGACTACGAGATACATTGCCGGTGCTGTTGGCTCTTCCGCGTCGTGGTGTCCCGGTTCTGGGCTCACTTAGAGTACGAATTCGACATGGAGTAGATGGAAGGCTTGAAACCGCTTCGCTTCCAATCGGATTACCTGGGTTTGAATTGGTGATAGAGCCTGGAGGTTTGTTACTATTGCCATCGTTAAACAAAGGGTTGACATGAATAGCTGTTCCATCGTCTTTCTTCGCTGTTCCATTTTCCATAACAGAATATCTGTTTTTTTATATTTAAACACATTTATCAGTAAGTGTGACAATGTAACTATTTAAGCAACAATTGGTTTTGAACATGAATGTCTGGGAACTAATCTTATTCACCGATTGTCTCATGTAAATGATTTATCATTTGCAGCGTTATCACTCGTAATGTGAAAAGGGATCGTAGATAACATTTCCAATAAACAAATGAAATTTGTGCTGTTAACGTGAGGCTTCATTGCTAAGTAGCTCATTCTATTTACGGCTACATGCAGACACATTTTCACCTTTATCAGGTGTCGATCCGAAAACCTCTAGTTTGATTTGGTCAAATGCAAATAGGATGCGATGCAAGAGTTATTAGCTGTATTTTATCCTTGCCACCTTCCGAAAAATACGCCCTCCCAAAACTATAGTTCACTACTCCAAACATATGTAATAACAGTTTGTGACTCAAAAGCTTTAGGACCTCATTCTGTATATGTTAAGCTCTTGGTTTTGTTGTTCGTTTGCTTTTGATGTCATCAGAGGATTTTTTCTTTCCCTTTGTTCATTTTTTATATCCGTTTGGATGCAAACTCCAAGACATCACTCGACGGGTCCCATCTTATAGGACTTTTAAACGTCTCAAAAAAAGTCCTCCAAACAATAAGCCCAGTATTGATGAAATGAGTCTCAGGTTCTCACCTATCGATATTGAACTCTTTGGGAACATGATTATTTACGTCATGAGCGGTGAATACAACCTCAGGTCCTTTTGGAAGCATTCCATCAGGTGCTTCCTCCGCGTCGGGCAATTTCTCACTTTTTCCAGACACATGTCCGTTCTGTTTAGTTGTCTTCGTACCCTTGGGTGGATCTATGAATCGTTTGGGTTGGTGCATTATGTCAAGCTTCAGGAATTCCTTCTTTTTCTGGAGGGTTAGAAAGCAAGCTACAACTGCAACCATTATGATTGCCGCTCCCAATGCACTCAGCAGAAACACCGTCGTGTACGTCGACGAATTGTCTGCAAATGATTATAGCAAACCTTTTAAAACAGTGATCCATTGTTCGTCTGAAAAAAATTGATTAAGACCTAACGGACACTTCATTTGTTCGTCATCGAAATGTAGGCTTGTATGATCGAAGAATTACTAGGAAACCGGAGAACAGCTGAACTGACACGTATTCGCGAGATCACAATCAAATTTCGCAAACGATCAAAATCACGTCTGGTTGTGTAAATCTGTGGCCAAAATACTTGGATATCTTTTGTATACCCTTTTTTTCGGGTGTCTTCTATCCTGTGGTCCAAATCAATGTTGTAATGGTTGTTTTTGTTGGTGATAGTATTGGTATTGTAACGTGCACAAGAATCTACAGCCATAGTACGACTGGCTCGTTCCATGAAAAGTCGAATTAAGTCATGGAAATAGTAGGCCAAGCGGCATTCTGGAGAGCTAGCGATGGCTTTCAGAACTCCTACGGCTTACGGTGGACATTTACCACTAGTACAAGAGAATCCTAAATACTTCAATTACAATACAATCATAGATCAACCTTGTTACTACTCTTAGTACGCTAGGGGTTATTTACGTGTAATTTGTATTTGCGTATCTCACCTTTCATGTGAAGAAACCAAAGGTACAGTGCTCCTGACACACCCATGACGGCCTCTGGTCTTGCCTGCTCCATAACTACTGGTGCACCACTGGAAATTGCCTTGGATGAAGGTCCCCTGCGAGTTGTCGGTATGATTGGTCGTAAAGTGGTGGGTATGGAGGTAAGTGTCCCGTTTGGTAGTGTGCAGTTGGTACAGTTCACTTGTATCGTGATTGGTATACCTGTGAACGTGGTTGGATTCTTAGACTTTTGGTGTCTTTCAGTGGTTATTGTTGTATTTGATGACACAATAGGAAATGTTATTGGTACACTAGCTTCAGAAGATAAGACTGTAACGTTCGGTTTCACCGTAGTGACACCTTTACTCACCGTCTTTTGTTCAGTGGTCGTTGCCCGGGTACGTTTCTTAGTCGTTTTCGGGTTAATAACGACCGGTACCGTTGTTGGCGTCACTTTAGTGGGCTTGTTGGTCATCGTTACTGGGGCTTTGGTCGATATTTTGGTAGACGATAGAGTAAAAAGTTTGGAAGTTGTCTTAGCGGGGGTTTTCGGTGAAGAAGTGTGCTTTGTGGACTTAGGTGCTTTAGTGGTGCGTGTTCGACCCTTTCTTACAGTTGAATTAGTGCGATTTTTTTTTCGTTTGGTCAAGGTTGTTACTCTCTTACGTGAGGGTGTTACTTTGGGTGAAGACGTGGATAAAGTGAAAGGTGTAGTGCTGTAACTAGGTGTTGTGGTGTATAGAGGAAAGGTCCTCATTTTTAATTCATGTTCGTTCACTGAAGAAGAAAAAGGAAAGAAGAGAAGTATAATCGTGAGAGCAGAGGTCAGGTCTTAAGTTACAAGTGAGACAATTTAGACAGATTACTACAGAATACAAGAGGAGGGTTTTCAATTAGGCTGTTTTAAATTTAGGAGATATGTGCACAAAATTGTTGCATTACCATTTCTTTTATACTGAGTCACCACCCTCCATGAGAAACTTCGGGCCATGAGCCAAAAAATGACAATAAAATGAAATAATCTTGTAGCTGAGAAAATACTCACCACAGGCATAGATAACTTTAAGAACTTTGTAAACTCCTTTGCAGTGATTTCCAAAGTAAGTTTTGTTTGCGGTAACAGTACAACGCTTTTTCTTATGACACAGTTTCATGATCTGTACGGTGATATTCTTCGAAGGGCATTTTGAGTTGGCGTTTGTGTCATTATCCTGAATCACTGATTTATCGACCTCAGTCTTTTTAAAAGGACAGAGCGTGTCCCCACACTCCTCGCGTCCGTATGTAGCAGTATAAATAACCATTGCAAGAGACGAGTTTTTACAATCCCATTTCTCCGTCCTTCCTTGGCAGATGATCTTGGAGAACGTACGTCCTATGTCGTCTATACGAACCTCTAAAACAGAACGAAACGATCAGTTCCTTACTAGCAGACAGAAAAGAGATTTAGACCACCCATCACAATCCGTTTGTACATAAGGGTAGAGCAACTGGGTTACGAAGAACTGAGAAATATCGGATTTAAAGGAATTGAGATAGAACACGTGCTCACCAGAGCATTGTTACGATATCCATAATAGCACTGCACGAAATATACTGAGACAACAAGGGCGACTTTTTTGATAATTAAAGTATGTAACAATCTCTTGTGTTTTTTGTTCGTACTAACAAGTCAAGGAGACCAGATAGAAACCCACTCCAAATTTAAACTTTAGTAACCTAAAAAGTGCCTGCAAAATCTGGTCTTTTCCGAAGGAAAGGAATCTTGAGAAAATGGCTGTTCGGAGCTAAAAGTCTTGGAGTCATATTAAGATTTTGAATTATTGAAAATGTGCTATCGGTATGTCGTGCTCCCTTAGAGGCTCGGGTAACAAACTTGGAAGAATCTTTGAAAGCAGCTACAACTTGTGGTTTCTCCGCGGTCGCGTTTACTTTCTTTCAAACAGACATATCTAAATACAGCCTCATTCTGATCGTTATCTGGTATGGTGAAAATTCAGCCATGAATGATTAGGTGGGATTTCCTGACTTGACAAGTTTCTATCGATACACACTCAGTGACTTCAAAGGATGTTCTAAATGTATGCTAAATTTTTTAATTGAGCTGCTACATGTTGAAAGAAAGGTTTTCGATGGCATCCATAAAAACAGTAAATTTGGAAAAGTTTCATTGCGTGGAAGAAAATTGTTTCTTTCATGAATAACTGATGTTTTTCCCTATATGGCAGCGAAAGTCGTCAGTAGTTATATTAGGGCAGCTGAAAAGAATACACGCTACCCACCAGGGAACAACTTTGTTAAGAATACAATATCATTCTGCTTTGTTTTCACTTCATTTGCATTTTTTCGTTTGATTGTGGACGTTCAGTTTGGGTCCACAAAAAATTGCCTGAAGATCTTTGAGAAGGGATGTTTACATCTATGGGCAAAAACAACTCTCTCCGAACCAATTGCTCTTCCTCGTGTGCGGCCAAAAGAATAACTTGATGATTTTCTCCCGTGACCTTTGCTTCCAGTTGTAGTAGATCGGCTGACTCGGCGACAAACCGTGATGTATAATTTATGGCGAATGGTCTCTTACTCTCCGTATATTCCAGCAAGCGTTTACATTCACAAAGTTTCGTACGTGTCTGCCATAAAAAATGCATGATGAGCAAGTGTTATTTGTGTTCCTAAGTTATCGTTTTACTTTTCGTGGGAGAATTTCATGGAAATTCTTCAAGTTAAGCTCTAATTAGATATCCAGGCGTGTCGAGCAATGAACGTTCTAAAATATTAAAGAATGTTGTTCCAAAAATTAAATGTTCTCTTCAATTATCTGACTTTCAAACAAGTGTTGAAAAATTGGATTCTCCTTGGATCAAACGAAGGATGACAGAAATACTAAAGATTGCAGTCATCGTTATCCCATGAAAATAAAAATTTCAAACCTTATGACAGAATCACGGTTTTTTTATAGAAACTCACCCACTTTCAACTGCAAATGTTTTTGTTCTCCCTAAAAAAAATATCGTAAAGAATTGACGATGAATTGACTACAGGGATTATGACAAAAACCCGAAGAGACTTTATCAGCTCTAATTAACGACCATCTGATAACGCCTACAGATTCCTGAACGAGGGACAAGCATGTTCACAAGAGTTGCGTAATTATTCCACGTTAATCAGAAATAACTTCCCTCGTGGAGATGACGCGAAAAGTGTTAATGAAAATAACACAAAACAAGAGCAATTATTCGTAATAACGACACTGAGAAAGCAACTCAAAAAGCACGATTTTCACATTTTTCGTCTCATTTAAAAATGCGCCCGATTGAGAAAGCTCGTTAGGGTTCCATTCACTTTTTTGGGGGGCCTGTTGAGTTCACGTTGGGTTTCTTTGGGGCATGTCGAGTTCAGACATTACTCATATCTCTGTATTGCATATTTTATCTGGTTAAAAAAAAAGCTTGTTTTTGTATTATTCATTTCCCAAGCTAGCCACGTTTGTTTTTTCAATGAACGCTTGTGGCTTTTAACATTCGCGCCGCCTTCTTTCATTTGGCATTTTTTGGGGGGAGGTAATTGCTGAAGATTTCAGCATTGACTCATTTTGTCGGGCTTTACCGTTTATCGCCTTTAAAATAAAATTATTTTATCTTTTTCTCAGTCAAAAAACTCACTCAATGATGAGCTTGTTGTATTTTCATTCGCGGTCAAGCGAGGGATACTAAGTGAATGTCAAATTTCACCACAAACACTGTCCAACAATGCTTTTCTAATTTTTCTCGTTTTTTCTTATTGTACAATTAACTTTTCAAAAGAATTTGAACTTCCACAAACCCAACACTATCAAAGTCACAAAAGTAAGGCGCGGACTCGATAATCACCCCGAACTTCGTGATATTCACTGGAGTGAGGTGGTTAAAAAGCGATGTTTTTGGCCCACCATTTTCAGATTTGCCTCAACTGTTACAGTAAACGGGGAAAAAAGTCATTTCGCGATTTTTGTGCGCTTGGGAAGCTAAGATTCTACGTGCAGACTAGCATAATGCGGGTCGCTGCTACGACCACAGACAACCCAGGTTACTCAGACGGGTTGCAAGCAAAAATAACAAGAGCTTACCTCCATTATTAACCGAGACGGTCAGCATCAGTACAAGGATCACAAGGCTAATCTGGGTAAGGAAAAAACAAGCAGATTAAATACCTGTAGCTACAAGAAGATGCGCCGCATTTCAAGCCTGAAGCGTGTAAAAACATATTCTCCATCTTACCCTTGCAAGCACAGCGAAAGAATTGAAAATAATCATCCTGAGATGTGGTCATTGGACTCTTCTGAACTGCTCGAGAAGCCGGGAAATTATATCCTCTCCTTCAGCACATATACATGAGCGAATTTAAAGTTGTGAATATTGTTATCACCCAAATTGACTTGCCCGTCCGGGTATGCGAAGTTTATGGTGATTTTCATTAATTTTAATGCGCTTTTAGGAGGCAGAACTGTCGTCCAATTTGAAAGGTGTTGTGGCCGCTGAATCAAATTTCGTCCGAATGTTAGTTGATAAACAATCGATGTTTGGCAAGATCTCGACGATAAGCCGCAAAATCTCTCCCAAAAACCCCTGATCGATTTGATTTAGGGTGCTAGATGTTAAAGTGGTGAAAATCGCTTAATTCCAAGGTAAACTAGGCAGATATTTCTGGTTTTCTACACAAATTTAATTTAATCGTTTCACCACCTGCTTAGAAGTATCACCTGTTTGCCTAATATGGGTAATGGGTTGTCAAATACACCAAGCCATAATTGCAGTCGTAGGTTGACAATTATAAACAGCATACAAAGCCCATTGGAACTGCACAAAAGGCAAACAAAATCAAATTACTTGAGACACTGGACTATGTTTACAAATTTACATTTAGGGAGGCATTCTTGGTCGCACGGCAAAGTCATACGACAAGAACGCGTTGCGAACACAGATTGCC
>CM042749.1:16230798-16257256 GCA_022496165.2 Catalaphyllia jardinei
GCAAGGGAACGCAATAGTCCGGATAATTCTGACCTTCTATAACTACTTTTGTGGAGTACCGTAATATTGTCTCTACAA
The DNA here is from genome assembly GCA_022496165.2 of Catalaphyllia jardinei. Taxonomy (NCBI): domain Eukaryota; kingdom Metazoa; phylum Cnidaria; class Anthozoa; order Scleractinia; family Caryophylliidae; genus Catalaphyllia; species Catalaphyllia jardinei. The sequence continues at coordinate 16,230,877 of CM042749.1, forward strand.
CATAAACAACAGTAAAACAATTCTGGAATTCAACGCCGGTCGTCGTCTGTGGTCCAAAGTTTTGTTTGTGTACATCTTCAACATAGATTTCAGAAATGATATCATTTACAACGTGAGAATTGAGAACGGTCGAAGTCTTAGACAATTTTACCAACGGCCACGAGCAAAGGCAATATCTACTTTATTTTATCTCCTTTTAGCTTTTTATCTCATTCAAGTTTATTCTGTAATCTATTGTAAATCATTGGCTAAATTGCAGAAGGCAGCGATTCTTTTGATTGTACGCCAGAAAATAAAGCAAATGGTCAAAAGAGGCGACCTTTTTGCGTTTTGAGTTTGGATATGTCTTAAAACTTCTTTTTTCGTCAAACAGATTGGTTTTGTAATTACATTGTCCATCCAATGGAAAATTGAAAACCAAGCACGAATAATCTAATTGTCTTGGTGGAATTCTAAATAATTCCTTTCAGAACTGAAATGATCTCCAGTTATTTCTCTACGTATATTATCGGCGGTACAAAACTTCACCCTTTGACAAAATCTCGAGCGGAACGAACTGTTGTTTGAATTAAACTTGCAGTTGTTTCTACGCGCTCATCAAAACATTGACATTTTGATGTCTTAAAGTTTCCGGCGTAACAGTCCATTTTTTCCATTTTAGCGTTTCTCGGAATTAAATTATCAAGTAATATATTCTAAAACTTCCAAGAAGCATCGGAGAAGTGAGAAAACATCACCATGACGTCCAGAAGTTTATGAGCTCATAGTTGATGAGCCTCATCAACTATCACCTCATAGAAGTCGATTCCATTTAGTGACGATTTTCAGTTATTTCCGTACTTAGTATAAACAACAAATCTATTGTGAAAATCGCACGGTCTGCTTTGTCGTTTGAAATTTACAGTTGTTTAGAACTCGTCAGGTTATTTTCTTTTGAACATGAAAGTTAAAAAAATCGTGAATGTTCTCTATTAATTTATTGTCAGCAATTTACTTATTTATTTGCTTTTAAATGTTCCTCCGAGACTTCGGAAAAACGAAAAAACGTCGCCATTTTGTACACGACCTACAGCCACTGCACATTGATGGTTGGATAGCTCAGCCAATCAGATCGCAGCATTTGCATTATATTAGGTTAAGAGACCCCTTGATTAGGAGTAGAATTCTGCCTGTTGCTTTAGACATGTGTAGACTAAAGCTGACAACTTGATAAAATTGTCATTCACCCCATGCGGCCTATTGCGAATCATCAGTCATTACTTAAGAAATAGAAAACATGTACCGTGCTTCTATCGAGTTATATAAACACGAGTGGAAGTTTGGGAGAACTCGAAAAAGCTGTGTAAACACTCGCCTGCGGCTCATGTTCCCACAGCATTTTTCGTTCTCCCAAACTTTCACGAGTGTTTATATAACTCGATAGAAACACGGAATACATGTTTTCTATTTCTTTTAGAAAACACCGCGACGAGAAAAAGGGAAACAACTTGTTAACTTTGATTATCAAAATGTAAATTCTCTTTGCTTGCGTCATGACTACGTCAACAGCGCGCGCAAGTTCTGTGTCTCCATCGAGTTATACAAACACGATTGTTAACCAATTAGCGCGCGTGCTTTCTTAGGACTGTTTTCTAAATAGATATATCGTCTCTTTGGACATTGCCCTTTTTAAGCACTCAAAATGCGTTTCCCTTTGACTGAACTTCAAAAGTTGGTCACTTGATGATTTACTTCGAAACCCTTTGAATTTTTGTTTTCCGTTAAGTTAGTACTAGTCGATACACAGCGCCGGGGAAATTTGAAAACGCTACTCTATTTCCACACTTAGACCTGCCTTCTACACTAATCCGTCAGGAACAAGGAGCTTTTCGATAGCGCTCTTCAAACCGAAGAAATTAGGGAGCTTAAGAAACTACGACGGCGACGCCGAGAACAACGTCGATTTAAAAATGAATTTATATTTTATCTATGAATCTCGGGATACTCTTAAGTTATTTACTTTGTTTATCACTGTCAAAGCTATCGCCAAACTGAATCTGGGACACCGCAATAAAGTTGAAATAGAATTTTAAAAATCTAGCCGTCGTAGGTCACGTTCTTCAGACAACGCAGAATTTGGTCATTTGACGTTGTTGTTTTACAGAGGAAGGCAAAGAAATGTACCAAGAATTATAACACACATGCACAGCTATTGTTCTGCTCATTAAACCTTTTGTTTAGCGACGTTCCCCTTGCCGTTGCCGTCGTGGTTATCTTAAACTCCCTATTTTAAAACGCCAGCTTTACGTTCAAGTGTGGACGGAAAACGCGTAGAAATAGGAGCTTTACAGAACGATAACTTCGCCTTAAAAATTCTAATTTTCCTGTCCGAGTTTTCCAGAAATACAAATCCAAAATGACGGGTCATTGTTGCGTTTTTAATTTTCTACATTGTACAGTATGTCCGGAAAACATTTGATACGTTTTTAGAGTGGAATCGCCGTTTTCAAATTTTCTGGGGTAGTGTGGATGAAGCCGCTTAGTCTCCAAAAGCTCAGCGTGAAGATACGGAGAACGCAATGAAATTTTGAGGTATCTTTATTTTGATTTATCAATACTTTTTGAAAATTCATGTTTATTTCAAAACAATTTAAAGGTCAGAAAGAAATGAACAGCAATTCCAGAAAATTGGATCGCGTACTTCCTTGTTCTCACGTTTTGATTCCATTTGTTTTGTCTTTATTATTTATTCAGATTTTCAGGTACAAAGGGCCTCGAATTCGATTGAAACCCGTTAGATCAAGATTACATGACGAACAAACATACTGCAAAACATTTCATCAACAGTCAAAGAACATTGACTTGGATGATTAGGATGCGGCGCTCAAAAGAAATCTCTGTTTGCATTCGCTCCTCTCCACTATGACGGAAACCTCTTATGTTTGTTCAAATAAAACAATACTTCTTGAAGTAATTTATGTGACTGAAGGGCAATGAATAGAGGAAAGTGCTTGTAGTTTTTGCTTGAGTTTTGCATGACAAAGGTGCCGTTCAATTTCCGTTCTGTGGGATCTGGCTTATGTAGCGGTTATCTCAACCATTAGCTACCATTATTCAAAAGAAAAGTATCCCGCAATGTCTTTGATGTAACTGCATATACGCGTGCACAATACACAAACTTAGAGCGTGCTGAGATTTTTTTATATTAGAACATAAAAAATATATACTTCTATTAAAGAGTGTTTTATATCACAAGGCGATCAGCATGTGCAGATAACAAGAAATAATTCTTTTGAGAAAGCTATATACCTGCACGTACATATTTGTTAATGATTTCAAAGTATACTTTTTTTCTCCCTTCTTTCCTCGACATAAGAATCAGTTAATTTGATCGTCGTTTTAAATCCATTTCTCACTGAATCGTTAACGCATTGTAGAAGTAATCAGAATATATAATGTACATTGTATTATACGTATCCTCTCACCGTCCAGTCCTATTATGTCAGGAAAGACATAAACCTTCAAGAGCTTTTAACTCGGATAGATTGCTAGGCAAAACAATAGCAGTAATATGGATCACGCAAAATATTCTCTTTTAGAGAGTGGACTTCTTTTACGAGATAATTTTCCTTGAATGGTTCGCTGGAGAAGAAAGAAATGGGTAGATACTTACTGCAGACTTTTTCTTGGTGGAAACCATTCCTCGGTTAACGTCGCTGCAAGCCGGTATTTATTGCATCTGTCATCGTGAGATACAGCTGGGACCAACCAGTTTAGAATCCACGAAACGGTGTTTGTTGTTTTACCATTTCCGATTTCCTCAGAGAAACAGTCTTCTCAACTTATACTTTGGTTATCTTCTACGTATACTTCGTTATCTTCAGTTTCTCGTCGCTTTCACAGTGTAATTGACCGTACTTAAACAAACAGTTCATGGTGGACCAAGCAATAGTTCACAAACTAATTGGACGATACAATTTTCCCTGATTATCTGCGAGGGAGAATGGGACGAGTGCATTTGCGGCGCGCCGCTCTTTGCCAAAGGCAGTGCCAGAATTAATTCTTTTCAGCCGTAACGTGCAGCAATCACTAGTGAAAAAGATAATTATATTTTCTCTGTACACGTTCCTCTGTTAAAAACGAAAAAGAAAAAAAGAAATGGTATATAATAGAAAATGGTTTTGACTTCTAGCAATAGACTTTCTCGCCTAATTTTTTAAGAAATGGTGTGACACAGTCGGGGGATCTTTTTTTAAAAAAAACACTTGGTTCAATTTGCATTAGATGTGCATAATGGTTTGCTGCCTAATCTTTACCTACCTCAACCTCGGCCCACAAACAGTTTCACTAGATGAAGCCAGCGATTATAGGGCTCCGAAAGGCAATTCCTGCCCAGCATGCGAAGATATTAATTTCAAGAGCAAGTTTATTTCCGATTATTTACAGATGTTTTGTTAATGTCATACCTGGCGCCCGTTTCGCGAAGGTCCTGAACAGTCTTCACATCCGGAAAGCTGTAGCAAAATCTCAAACCTTGTGATTACAGATCTGTGTTTTATTTACGTCTAGTTAGTTAATATAAACAAAGGTTCCTTTAATACAAGAAGTTACACTGTTACAGACGTTCAGCTCCCAGTGTTTTGAGATACAGATTAGCTAAAATAGCTTTGCGGGCACGAAAAGTTTCCGGGGCTTTCGAGAAACGGGCCCCTGGTCTCCTTAGCAACATATACAAGTCACCTATGAGATATTCTAGAGCTCGAAAATTTCATTGCGAATGGTCCATATGGAGGGACAAAGTCCACCTCTAAAACGGGAGCCAAATAAGGCCTCCTTAATATGCAAGTTTTATTTATGACAACAGTGACCAAAGGCAAATTTTCCTTGAATACCGTTCCCAAATTAGAACTTAAAATTTTATCTTCTCGCCGTATTCATAAACAATATATTAGCAAGAGGCAACTTTCAAAATGTCACTTAAATCTTACTATTTTATTCCTGTTATTTTTGTATATATACCTAGCAAACTTGATTGTAATAAAATTAAAATAAACTTTAAATGGAGGCTAGGTCTGTTTGGAAACGGCAATTTCATTCTTTTTTTAACTATTACCCTACAGTTTTCTTAACATTGCAAATACGTCTTTGGAGCAACGAATGCGAAAGTACTAAGGCTTTTACATTAGTGCAGAGAACCTGTATTTTTTTCTGAAAAAGCAAATTTTAATCCCCTGCTTATACCTTAGCAATATATTCGCCCCATTAACTAACTGAGATCATTATTAATTTGTGACAATTTTATGAGTACAAAGCACTTTTTGCATAAATCGGCAGGAAACCTTTTACAGACCCCAGACGTACTTGCAACTAAGGAGTCTCTATACTTTAGAAAAATAATTACAGGGAGGCGCATCACGGAAATTATTTATTTCGTTTTCAATCAACGCGGCGTGATCTACATGACCCCACGTTTTAGATGCTGATCAGTTACAACGTTAAAAATGAGTACTATATGAAGTATAAAATAAACAACTTTACTCATCGAATGAGGGGGCACCTCATTCTTACGATTTTTGTAAACATTTTAGCCAATTGATATATTTATTTCACTTTTCTTTGTTGTCGCGAGCCTTAAAGTACCTCTCGCAAACATTTTCTAATGTGGACCGCATACCTTTGTTGTCATTCTTTAACGCGCTTCACTGAAGAATTTCTCTTTGGTAATAGACAGATATTAATTCAAATAATTTGAATCAGTACCAAGTTCTTTTTTGATTTTGAATGACGACCCAGGCAAAACTTGCCATAAAGCAGGGACCAAGCAGGGGGAGCCCCCTCCCACTTTTTTGCGAAAATAAAAATAAACTAAACAAAAAACTATTGAACAAAAATAACGGAGTTAAAAATAACAAAACATCGTTAATTCGAAAGTGACCTGGGATAAATATACAAAATTAATTAAGAGCAACCCAACCCAGAACGGGAAATGATAAAAGAAGCTATCACGTTGTGTAAGCTGATTTTCGTAAATCTGGCAACCAGTGCAGCTGGTGAAAGATTCTTTTCGACTGGCAAGGCTGAACCAGGAACGATTTAGTAACCTGCCAGGTTTTCCATCATTGACATCGCAAACAAATTTTCCGACCGCAACACATACAGAAAGCGTAATTTATGCACTTTTCAAGTATATGATGTAGAGTAACTTTAATATCATTTACTTCATTATTTTCAGTTACTGTTTGTCTTAACAAAACGAAATATTTGAAATATTTTGAATGAATAATTAAACAATTATTGAACTCGGCTTTCGCATGATATAAAGATATGCAGATCCCGGAGGGTGTTATCCACCTCAAGCCTTCGGCTTCAGCTGATAACACCTTCCTCAATCGGCATAATTCTTCATATCATACTCAGCCTCGTCCAATAATTGCTAATTATACAACGTTGAGTTCACGGCGGATCGAGCAAAATCGCTGGATTTCTGGCTTATTTATAGTAATTAAAGGTTGATATCAGTGGTATAACAGTCTATGATATTTCAATTTAGTGATGGGGAGTTTGAGAACCCATAGCAACATCACTGAAGATGTGGAAAAAATAATCGTTTTATCGTTGTAAAAGCATTCTCCGTCACTTTAGAGAAATTAAATGAATATTCCAAAGCATGCTTCCCCCCCAAAAAAAAAAATTCTTCCACCCGTTCTTCTTTAGCCCACCACTCAAAAACTTCTGCGCGGTCCCTGTAGAGACCTTTCACCCACCTTAAGGGTGTTCGCGCGAACGTTTTCTAACGTTTTCTGCAAGTCCCAAAATATTGCAATTAAAGCTTTGAAGGGAAATGTTCTCTGCCAAATATGGTTTAAATGGACCTATTAAACGGATTTAGTCAACTGTTGAGATTCCCCAAAGAACAAGTTTGCATTTAGCCACCATAGTTTCACGCGCCTTGCAGCCGCAGGATGGCAGGATTCGATGTCCCGTGGACAGAAATCTTGAAATTTTTTGAACTTCCCACATTGATTTTTTCTTTATATTTGGTCAATGTGGAGATAATTGTAAATAAAATCTGTTTCTGAAAAGAAAAGTAGTGGTCACCAAACGTCCAAGATCATTAAATCCAAGCAAAGCTATAGCAATGGCCATCTGCCCTATCATTGTTCATTCTAACACTTAGCGCGGGCGCTCGATGCATGACGTGGCATGTGAATTTGCGTACGCAGTAAGGAGGCGCAGTAATAATCAGCGCGAACTTCCTTAAATCTTCGGGGCTATGCTTTTTACTCTCTCTCTTTTTTTTTGATACTATTGTAACTTTTATAGGTAGTTTTATTCGATTCCCAATTATGGTAAATTAAATCGGAAGAGCCACTGGCTGGAGATTTAATAAACCTACTACTACTACTATTCTCACTGGGGCCATCTCGTACAAACGCCCCAAATTCCTTCGGTATTCAAGGATAAAAATTCCCACGCACTCGTAGTCTCCTGCGTGCTATGTTTCACACAGGTTTTGTATAAATAGGCCTGTTTTGGCCTGGTTAAGTCTCTTTTCGTTAAACGTTCGCCAGTCGAAAGCTCGGCGTTTTTTCCTCTCTTACCCGGTCATCGCTGCGCCATCTTCGAAGAGTTCCTTCGTTCTCCATGCTGGACCAAGTCCCTGTTGCTCCCGCGGATGGGGCTGTTGCAGCGGCCGTTGACCCTCCAGTCGTCGCGCCTCCGGCTCCAGCCGACGCTGCCGGTGTCAACAACGCACAGAACGCTAACGACAACGTGGTTCCTGCGCTCCAACTTGCGGCTCCGGAAGTTAGTGTTTTCCTGGTTCTTGTGTTCGTTAGCTCGGTTCTCGCTTCTGTGTTGTTTGTTTTAAGTTTTCGCGTTTGTGCTACTAGTTTTGCTTTTCGCACATGTGTACTAGGTTACAGTTTTCGCATCTATGTTAATATTTTCGCGTCTGTGTTACAACTTTACGTTAGGCGTGTACAAATTTAGTTTTCGCGTCTGTGTTACAATTTTAATTTTCGTGCCTGTGTGACAATTTAGTTTTCGCGTCTGTGTGACAAACTTTGTTTTTCCGTCTGTGTGGCAAGTTTGGGTCTCGCGTCTGTGTGGCAAATTTAGTTTTCTAGTCTCTCTGTTGACTTTAGTTTCCGTCTGTGTCATAAGTCTGTGTGGCAAATTTAGTTTTCGCTTACAATAATGTTTCCGTCTGTGTGACAAATTCAGTTTTCAAGTCTATATTCCGTCTGTGTGACAAGTTTGTGCGACAAATTTAGTCTTCGGTCTATGTGGCAAATTTAGTTTTTGCGTCTGTGTGACGAATTCAGTTTTCCGTCTGTGTGACGACTTTAGTGTTCCGTCTGTGTGACGACTTTAGTGTTCCGTCTGTGTGACGACTTTAGTGTTCCGTCTGTGTGACAAATTTAGTTTTCACGTCTGTGTGACGAGCTTAGTTTTCACGTCTGTGTGACGAGCTTAGTTTTCCGTCTGTGTGACAAATTTAGTTTTCGCGTCTGTGTGACGAGCTTAGTTTTCGTCTGTGTGACAAGGCTGTGTGACGAATTTAGTTTTCGCCTCTATATTCCGTCTGTGTGACAAGTCTGTGTGACAACTCTGTGTGACGACTTTAGTTTTCGCGTCTGTGTGACGAGTTTAGTGTTCCATCTGTATGACAAGTCTGTGTGACAAATTTAGTTTTCGCATCTATATTCCGTCTGTGTGACAAGTCTGTGTGACAAGTCTTCGGTCTTTTTGCGTCAATGTGGCAAGTTTGCTGTTCCGTCTGTGTGACGAATTTATTGTTCGCGTCTGTGTGATAAGTTTAGTTTTCGCATCTGTGTTACAGGTTTAATCTTCACGCCTGTGTGACAAGTTTAGTCTTCGTGGTCACGTCTGTGTGACAAATTTATTTTTTTTTCGTCTGTGTGACAAACTTAGTTTTCTCGCCTGTGTGTGAGATTTAGCTTTCGTGTCTGTGTGTCGTCATTTAGTTTTCGCTTCTGTGTAGTAAGCGTTTATGTGACAAGATTTTCATCCCTTCGCAGGGTTATGAGGACCTTCGCCAAACGGTAGAGACCTTGCAATCGGCCCTGAACGTTTCTAAGTAAATCAGTCCTTGGAATCAGTTAGACTTCTCGCCTCTCGTCCTTCGGCGCGTCTCGATCCCTTCGCCCTCCTTGCGGCCTTGGAACAATTGTCAGACCACGCTAGGGAGGCGAACCACCCTCAGCGCAAGAAGTTCGATGCTATTTTCAAACAGTGTCGCCCCCTTGCAAACTCCAACTCACTTGCTGAAGTGGTGCTGCAACTCCTTGGGGATAAGGATGAAAGAGATGTGGCTTCCAAGATCCGAAAGATTTTTAAAGGTCACTCTTCTCCTAGCAGTTCAGCTCCAGGAGAGGCCTTTGACTTTTGGGGAGACAATTCAGACGTCCCGCGTCCAGGTCCCTATCCCGGAAGCTCATTTGGTCGCGGTGGACGCTTCAGGCCACAGTACCACCAGGAACCTTTCCTCGACGCTGTTTTAATTGCAGAAAAGTTGGTCATTTTGCTAGAAATTGCCCATTAGTCTCCAAAGCTGTTAAAAAGTGATGTTTTTCTTGCAATATATTTGAGTTCTTATCTCTGTGTTCTCCTGTAATGGAAATCTGCGCATCATTTAAGTTTGTTTTGTCGATTACTTTGTGTTTGTTTCGCTCGTTTTTGCTAACCGCTGGTATGCCTTCGAAGGGGTCTTCTTATACCCTTAATTGCTCTGTCCCTGGACGGGGTATTTCGGGGCTGCTTCGCGGTTGGCTTTACGCCGAGATCTTCAAGATTCTCTCAGGTGGTCCAATTTTCAGCTTGCTGAGGCTGCTGCTTTTATTGTTTGCTCAGTTTTGGTTCGCCTCGGATACTTCATTGGCCTCTGCAAATCCGTTATCGTTCCCCAGACTAGAATCAGGTTTTTGGGTTTTCTGTCTGATTCTATCCTTCAAGCTTTCCTTATTCCACAAGATAAGAGGATCAACTTTGCTTCCCTTCGTGACTCCATTCTCCAGCGCCGAACAGTGTCTATCAAGACCCTTCAGCGATTCGCAGGCAAGGTTACCTCTTTCTCTTTAGCTGTCCCGGCTGCTCAGTTATACGCGAGAGAAGTTTACCGCGCTATTTCTCTGGCAAATCGTTCCTCTCGGCCTATCTAGGTTGTTGGTGATCTTCGTTCCGAGATACCTCATTGGCGGTTTTTAGATTCTTGGTCCGAGCATCTTCCCTGGATGGATAAGCGTCATTTAGTAGGGAATGTAACCAGCGACGCATTCCAGTACGCGTGGGTGGCATAGTTTACAACCCCTCCGGGCCACCTTTGGAGGCTCGAGACATTTGGAGAGAAGACGTCAGAGACAAACCTATTGCAGTAAAGGAAGCCCTCGCACTCGTTAACACTTTAAAAGCTGGAAAGTCGCTTCTTTCAAATTGTGGCGTGGACGCCCACGTGGACAGCCTAACGCTTATCCAGGCCTGGGAAAGAAAGGGGGCAAGAGTAAACCGCTGAACGATGCCCTCAAGGAATTGTTCCAAACGCTTCTCGCCCAGAATATTTCCCTCTGTTTGCAATTCATCCCATCTTCTCTGAACCAGGCTGATGCTCTTTCTCGTGTTTTGTCCGGTAAGGACTGCATGCTTGCCCCCGAGCCGTGGAAGAAGTTAGAAAACCTCTTTGGCCCAAACACCGTCGACTTGATGGCGCTCGACTCCAACGCTCAGATTGGCTGTTCTGGTTCACCGCTTCCTCACTTTACGCCTTTTCCAACACCGGGCTCCCACGGGGTTAATGTTTTTGCTCAAAATGTGGCCAGTCAAGAAAACGCATTTGCTTTTCCACCATTCATCTTAGTTGGTCCTCTTCTCCGCTTTCTCTGTAAGGCCTTGTTCTCGTCCACCACTGTGGTTCCAAAACTATCTCCTTTTCCATATTGGTGGCCCCTTATTCAAGCGAGGGCCTCTCATTTTGTCGTCCTGGGCCATAAAGCTGATCTCGACGTCGTGTTATTTCCATCTCCGCACCACGTTTTCTCCACACGTCCTTTACCTTGGGATTTGTATGCTTTCAGGATTACCAACTCGCTTCCGTCTATCCTTTATTTAGATTCAACGACCTAGAATCTGGAAACCAGCTGCTCCTTGCCTTGATTGTGGCTACCTTAATGATGCTGATTTCAACTTTTGCCAGAAGTGCGGTTTCCGCCAGTTTTGTTCAGTTTCCCAACATCCTTCTAAGCGGTTGAAGATCGACGTTCAAGCAATCGATGATCGTTTAAAACACCTGGCTGAAGCAAAGTCCAACAGAAGTTATGAACGTCAGAAGTCTTCTCTTCACAAGGAACTTGTAAATTTTCTTTCTTCTCTCCCGGTTCCGAAGGCCCTTCCTTCCGCTTCTCCATCCGACATTAAGAAGTTTCTAGTCACCTTTTGGATTGCCTAGGCCTGGGCCAACACCAGCGCGTCTCCTGTTCATGTCCTACCAGGTTGGCTGCTGGAACTGTGGACAGCCTAATTGGGAAACTCAGCTCCATTTTTGTTGAGGAAGGTTTGGGAGGAGAATGGGACGACCGATTAGGTATTGGAAACCCAGTCTCTCATCCCTCTATTAAAGCTTATTTGAAGTGTGTACGAGAAGAGCAAGCCCAGGCTCGAGTACAGCCTCGTAAGGCCGTTCCCCTTTTTACAGATACATTTTTGGCTATGGCACGTTCCATCCTGTCTAAACTTAGAAAACCAAACAATTCGCCTTTGCTTTTTGTATATCCTCAGTAGGGATCTTAGTTTCTTTTGCATTGATTTTTTTCTCTGGAAACCGTTCCTCCGACCTGGGAAGAACTAAATCTAAAGAAGTGCTTTTATTTCCCGACTCCTCCGGGTTACTCTTTAACCATACTTTTGGTAAGACATTAAGGGGAAATTCCGCACACTTTTTTTCTGTAAGGAGTTCTAGTAATTCTGTTATTTGTCCGGTGCGTAATTTTATGTTGTACGTAAATGTCTGTCGTCTGATTAGTGTAGATAATTCTCAAGGCTATTTATTCCGCGCTACCAACAAAGCTGGCCACATTTCCGATAAACCTTTCATTGGTTCTTCAGTTTATAATCGTTTTAAACAGTATCTTAAGGATGCTGGCTTAGACGGCGGCGAAACTCCCCACAGCCTTCGCACCGGATGTTCTATTACTTTGGAACTGTTGGGAGTTTCCAAGTCTGATATTGCCAAGCACATAGGTTGGCGCTCTACTAGCATGGTAGATCATTATAATGACTTAGAGCAGATTGTAAAACCCGGTCACACGGCTGAAGTTTTGTCATCTACCGCTTCACCTGATGCTTCTTCCTCCGCTACTCAGGATGTTATTTCCTCTTACCAGGTTGTAAATGAACTGAAGAACTTCAGTCCGGTTTTTCCGTAGTTTGTATTAGTTTTACCTTTCTCTGCTTTGTAGCTATATGTCTTGAAAGTTGTAAAGTTTGCAATAAAGCTTTTTGAGTTATGGGGAGAATTACGGTCATCTGTGTATTTTGTTGGTACGTTACCGCCCTGCCTAGCTATCGGGAATAGCAGCCGTAGGGCTCGCTTCTTCCCAGAACTTATCCTTGCCTGGGGCGTTTGGGACTGAGGGCTCCCAATGGGAATTTATTACTATTCTCACTGGGGCCATCTCGTACAAACGCCCCAAATTCCTTCGGTATTCAAGGATAAAAATTCTCACGCACTCGTAGTCTCCTGCGTGCTATGTTTCACACAGGTTTTGTATAAATAGGCCTGTTTTAGCCTCGTTAAGTCTCTTTTCGTTAAACGTTCGCCAGTCAAAAGCTCGGCGTTCCCCCTCCTCCCCGCAGCGATGACCTTTGTTATCATCCTAGCTGGCTCCCGCTCCTTTTCGCCTCCGGGCTCGCTTCTTCCCATAACTTATCCTTGTCTGGGGCGTTTGGGCGTTTGGGAGTGAGGGCTCCCAGTGGGAATTTATTACTACTACTATTACTTATGTCCGTGACCCAACGGAGCCAATAACAAGGATATCATAGCCTTTCATAAAACCTCCACAGCACTAATATGGTCCGTGTTAAATTAATTACTTTAAAACCAAGCAAATGGTGATCCCGACAATTAAGAAATTGGTTGGAGTGGCTGGGCAACAAGCCATAGAAATAGAGACGATAAAGTTTAAGAGGGTTTATTTCGTATATACCTTATTCGTTAGGTAAGGCCTCAGCAGGCCTCTGAAATCCAAAAAAAGTCCAATAGCTTAACCTGTGATGCAGAATTTGCTAACGTGGGCAGCCTAAATGGCTTTGCACGAGCTTATCCTCAACACAAAACAGTTACGAAATGCGCTTGGTCAAATTTTCCGTGGATGAGCCGGTTACTGTGTCTAAATTTCAAAGCGAATACCTTTGGAATATGGCCAGCCTGGGGGATTAACTCTTATAACATTTATGTTCTGTTGCATTAGGTTTTCCCCATCCTTTCTGAACGGGCTACTACACATGTTCTAAAAGGGGACAAGATGGAGAAGCTAATAATAGAGAGCATCTGCAGAAGTTCCACTTTCTCTAGTTCTTGGTCCTCTTCGATGTTCGTCTCTCACATGTCTCCCTCTTCCATTTTTTAGGGATCTGTTTGTCGCGTACGCAGGGTTCAGATACATGTTAGAACTTTCCTGTCTTCTGGCTACAGCAACAAACTGTGGGCCCCGATGATATCTGGTCTGTCTAAAGAAAAATTCGAGAAAGCACAGTGCTGGGTCTGACCCTTTTACGCAGCACGGCTCTCGAGGATCAACAACAAGCCTCAGTACAGCACGATAAGTTAAACAGTGATACTGGTTTAATTTCGTGACGAAGTAACCGACAAATAACAGGAATCAAAATCGGGATAACCAAAGACGGCCCGGATGTAATTTAAATGGATTACAGTTTCAGAGAATGAGCTCGGGACGTCTTCGGCCATTTGCCATCGGCCTGTGTTTTGTAAACAAATTTACAATATCCATTTGCCAATAGCTCAATACCAAGTTTTGTGCAGTTTTACAAAAAATTCACCTTATGATAAGGAATATACAAAGAAACCACCTTTATCTTATCGTTAGAATGAACAAAGTTTGTGCTCCTTAAGTCTACCAAACAATAAAGTAAAACATAAAAATATGAGATCTCTTGCACGAAAGTTGCATTCCTGTTATTGTTAACGTTTTGATTAAAAATAGCACTCGGCTTAACCAGAGAAGATATTTGATTTTAATTATTTCACGTGACTACTGTAAACCTTTTTGTTACTATATTAGACCTATATATCGTCACAGGTGTAAGACGTCTACGTAACATGCATTACTCACGCGACTGCATGCGAGAAATGGAATTAATGTAATTGCTGTCGAAAAGCATGAAATAATTAAAAATATGATTAGATGCAAGAGAAACATAACTGTCAAAAGGACATTTACGGCCCTTGGTGATGTGTTAGAAATTAAACTGAGCATATCGGATTTCTGTGTTAGTTTGGATGGTTTTCACTTGGTGAGTCATCCTGTTAACAGACGCTGTAAAAAATTAAACAACCAAATTTTAAATGTTAAATGTTAAAGGCACGTATTAAGTGTGAGACAGACTTAGAACAATCTAAAAAGTCGTTACGTTTAACTGTCATAAAGGAAAAGCAGAAGGGTATTGGGAAGAAAGCAAACAAACTGTAAGAGGTAGCAAGGAAGAAAGGAAGATTGGGGAGTAAGAGAGGACTAGATGAGTGGTTAAGCGACTTAATGAGAGAGTTAATTAGCGGGTCAATTATATTTCCTCATAGTAAATGGTTTGAATTTGGGAGTATCAGAAAAATAGTTTGTACTGTAGGATAAGCATTGAGCAGAGTCCCAGTCAATGTTGTGGTTTGGCAGTTTGGTTTGTCGGACCTCAAACCGACCAATTTGACTGACAAAAGACGGATAGAAATCGACCAATGACTGAGACCAAACCTAACACGAGTCTTTCAGTCAATACCATCATGGCTTAACTGATCAACTGCTTTCAACGGACCAGACTTATAACATCATCGACTGACAAACAATATTCACTTGACTCTGAAGATGACTTGCGCTCAGGCTGTCGAAACGTCAGTCGCCAACAACAGTTCTTTTCAGAACTACCCTAACCCGGACGATCACACATTACGAACTATACCTTCTCAATATTGACTTATTCGAATGCCAAAAAGATCAAAATGATTAATTTCGAAACTTTAGACTTGCAATGGTATTCTCACAGCAGACAAGCATAATCATAACCATTTTTTAAATAAAAAACAGGCACAAGTAAAAATGTCCCTAAATGATTTGCAATTCTTTTCATAAATGTCATCTTTGTCTCATCATCTCTACTTAGCAGTTTCACTTAGGCATCAATGTTGGCGAACTTACCTCTCATCGTTGGGCTCCTTGGTGTGTACATCCTTAGCGCAAAACTTCCTCACAACTGTGCCATTTTGAGACTTCTTAAGGGACATGGTCCCTCCACGTGTACGGTTATATCCTTCCATCATGTAGTCAGGAGGAGGGGTCTTAATAGGGCCTTCCAAGAATGGGTCGACTTCGGTTGACATCTTTGGCTTCGTGCTCCCATATGGGTTTAATTTTGACTCCTCCTTCACGTGAAGTTGTTGTTTATTTGAATGGTGACGGTAAAGTACCAGGAGACCAACAATTATGGCAAGAGAGAGTGCGCCAGCAGCACTGGCACAAAACACTGTTATATAATCAGACGAATGATCTGTGAAGATAGGACATAAATTAAAGTCGTTTGTCTTCCCGAGTTTACCAGACACGGTAATGGCCAACATTCCCTCTTTGAGACATTCCTGTAGGGAACCATGGTATTTGTATTCATCATCGTGGACTGGATGTTTGCTTTGATGACTACAACTACCATGATTCCCTGCCGGCGTGTCTTATAGTGAGATGTACCTGCAGGGAATCGTGGTAGCTGTATTCATCAGCTTGGAGTTGATTTTGATCTTCTTGGTTTGGATAGTTGTTTTGATGAATATAACTACCATGATTTCCTGCAGGCGTGTCTTAGAGTGAGATGTGCCTGCAGGGAATCATGGTAGTTGTATTCATCATCGTGGACTGGATGATTGATTTGATGAATACAACTACCATCATTCCCAGCAGGCACGTCTCATAGGGCCGAGTGAAATAGCCATTGGTTGATAATTATTGCTTTTGCTATTTCAAGGCAAAAAGACGGATTTTGCAATCATGCAGTCAGGATCAAGCAAAATCAAATGTTAAAGGTTAAACTAGATTCAAATACCTTGCATGAATAATAACCATATGAAAAGTGTGCCTGCAATGCCAAGCGAGCCAGCAGCATTTTTTGTCGCGGAGTTAGCTTGCCCCTCTTGGAAAGGATCGAGTACGTTGTCGACTCCTGAATCGCCTTCCTTGGTGCTTGTTGTTGGAATTAACGGGGGATCTTTAACATTAGGAGTATACTGACTGACTAGTACAGAGCTAGTGGAAGAGATAACATCTATCGTCGGAAAGATTGTCATTGATGTGAAACTTGAAACGCTGACCAGAGAGGAAGTGGGTACTGGACTAGAACTCGTTGCCGTGGTTACAATACTCGATGACGTGGACGTGTGAGTGACCTTTGGTTTGCGTTTCTGTTTCTGCCAATCTTTAAGAAACAATGGAAATCTGGCATTAATACGTATTTAAGACTCGACTAGCATGATCAGGCGCATGTGTAGGTGTGATTGACAAGAGAAGTATGGAAAATATACATAAGAAAATCTAGCTTGATAAAGTATCAGAAAAATGAACATTACTGCAGATACACTCCCTGTAACCAAACGAAGGCAGAAAGCCTCTAAAATACCCCGGTAACATTAATAGCTTCCATTGCAATTGAGTCTACGGTCTAATAGTCTCTTGTTTTTTTTTAAAAAAAAGGCACACTAATAAGATGAAAAAGTCAAAATAAAGCCCATTCTTATTTATAAGTCAAACCGTTGATGCCTGCCGTTTTTAGGGTGGCAGCTTAGATTTTCATCAAGATAGCGCGTGCCAGTCATACTTGAGGGAAACTGGTTCAAGGGACGAGACGCAATTGCAAGTTATAAAAAAACAATTAACTTTCACTCCTCATGGAGATCTGGACCTAGGTCTTCCTTCCTCGACTAATTGAACTATGAAGCCCTGAAGCAAGCCATAGTAAACGAATTTTACTTTAAACTCACCACTGACCTGTTTCTCGTAGCTTCATATCTCATTTGTCATCACGAATTAAAAGCCTGAAATTTTTTCTTGGGCTTTCTTTTTTTTTTCGTTTCTTCGTTTCTTCAGAAACGAAACGGTTTTGTTTTCAGTTTAGGGAAGAACTAATTTTATAGTGGGGGCGATATCCAATTAGGGTAACGTAAGTAATTGTTATACGGCAGCAAAATTCGCATTTGCAACATTTCAATTGCTGCCTTGTACGAACATGGCGAAAAGGCTCTATGCAGCTGGGGTCACGTGACCACAATTTCCCTAAAAATATTACATATTATGAGATATAACCTTAAAAATGCCAGAAATGGAAAAAGCGTATCGAAAATACCACAATGGCCAGGTTTGAGGTCTCTAGCATTAAAGAGTAAGTTTGTACGTCACTTTGAATTTTTGGAAAATTTAGAGTACATCTATGGAAAATGATGCTGGGGCCGGTTGTTCAAAACCCCGATTAAACTAACCTCCGATTAAGCCTAATCCTCGATTAAAACCACTAACACCGGGTTAGCTAATCGGAGGAATTGAGAACGTTGTTCAAAGACCGATTAGAGGGCAGATTAGTTAATCGCTGATCAACGGTTAGTACGTGGTGTAAAAGCCACTTATATTGTCTCGCTAATCGACAATTAGAATCCCATAATGCAATTCTCCGTGAGTAAGCACTGTGATTGTTTCCAATATGGCGTCCGTGTTATCGACTGCAGGTGAAACGGTGGACTTGTCTACTCCAGTTGTATTGCCGACAACTTGCAGTAAGCCACCACTCGCATAATATTGTAGTGCTATCAGCACTTGGTCGATTGGTTTCAGAGCGTAATAACAAATCGTTTTCTTCTGTAAATCTGCCTCTATGAGGTTTGTATTGTATTCAATTGAGGCTCTGCCTCAATCTGTAGCGAGTACGAAGCTTTTGATTGCTGTAAATTAGTATGCCATCGTTATATCGATAAATTTTTGCTCGTCTTCGTCTCACGCAAGGAAGACCAAACAACAAGTCGGCCATTTTATTTCAATATTAATCGGCCGATTAGCGATTTAATCTTCCTTCGGAGGTGTATTAAATTTAACCCGCCGATTAGCGTCAGATTAGCGTTAATCGTGATGGCTTAGCTGCAAAAGGCCTTTTACGTTTCAAACTCTCGTATCCCAAGAAATCTTGAACATGCACTTGGATGCCTGCCGGGAACCAACCCGAGGTTTACACATATACAATCCATAATACCATATACAATCCATACACAATCCTCGTATAAAGCCTTATATACTCAATATAGGGTTACACACTTAATATAGTGTATAGGGCACTGGACGATACTACATAGGAGAACGCTACAGATGTGATATATTGTGAAGTGCACAAATAGGGAAGAAAAACGATTGATGTGGAAGGTAACTGATTCATCATATTGTATTTTAATTAGAGTTGGTATATTTGCAAAATAGGTACAATATGGCTTTCTGATAAGGCGTTTTTTCATATCGTAGATGTCGACATTTTCCCGAGATTTAGTTGAATTTGTGAAATTAACGCCACAATTCGAGCAGTGTTACTGCCAAGAGCGCGCTTTTAAAAAGGGAACTGGTATTTTGTTATGCCGCGGCGTTTCAAGAGCTGTTTTCGTCATTTTTACTTTAGCTTCGTAATATTGAAGCAAAAATGGAGGAATAATTGCCGTGAACTGTCGTCACACATAAGACTTCTCTTTGAAAAGAAAAATATATTGCGTCACTCTTCAGACCTTTCAGACCTGCCTTAGTTCCCTAGTTCAGACCGAGGTTAAAGGTATTGTGGATGGCTTTAGTTGCTTGTCTTATCATAATGACGAAAGTAGCTTCTCCTAAAACCAAACATACCCAAAACCGTACCAAGTTTTAGACCAAAACTACCAACACCCTATTTCTGAATGTCTACATACCCTTTGAGGCTGGACATGCTGATATAGCAGAGATATGGGAGCACCCCCGTCCCCTAGGGCAGAATCAAAGGGAGGTATCGCAAGTAAATACATTTCGAAGTGAGTTGACTGTAAGAACTGATAAGTGTGTATTATTAAGTTAACTAGCCCTTTCTCTGTTTCCATAGGTCCAGTACTACACCTCGTCTGGAAGAAACACCCCAGTGCTGCGCAAAGCAGCGCATAAGCACAAGTGCTCCTCATCCCGGAACATCTCACGCATGTGCACTAGATATCAAAACCCCAGCCATCTTCACACTTTTAATATCTTTAGGGAAACGAAACACCTTTTCCTGTTGGGAAACACGTGTTAGTACTGAAAATGGAGAATGTTTCATATCGGCTGTAAGTATATTAAACACTTACCACACTTGTAAATCAAGATAAGATACGGATGTTTCTTCAGTTTTTCCGGACAAGGATCTCGAAACAATGCATTATTTACTTTCACCCTGCATCTATTTCTCCTTTCACAAAACGTTTTAAATGTTTCAGTAACGTTACTTTCGCCACAATCGAAATCTTCGTCACTCTCCGCTCCGCTGTAGGGGCAAATCACATTACCAGGATATGTTCTTCCGTAACTTGCAGAATGGATAGTCAGCCCCAAGCTTGCATTGACGCAGTGGAGTTTGACCCGTTCTCCTTGGCATGTGACCACGTTTTTGTAATCGGCCCGCGCTGAAAATTGGAAAAATATTTACTATGTGAATAGTTTGGAAATCTGTTTGGTGTGTTCGCCGATCTTATCGCACGTTCCGAGAGCGGGCAACATGATCCAAATCCTGCGCTGTGATTGGTTACCCGAGGGGGCAGGAGGGCGCTCGGGACCACCCATTGTTTCCCACAGGAAAAATTTCTCCCACGCTTGTTCGGCAAGATGGCTGAAAATCAGCCTCGTTCTATTCTTGCAAGTTCGTAGACTCCGACCCTTTCTCGTCCATAAATACACGAAAAACCAATTTCCAGCCATCTTAACCACACGCTTGGTCAATATAACCCAAATATGTTGCCACTGGTTTTCAAGACTATGACTCGTCCCCAGTCTTCTTCTGAGCTGTTAAGCCTTAGAATCTAGAGAGACTTAGTGGAACTACTTAGGGAAACGGATATAGATAGGACCCTGCGCGCGCTCTGATTGGTCCAAAACCCATGTTTTATCAGAGTATAAAACATAGAAAAAGCGTGTTTTATATTTTTGCGCGCGTAAAATCTATATCATGTAAAAGCAAATGAAGAAGCCTAAGCCGTGTATTACACTGTGATGAAACACTCCGACCGGACATTTGAGAACACTCGAGAAATATAGAAAACACGAGCAGTAGGAGAGTGTTCTCTACATTTCTCTCGTGTTCTCAAATGCCCGTCGTGTTTTATCACAGTTTAATACACGGCTTAGGCTTCTTTATTTGTTATAAAGTAGAAGACAATATCGGACTCATCATACATGCAGAATACACTACCGTACTCTATTTTAGTCGCCTAGCTGTTAACCACTATATTTTGCCGCGTTCTGTTCTGTTTGTTTCTGGTTTTGGCTGACTGCATTGTTAGGGAAGTGAAACTTAACTTGAAGTTAATAAAGGTAAATTAACCACCCTAGCAATTGCGGAATTAAAAACAGTAGCTAGAAGTAAAGTAGCGTAATAATGTATTCTAAATCAAATCATGTATGGATTATCAAATTACATTATAACTTGATTAGAACTTTCCTTTCGAAATTCCGCGGATAATCTTATTTATTGTCGATTTTGCTTGTCAACCTGTAGACATAAATCTAACATTAAAGGTGTGTTGCGCACACCAGTTTTGTAAGGAAATCGTTGTTAAAATCTTTTTACCCTTTCATGTAACGCTCGATTTCGCTCCATACTTCTATCATCAGACGTTTTATTAACTGGGTAAAGAAACTGTCCTTAGGAACTGACGTTCTCCATTTCTAGATCAAGTGTTTTTTGTTAAGTCCAAGTGATGACCTCTGATCAGTTTGCGTTATTCGAAAAACTTCAAGATTGGGGAAGTGTTCTCTTAAGGCTGTCGCCTAGTGTCCGCAAATGGAAACTCCGGCTATAAACTCCTATTCTTCTAGTTTTGTGGAGAAAACCTTGATTGTTGTTGTGTCTTGCTGCCAATTTTACAGGTAAAACAGTAAGACATGTTGACGGAAAATATTTTGTTTTTAAAGGGATGACATCATTTTGAGGAAACTTGCCAATCAGACGAGTAAGAATTCTTTCCATCAATCAATACAAGACGACAGGAGACTATTCCTGAGGACGGATAATTCTCTTTTAAAAACATTTTCGAGTTGTTCACAGTCCAATCGTTACTGCAGATCAGTACAAAATCCAGAAGAACACCAGAAGAATTTTAGGTGATATCTTTATTTTTATTGTTCCCAAATTGATAATTGGCTTTTGTGTTATAAGACGTTTCTGCTCTCATGAATGATAAAGGCTAGAAGAAAAATTTAAAGTTTAAACAAACCTGTTTTGCGATTGTCTTTGGTATGCAAGGAGCCCAGAAACCCGCGAAACTATAAGGATCGTAGTTATAGAGCAATTCTCCCCGAGAAAGGTTAAAAATGTTTTACCTCTTTATACTGCTCTGGTCTTGTAAATGTTTAAAACGCCCTAGTAAAACTAGACAAAACAGTGCTAATCTAATTATTATTTTGGTAACCCTCTTGAAGTAAAGCAGAGAAAGCGAAGATTCAAGATTTATTTCTCGTAGTGGAGGTGAATATCGCAGGACTTTACCCATCTCCAGTATCGAGGTATTTATCAACGGGTATTCACCGACACATTGGCAGAGATATTGTTTTACTCTATGGCAGACCGCTTAATAAAAAAATACTTGAATTTAAAAAAGAAAAACATCAAAATTCGGTCGTCACCTTTAGAAGGGTTTTCAAAGCAGGGAAGGCTTGATGATATTCCTCTGGGAATTTATACCAAACAGAAATTGGTATTTATCACTTAAAGAGTACCTGTGCCAATTCTAAATCAATTGATGGCAACCACTTGCCTGTCTAGTGTGTTTAAAGTTTTAAAATTTTGCGATAACTTTACGTTTATTTTTGAAGTGCTGACTACACTAACAAAATTTCAAATTCGTAGGAAGCAAATTAAAAAAACAAAACTTTCAGGAAGCAGATCACTGCGGCTTCCTCGTATAGTGCTATTAAGTCCTAGAATTATCCAAAGAGAAAGGCTTCATTAGACGATATGATTTAATTTGGAGCAGATCCTAGATGCACAAAGCGAAAAGCAAACACTTAATTGAAACATATCGGAGACACTGATGAATTCGTCTTGTGGTTTTCCACTTAGTTTAACTGCAAGCTCATTGGCTACAACAAACGAACTCGAAATTTCACAGCTGGATAGTTTTCCAACGTGGTGCAAAGTTCTCCGCCTTTCAATGAAAAATAAGGATTTTTTTGCGAAATTACCAAAAAACATGAACTTAGCCTAAGGAGGTCGGGCTATTCTCGGGCCGCCAGAGCATTAAAACATTCTCAGCGACTTTTCTCCCAAATCAATCAATGCCTCACGCGGTTAAATCATAAGCAAACGAGATTAATCGGGACGGCTTTTCTTCTGCGTTCAAATTAAACGTTTTCATCCGCGATAATAAGCGGCAAACCTCGAAACGCAGTGTAAATTTAATGGTTTAACACCTTGAAAGCAACGGCGGCCGTCAAGTATAATTTTCATATGAACCTACAATGGACATTTGCGCCGTTTAGGGAATATTGAGATTTGAACATTAACGCTCGTGGAGAAAAGGAACAATTACCTATCAATCACATATATCTTTCAACCCTCTTGTGCTAATATTTGTTTGAGGCCACATTTCTTTGTCCATGAAAAAGGATAGTTTAAGAAAATTCTTGTCGGGCCCAGCCCTCGAACGACTATTTAAACTTTGCCTCTTTGATGAACTCAGTCTCTGAGACTTGTTACACATTTTCTTAATCCCTCAGAAAGATTAATCAAAATTTTAGAAAGAGAATTGTAAAGTACAAAAGTGTAAACAAAGTGTGTTGATATGAATAGAATTGTTGTTCAAACTCGGTGAAATACTGTAGTAAAATTTACCTTCAGAATGGCCACAAAAAATTCCCAGAAGGAGTGCAAAGACCTGAAATGTAGATGATGAGAACATGAGAAATTTTTAACCTAGTGCAATCACTGCCCTTTCATGATTAGCTTGCCAACACTGCCTCGGGAGTAACTGCACACAAATTATTCTCCCTTACCAATTTCAAAAGAACTTCCTCGTACAATAACTGACGAGCCATTTCAGTGCCATGAGGAGTCCCAATCAAATTGCTGTCGTCGAGGCCCGCTGATATTAAGTTATCCTGCGTGAACGAGGAAAGATAATGCAGGGAAATTGTCAAGCAGAGTTTAGGATCCCTGAGTTGTCTGCCAATATGTGCTGTTGCCGCGGGGGTTTTGTTGAAACCTGCGTTCACCAAACCACCTGTCTCGACAATATAGACAAAGTATGAATCCCGCGTCAGAATTTTAATCAAAGTTCTCGACTGAACCTAAATGAAAACAAAGGCAGACAAAATAAGAAAAGAATTTCTAATAAATCAAAGAACCAGAAAGCCAACGAATTAAATGCGCGCACAAAGTAGATTGTTTAGTCAAGAATAGGTTTTTGGACTATGCATCATTATTGAAAAGTGGCTTAACGAAAGTTCGTCCGGCGTTTGGTAATTGAATTGAGTTAGCAAAAGATTGTAAAGGGTAAAGTGGATTAATCATCTCAAATAAGTTTAGCCTAACTCCGCACACCCTTAGAGTTCCGTAGCTTCAAAGAAAACGGACCAAAGAAACATTGCCAGATGACGCCCGTAAAAACAAACAAAAGGTCTTTCTGAGCCGTGGAAAATCAATACTTTGGTTACTTACTGTTTCGTGGGAGCAAAACGCTTGTTGACTAAACGATAAAAACTCAATGGCAGTGAGAATGATTAATCCATAGTAAGTGAATAAACCTAAGTTGTTTCGTGGGCAAACCCGATGTAATCGAAGATGGAGAATTGTTGATATTAATCTTAGTAGCTTTTTCTGTGCGTTTGTTTTTCCTGTCAGTGTTAGCGTAGGTAATTTTCTTTCCTACCCATGGACTTTTAATTAAACGTCAACAAGTGACCATACTGTAAGCTCATGACATCAACATTCATTTTAGAGCAATTATTGAAATTGACTGCTGCTTGACGTAAAAGTCTGTCATAAGTCACGAAGATTGTGTTCTTTTGTTTTCAAATGAGCTTTTACCTTTAATTTGGATTGCCGATCTAAAGCTCTCCGAAGCGATTTAGACCAGTGTTTGTTTTTTGACCTCCGGTCTGTCACTGTAAGAAAGTGATGCCTGAAATGGGCGCGCTAACGACTCCTGTAGGAAGAAAACTCAAGTTACGTTCCAAAGAGAACGTCGAGCTTATAGTTTGCGAGGTATACAGCAATGTTTTGTATCCTGTGGCCCTTTTTAAGCATTAAACTTTGATGGAAAAATTTCTCTACAAATCTTAGAATTTAGATTTCATAATTCCTTATCTTCGAACACGGCTTTCCTCTTTCGCGGAAGTATTCAACGCTCACCTTTCAAGCGTTTTCTTTCTAATTTCTACCAGACAATGCTTCAAAATGTGTTATTCTTAAAAGATGTATAAATTGGTTAGTGCCATTAATGGCACTCAGAATACTGAGAAAACAAAAATTATGTAAGAAACAAAGTAGTCGTTCATATGCTTCCTCACCCGGCTCTATCGAGTAAGATTTTGATGACAAGATCTATTGCCTTGTAGACGAACATTATAGTCTTTCATGTAAGCAGATAATAGACTACCTCGAACAACGCACACTTTTAATGAACTATTTTTTCAAACCTATTCAATTGCAGTAATTGGCAGCGTGTAGTAACTTCTCACAAATCAATGTTTTGTCAAGGACTTGCACAGTTTGTTTCTTTTCTAACTCGTTTTCGCGTAGCTTCCTTGTTTCGTACTGTTTTACTGGATTCCTCAAAGACTAAAAAAGACTACCGTTTTTCCTTCATCTCTCGCGACTGATCCCTAGTTTTGCATTGCGCATCCCTACTGCGCACGATTTTTGCGTCACTAGCGCAAAATGAAATAAATGCTACAGATAGAGACGTAACGGGCCCAACAGAGCAAGTCCAAATTATGTTTCCTTTAAGGGATAAAAATATCAATTTATGATGTAGGGTATTTGAAGCCATTTTTCTGGGACTTAGACGATTAAACAATCAAAGAAAGTCGAACTCTGTGTGATATAACACGCCGCATTGGAAAATAATCTCGCTTATTTGTTGCGCACGGAGATCACCAAAAGTCATCTTAATAACCATATTTGTCAGCATTGTGGCATGAAAACAAGCACGGTGAACCCCTCTTTTTATTACTCTTTTTATTTTGTACTGTAACAGCAACATACCAAGTTTGGTCGGAAATCTATACCGGGTTCTTTCACTAGGGAATCACCTTAAAGTTTATATTTATATTTGCTATGCTCTAGCAATACTCTAACGTTTTAAGGACTTATTCCTTTTGGCGGATGATACGGATGGTAAAAAGCAGCCTTGGGTTACTTTTTTCTTTCATCGCTTGACGCTCGATTACATGCTTTTCAGGTTTAGACTTCAGAATGCGATAAACACTCCAGTCGGTTCATCTCAGTAAATAAATACTTCGCGGCGGCTTTTTGAAACAGTCAATAGCGAGCAGTTACTGATCATAACCTTATGTTAACCACAGTTTTTTTCTTCACAATATACTCGTTTTTAATACAATAATGGTTCTGATTTGATACAAATGTCCTAATTTTATAGTTGATTGCATGCTACCGTCTATGAAGCGACCAAGTTGGAAATATTAAAATGGTTGCCATGCATTGCCGAATGAGCAGCCTGAGCAATAGCCTGCGTTGCAGACGAACTAAACCCCGGTTTACAAATGATGTAACAGAGAATTAACTCTGAAGTGTAAATTTTAGTGCTAATTTAACCCATGAATAACCCACTGGGCGTCAGCCCTAGTAAAGGGAATCAGGGAACCACACGAGGTAAAGAAAAAGTCTTTTGACCTCGGTGGGAATCGAACCCACG
>CM042749.1:16257356-16282356 GCA_022496165.2 Catalaphyllia jardinei
GGAATCGAACCCACGACCTCCGGATTAGATCTACCGTCACTCTGCCGACTGAGCTACGAGGTCGGACAGAGAAAGTCGGGGTCGATTTTAGATGGCGAATCGCGGCGAAGAGAAATTAAGGGTACATATGAATGTTGTGCCACGACCTCCGGATTAGATCTAGGTAGATCTAATCCAATATGATCTCATACCAGACTGTAACGATTATCGTCACTACATAACTCGATCAGGATCTATCACTACCATTAATGTGCAAGGACTTCTGTTAACAAAGAAAATGTTGCGGAATAAAGGGATACCTACCTCAGACCAGATTCGAACCCGAAACTCTGGCTTACTGAAAAGAATTCCTACCTCTAGATCACTGAGAAACGCGATGGAATTGTGACTGTAATAAGGCACAGAGCTGATTCTCACTCAGTTGATCATCAACTCTAAGCACCGGCCCGAGTATCTTTAGTTTCTGTTTTGGTTGGGGTTATTGGCATTGGATTGTAACAAATTTGAACTAACGAAATGGAAAATTGTAACATTTTCTCTCCGAAATCCATTTAAGATCTCTGTTCATTTACTTTTTAATAGAATTCTAATAATATTTTGACAGACGCTTTCCTTTGGGGGTGGGGGGCATCGCTATTAGTGACACTAACAAGAGGAATTCCACAAAATATTTGAAACAGTCAAAAAGAACAAAAACAACTTTATCACACTTTATATAATAACCAAATCAATGCGCGCGCTCTGATTGGTCAATCAGCTGTGGGTTCTTGTGCCGGTAAACCCACGGAAAAATCGCGCGTCTTCTGAATTATTATATAAAAGCAATAGACCACAAGTTTTCTATGGGTTATAGGCTGATAAATCACTTGGGATGTTGGTAGAACACTCGAAGAATTCGTACACCACTCGCCTGCGGCTCGTGGTTTACAAATTTTTCTCGTGTTCTACCAACATCCCGCGTGGTATTATAAGCTTATAACCCACAGAAACTTGTGGTCTATTGCTTAAAGAAACTTTACATTTACTTATAGCATGGATCTTGCTGTATCAAGCACACTCTGCTGAGGTACATTGCAGATAAACTTGAACATAACGCCTAAGAGATTCTAAATTTGAATATAAAACGTTTATCCCGTACATTTTTTATGTTATTTCTGTTTAATAACTTGGAATAAAAGAAGCATAATTAAATGATATGACCGTTTGCTAGTGTATCATCGATTCTGATGCTGGGAAACTGGTATAGGTTTAGTTTTGATATCAGTTATTTGTATTTTTCAACGGAGGGTCTTGGTTTAATTTCACATCCAGTGTTGTACGCTCAGTCTTCTCAATATCAAGTACAATTTTCTCAGCTGTGCTAGATTCAGCCTTGCGTAATACTCACTTAGGATAAGAACTTGCATTCATTGTTTCATTTCCAATGATAAATACATTTGAAACGTCGTTACAACAAATGTAGACCGTTGCAAAGCACTGAGGAAAATTCACATGCCATTGTTTCGTGGTTGCTTGGTGATGTAAAATTGACGAGGGCCGAAAAATTTCATTGAAATAATACATATCTATGATGAGTCAGGTATTACTAGTTGTTAAATAATACGGATAAACGAAATATTGCTCAAGAAATCTTTTCCGCTATTTCGATCAATAGAGTTTAAGCATGACGTTTACGGCAGACGGCAAACGGCAAAGGTTAACTCTGATTTTCTCTTCTTTTCTTGTAATATATAAATCATACAAAAATAAAAAAGGTGTCTCTTACTATTCACTGCAAATACAAATACTTTGATTCTAACTGTACAGAGAGCTGAAGACAGACGGCAAAAGTTTTGTTTTTCCCGTTTGCGGTCTGCCGTAATCGTCATGCTTAACCTCTCTAATATCAGAGTATGTGGTTTTGCGGATAGTCAGTACAGGTAAAATGCTTTTGATTTTATGTGCTATTGTTTGCAAATAAGGATTTGTCAGCGGCAGAAATCCTTGTAAAGCCGTGCTGCAGCCAAATACGTACCGGTCGAAATGTGTATTGGTAGCCTGCGTGGCAGGCCGTAGGGGAGGGACATCAAAATGAGCGCATGAGCGAGAAGGGACGGCGTCCCCTACCGCGATCGTCCCGGGCTTCGTTCGCTCGTCTTTCCCCTTTCCTTCCACTTTGGACGCCTGCCACGCAGGCTACATGTATTGCCGGGCCGCGTTAGTATTTTATGAATAGTGATTATCACACGAAAGATAAATAGCGATTCTGAATATGGCAGTCATGCTAGGGGGCTGTCATGCTGTTACAAATACAAAAGAACACCCGTCGGTCTTTTCGTATTGTGTGTAACTGAATTTTACATCTTGCAATATACCTATTCTTGACAACTGTGTTTCATCACGTTATCGTTTTTGAGAACGTTGATTTTGATCTTAAAATATGAGCTATTTCTCAAAGTAAACCATCTTTCTTTGTCAAACTTATCTTGCGAAAATTAAAAGAGAAACAACTATAAAAATACAGGTTTTTAAACATATAATAAAACGACACATAATAAGCAATTATCTCCGTCTCCCCTCCGTTGAATTAGAATGGACCAAAAAAGCTTTTCATTATCACAATAAATTGTAAATAAATTGTAAATTTTAATCGTAATTTGCAGTTTTTATTACATGTAATCGTATTTTGTGATAAATTTTTATATGCTATTTTTAGGGTATTTTCCTATTAGCTTAGTTAGGACTAGTTCTAAGTATTTTGAACATATTTTTATATTTATATTGTTGTTGTCACATTTAGTTTGTAGTTTCAATTATGTAGGGCCTCTAAGGATGTCAGTTTTTGTAACTGTAAGAATTACCCTGGCTAAATAAACGTATTTTCTTCTTCTTAATAGCACAGCCATCGTTACTGGTGAACAACAAAAATTAAACTTTTATTTTTGTTCCTACTCTTGCATGATTTCATTCTTAACTCTACAGATTAGAAAAAACTTTATTTCAGACCACAGGCAC
This sequence comes from Catalaphyllia jardinei, assembly GCA_022496165.2. NCBI lineage: Eukaryota > Metazoa > Cnidaria > Anthozoa > Scleractinia > Caryophylliidae > Catalaphyllia > Catalaphyllia jardinei. The sequence goes on from CM042749.1 coordinate 16,260,351, forward strand.
CCTATAGAAGAGGAAAGGCTGGACAACATAAATATCTGAAAATCCTTAATTTCCAAAGCCGATATCTCCGTAACGCTCCTTTCTTGTTCCTTTTTGTTCGTGTACACATTGTGTTATGCTGTGAACAGTCTCTCCGGCGCCAGCGCTACTCGCGGCTTCCTCGCTCGCCCCTGCTTTGTGTCCTTCCCTCGCCGATCCTCAAGCAAAAGTGAGACTACTTGCATTATGGCATTCTTTCGTCTCTTTTGCCAACATTTTGCAACCCTATCAAAAGGTCAAACCGAAAAGCGAAATGGCGTCATTTGTTAAAAAAGGCACCAGGATCTTATCTGCTTCTTCAGAGGGTGACAGGCAGGATGGTGAACCGCGTTCAAATCAAGAAAATAGCCTGGGGACGAGGCCGGGGATGGTAAAAGATGGGAAGCGCGGTCACCTCCGGATCATGCCCTGCCCAGCTTATCGTATTGCGTCATTGGGTGAGGCGCTTAACTCCAAGAGTGCCTCTGACCACATGGGTATTGGGGCGTATCAATAGGCACTGTCACTTCGTTTTACGAAAACCGGCAACTCTATCTAACTCATGCATGGAAAAAATACTCAGTTCGGTCAGGAATGTAATAAATATTTTATTGACCTCTCAACTTTCTCAATAATTGGGTATCTGTTCTAAATTTCCTATTCTCGACTCCAGTCACCAGACAGGAAATTGACACAAATATATATATATAAAATCTTTTCAAGCCTTCAATGTCCTAATACGATTGAATTTCAACCCCTATTTACAGCCCGCACAAAGTAAACCAATTCTCAGAATTGAATAGCTAATAAATCCAGAAAGGCCCTGTTTCGTATATCTATCTTTACAGAAATTATTGTATTACATTCAGTCCCTCTACGCCCATTTTGAATACGAGTGGTGTTAGCGTACACCACGAGTGTATTTGTCGACCTGATCTCCAAGAATACCTTTCATAGTTACGTAAAGCTCAAAGAGATAGGGTTTAAAAAACTGCCGGCTCTTCCAACATTTAAAACATTTAGCGAAGAAAAAGGCGTCCCCATCCCGTTCGACCCTTTGTCTATGACTTTAAAACAAATGATTCCAAGAAGAATTGCAGTGGATGTAACAAACTTTGTATGGATAATTTTGTTGTAGACGTAATGGTCAATCGTCACAATATACCAACTGAAGCTTTAGTATTGCAAGAAGCTACTTTTTGATTGATTTGATTATCTTCACCCGCATCAGCAATATAAGCAGCAAACGATGCAAAATACCTTGCTTACGTTCACAGGCCGACCTTCCTGATGAACCTCTTAACATCACAAACTAAGTACTCTGATCACATCTCGCCAATAGCAAAAACGCAGATACAAGAGAAAGCGCATCAGCCACGCTTCTGACTGGGAAATATGAGCATGCCCGCTCTGATAGGTTAAAAGAACATTACACGAATCACAGGCCTCAAGAGAAGCAAACTGAAGCCAATGCATAACGTATTTGCGACTCGCTCTAAATAAACAGAACAGAGATTTGCGTTGGAATAAGCTTCCCCCTTCTTGAAATTTCCTAGGTTGTGCGTTTTACGTAACGTTAAGTAAGTGCCGATGAGCAAGAATTTCAGCCGCCGTCAACGGTCGAGCATCTTCGGAGATCCGTCGTATTGGTGGCTGTGTGAGGCTTTCTCTCGTCAGTGTGACCCTCGGCTCCTTATTGTTGACATTGTCACGGTATTTAGTCAAACGGAGTTCAAGCTCTGGTTGCCTTAACCTCGACGAACTCTCATATCCATCCTTGGTGTCTCCTGAAGAGCCTTCATCAATATCAGGAACTACTTGGGCGGGCTCGCTCATAGTATTCGACAAATACCTGCCGATAAGCAAAGACGAAATTGTTAATGACGACACATCTTGGAAAAGGATTATCTTTATATTTCTCTGTTGTAACCATGTTACGCTCAATTTCCGCCTTCTTGGGTGCAGTCCCCGAAGGTGCCCCCCTCCCCCGAGAATTGTGAGTGACTTTGGCGGCCGGGGGTGAAAGAGGAGGAGGAGGAGGTCAAGGAGGATTAGGAGAGTTGGGTTTGGAGTTGGGATATCGCACTGGAAACGTTTTTTTCCCCATGAATCTTAACCAAAGAATCGAAAAATTTAGCTACAGCTTAATCATTGAGGCAAACTTGATTTGCATGAAAGTTATGTGGAAATTGTTCCCCCACTCACCATGCTGTCATGGTATTTCTCAGGAAATCAAGCACACCAGATGCTGTGAGTCTCTTCTGAGGATCCAACATCAGCAGTAATCCAATCAGGGACTTGGTATTATCAGACACGCGACCATCACTGAATAACAAAAAATGCGACAAAAATACATGGAAAAAAATAGTGAGGCCGAAAAACTGCTGAGACAAATAAATTAAATCGAACATAACATTGTTAAGAATCCCAACTGACTGAAGGCAAATCAACATTTAACTGTTGACAGGAATGGCCGAGGATTTAAACTTGGGGCTACTTTGAAACAAGTTCAGGTAGTGGTCAGAGCGAAACTTGTGCCAGGGACCTCCGGATCATGAGTCCTAAACACTGGCCACTCGGGCATGCTGTTTACAAGAAGGGAAGTCAGTGAGAATATATTAATCACAAAACCACAGAACACATCAATCTAACTACTGTACATTCACACCTGCTAAACTAAATTTTCAGTAAAACACTAAATCAGTGAGAGAAAATTGGAAAGTAGTGTTAGCTGAATGCACTTTTACATGGCCCAAACCACTCTGCACCACATTATAAGCAGATCGCAACACATTAGAACAGTGTTTCAATATAGAGTTCAGGGTCCAGTTGTTCTAAGGAGGTAAAACACCATCCATGGGATAACTCCATTGGATAAGTGTCAACGAAACCAACCATGCTATCTGCTGGATCAGACTCATACCCAGTGGCTATTTATGCATTTTTTTTGGGAGAGAAGGTTGGATACTAGGAAGATTAAAGTGTGTGAAGTGTAATGGGAAGGGTCAAAAGAAAAACATTTTTCCTTCACACCTCTTGACAACTCACAGGCCTTAATCCACCATAGTATCCAATCTTCTCTCCCAAAAAACACACAAATAGCGACTGGGTATGAGTCTTCTGGATAGCGCTATCAGACACAGAATTTTAGAGTATGGGTTCAAGATATGGACCACTACAGTCAAACTAAGTGAAGCGTACCCCTCAAGATTGCATTAATGGACTGATTATTTGAAATTTGAACCCGCTAGTCGTTTCAAGAATGCAATAATGAATTGATTATTCGAATATTGAACTTGCTTGCTCGATCGAAGAATACAGCTAACAGGTTCCGTTTCTGAAAAATCAATTTACTATTACATTCTAGAAAAGACTAGTAGGTTTGAAACTTACTAGTCACAACACGGAATTGATTTTTTGAAAACAGAACCCATTAGCCGTATTCTTCGATCGAGCGAGCAAGTTCAATTTCGAATAATCAATTCATTATTGTATTTTTGAAACGACTAGCGGGTTCAAGTTTCAAATAATCAGTTTATTAATGCAATCTTAAGGGGCACGCTTCACTTAGTTTGACTGTAAAGGTGGTCCTCCTTAGGGGGGTACAGGACATCCTCCCCCAGAAAAGTTTTAAAGGTGAGGTCGTTGGAAATGGAATTTCTGGTATTCTGAGGCCAAGTCAGAATGGAATAATGTTTCAATTTTTTTCATTTAAGGTGTTGGACTCAACACCCCTGAACCTTCCTAGATTTGCCCCAGCCATCCTTTGCACAACCAGGGGCACGAGTACTCAATAAATGGTAACACAAAAATTTCATTCCGATTCATTACTTACTTTGGCAGCACAAACTCTGCAGTTTTGATCTTTCTGAACAGTTCATGAGGTATGCTGTCATAGAATGGGAACTGACCATACAACATGGTGTACAGAACAACCCCAAGAGCCCACATGTCACTTGCTTTCCCTGAGTACGGAGCCCCTGGAGAATAAAGAAAAAAAATAGAATTAAGACTTTTAATATTATGCAATACCAACAGTTCCTACACTTTCTAAAAATCTTATCTATTAAAGTGCTACTATGATCAAAAAATCATTTATTTTTTTCTTCCGATTTTGAAAGCGTGTTCGCTTAACACCTAACTGGCAAAATTAAGACCTTTGAGTTTGATCCGAAGGCTATTTATTTTGAGTGTAAGTTTTGGATTTGACGGTCAGCCATTACTCACGTTCAAAACTGGCTGATAGGAGATAAGAGGGTTGGATCTAGAGAAAATTACGTCATTTACTCACTAGCTTACCATTTCAGTGTGTAAATGCAATTTATTATATATACAAAACACAGGTTTAAAGGTCTGAAAGCCCAAAACTCCCGTGCTGCATATTAATTAAGCCGCGTACACACGCATTGCATTCTTAAACTGGTGAGTCTTCGACATCATTTTCTTCTCGACCCAGCTCTCTCAAGATTTTAAAATAAGTAATGGTGGACCAATAAATAAGAAAATTCCAGTTAAAATAAACAGGTGTCTTTTTAAAATCAGAACTTAAAACTTGGGTCAGTTAGTGTTTAGTTAACATAGTTTTGAAATCCAAAGAAAAAAAGAATTTTTATTTTTGGTCGTAGTACCACTTTAACAATATAAATGAATATTAAACAAGAATTATTTTGAGAAACCAGCCAAATGCATGTTACCATGCAGATTTTTTTGCATGAAGGTAATTTTAACTACAGTGCTCCTTGTATGTTTTAAGTGCAGAGATAGCTGGGTGGGTATGTGGATCTCAGCTTTCCCCAAAAGGTAAGCAGAGCTAATGTAAAACAGAAAGGAATTTTATGTAAATGTAAAAAAAGCAAAATCTTCCAAGACTAAAACCACTCTAAAATCTGTTCCCATCAACACATATGTGACAGAAGTAATAATACATAGGCTTAGTCATGGGAATGATTCCTTGTCTCAAAATCCCCCTGACTTACAGAAAGCATTCAAACATTTTTCAACTTAATGGCTGAGGTAAGCCACATGACTCTAGTGGTGTTTCCACAAGATACTGATCAATTAATGGTTATAAAACTAGAGCATTACTTCTAGTCAAATAAAACAAGTATTTAGGAGGTCAAATTGTATCACTCACCACTTAAGACATCTGGACTAATATAAGCTGGACTGCCTCTTTGGTCTTTCAACAAATCATTGTCTCGTATCAAATGTTTCCCCAGGCAGAAATTTGTTATTGTTATTCTTTTTGTGCTGAAGAGAACATTTACATTATAAAGTTTAAAAACCTCAGTACCTATAAGTAGATGTTTCTAGTTTATCCAGTGCAGTTCTCAAGTATGGTGAAAATTCATATTATTTCTCTTCATTTATATGTACTAAATATATGGACATCTTGTCAAGCAGGATGAAAGCATTAATGTGGTGTATATGTAACACAACATTCTTGATCACGCTCTGAACTACTGCTATAGATGTGAATGGTTGAGCTAGAAAAACAAGGAACAGTTTATCTGCAGTTTCAACCCCCCCCCCCCCCCCAATTCCTTACTGTGATGAGAAGACTGATAGGTGGAGTTTCCTTTTTGCTGTTACTCTGGAGTTTGGATCAAACACCTAAGTTTTAGCTTGGCTGCTCATCCAGTGGCAGATCCAGACCTTGAGCTAAGGGGGGGGGGGGGGGGGGGGGGGGGAGGGGGTTCTATTTTACTTTCCCAGCCTAGATCCGCCACTGTCATCCCTGTGTTATACTGCACGTCAGATCACTCTTATCCCAGTATGCCTCTCTATCAACCCAGGTTTTCCCCTCACTTTTCTAAGGGGTGATTTTTCCTGATTCTTCCTTTCCTATTTAGCAGCATGGAAATGCAGTCATATAAGTCCAATAGCCTGGGCTTGAACATTTTGCTTTCAGACTATTGAATTCTGTCCTTTGCTAAGTATGAGGGTCTATTATAGTCTGGCAGTTTGGCAGTTTACGCCAATTTTGAGTGCCAGTTTGCAGTTTCATTCACATTTATCTAGTGGTTTACGGTTGAGAAATATAGTGCGGTTGCGGGAAATCATAAAGTTAGCTCGCGGTCTTCGATTTGTGCGTGTTTTTGTGGTAGTTATTCAAACAGCGTTAAGAGGCTTAGAAGACTGAGCGGTAACTTTATCTTGGTTAAAGCTTCTCTATTTTTTGTTTTCATGTGACATCATAATTTTCCTAAATTATAAATTAGCAATTCTACTGAAGTTTTAGTGCCATCTCATTTAAGACCCTATCATAACTTGACGTTTTACGACATTTAAGCTTGACAGGGTTCCTCGTTTTGTTTTTGAAGACATTTGAATTTCTAAGTTTACACGTTGCCCGAGAAGGATCTCGTGTAGGCCAAAAGAGCAGTTATTGCTTACATTTTTGCTAACTGAACAGTTCTTGCACTAGAAGAAGTATTACTTTGAATGTGTCAGAGCTCTAGAGTAATAATTTTTCGTTTCAATGGCAAAACTCAATGACAGATTTTTCTGTTGCTCTACGGCCGCTATGTTGGTGCCCCTCGGAAGGGTACCAACATGGCGTTTCCATACAAAGCTCTATAAATTTAGGTGAAACTCTTTTCCGAATAATGCGGGAATGAAAAATCGCACAGACCTAAATCTTGGCAAGCTTCTTTCTCTATCAATCAACTATCATATACCTGATTCTTGACTTAATTTATTGAATGGTGACGATTTTTATTTTCGAGGCAACCAGCAATTTAACAAGGATTGCCTTTTAGGGCTAGACCAAGTCAGTCAGGGTCTCCGGCCATGTGGGGAGGGGTGGGGAGGTAATAATTACCTCCCCACCCCTCCCCACATGACCGTTTCGAAGCTTATATCAAATTATTTGATATAAGCTTCGAAACGGTCATGAAAGCGTGTGGAAAGATGGCGGACGATGTGGCGAATGTCGATATAATTAAATGTGTTACCTTATTTTACAAGCTTGGGGTAGCACCAAAGGATTTTATCCGCAAGGAAAAATTTTGCATAAGGCTGCCTCATTCCTTGTACAAATTGCAGCGGTTGAAAGAGCTACTTCGGCAAGTGTTGGTTTGTTCATTGATATCATAAGACTTAATTTTATTCATAAAATCGTAATTTGCGCAAGACTTACAGTCCTTTAGTTCTGCCATTCTTTAGATCTTGAGGTCTTTGTGAGGAGAAATACACTTATTGAGCTAACATATTGCAAAGAACTTGCTACGTGCTGTTAAAAGATCAGTTATGAGGATAATCATCCTACCTGCAGGGCGGTGTCGGTTTTTAGAAGAAAATGAAAGCAGTTTGTGCTTTCGAAGGAACAAAATATGGCGGTTTACGGAATGTACGACCCCCTATAATAGACCCTCAAGTATGCCCAACATGTAGTTGAAGACTTTTGAACATTTTCAGCTATTCAAAAAACAGCCAGGTACTTTCAGGTGAAATTATTGAGTATTAAGTAATTTAATTTGAAATTAATTACTCAAGGTAGTAAAAATTCTTTGGGGCTAGTGAGACATATTTGTTTGTTACCTTCTATTAAGCACAATATTTCCAAGTTTTAGGTCTCGGTGAACTATGTTTCTCTGCAAAGCAAACAAATTATATTTAAGTAATGAGAGCATTACTCTCAATGTGATCTTACTATTTGGTTAAAAAAACAGACACACAAACGTCACAAAAAGCTTGGATTTTTCTCTTCATGTGGTTTTGCTAACAAGTAATGTAATCACCCCCCCCCCAACTTCCTAATTAGCCTGCTATATAATTAAATAAAAACGCTCGTTGGGTTTGTCATGCAATCTTTCTTCCTCATCAGTTTAACTGACAAGCCACATCTGTGCACCTGCCATCAATCAATCACAGCTTGAAGTTTTATAATACATATTAAAAAAAACAGGGACTTTGGGAGCTTAAAGTACAATGCATGAAATGTGCAACAAAGAGAAGTTGCTCTGAAGAAAAGAAAGCTACGTAAGTGTTTTATCAGTCTCCGAACTCAGGATGTAATAAATCCATTATGTATTCAGAGTCTGGTTTTGACATCTCAGTCAGGAGGCCCCTTTAGGGTGGGAGGGGGGTCTGATTATCCCTTATCCAACTAACTTTTGGCCTACTAATGATTTGATTTAGTGCCCTTCTTCCATAAGCAACCTGTCTTGAATAAGCAACCCCTTCGGATGTGCTTTAATTAATAAGCGCCCTCATTCTATCAAGCATCCCTATTTCGTAACTTATTAAAAATTACAGTGCCGTCTGAGTACGAACCAGGGTCATCATATTTCATCGTTCATACATTTACTACAGTACAAAGATAAGAGAAATCGCTGCTGATTGCATGGCAACGCTTAAGACATCTAGTTCCCCATTTTCATTCGAGATTTTGTTATAAGACCTAAAGTCACTCTAGGAAACAAATGTCCTGGGCAGTACTTTTTAAGCATCAATAGATTATTCAACTAGACACATTAGAATGTTAAAAAGGTGCACAGTAAAAGTCTGTAAACTGTATTTATAAAAAGTTTGGTGGTTGATAATGATTCATTATGATTTGCACAAAAATTGCACAAGTGGCTGGAGAGCTGCATCCTGCCCACTCAGGTGGTCAATCACAGCACAGGATTTGTTTCACCCTGCCCACTCATGGGACTAGCCAGCCAAACAGGAAACAAAATTTGTTACAAATTGATCAACAATAATACTAAAGATATGAATTTTTATCAGAAGAAAGAAATCAAGTAGAGCAGGAACTGTACTTTTGGCAAGGTAAGATGAAAAAAACACAAAAAAAACAATAACAACAATGAGCCTGTCACCAGCTGATGGGTATGCAGTCTAGCAGGGTGCAACTAATCGATATTTTCGATACTCGATAGAAATCGATCGTAATCGATACTAATTAATCAATTAACGCTAGAAATCGATCACTTGCGTCTTTGTGACTATCGATTTTGATCGATTTCCGTAATTAGCTATCGATTTTATTGATTTGTTTGACAAATATTGAAAATTAGACAAGCACGACAAGCACTCCGCAAAGTCCGCATTTCGTAAGCCACCATACCTGCCTCCCCATAAGCGCTTGAAAATTACCATTCTAAATTCTCGGAAAACAGACGACAGTTTGCCAGTTTCTACACTTGTGACTATGAATATTAACTATGATTCTGACAATTCTCGAGTACAAGTGCGCATAAAAGTTCTCCTTTGACTTGTTTGTAACTTAGATATCATTGCTCAATAATCATAAGTACAGCAAAGATCGAGTACACAGTACCGTACACAGCACTATAGGACTGCTGGGCTAAAATCTGCTGAGATATTGCTTTAAACAGCTTTAAAGCAGTGACCTTGGTGAAGAAAAAAAAGAAACGTGGCTACCATTGAAGAAAGTAACACAGAAGAGTAACATCATCTTTATCAACAAAGGAGATTAGAAAGTAAGCTTGATGGTAAGTGTAACGCAGTGTTATGATAAGATCAGATCGCGTTTTTGGTTTTGAATTTTATCGATGTGCCAAAAAAAATTGTGACTATCGATTTCAATCGATTAAATTGACTAATGAATCGACAAATATTGAGTACTATCGATTAATCGATTACATTTTCGATGGTCGATTTCGATCGATTAGTTACGCTCTGAGTCTAGTGCGATTGGTGACACTAAAGGATCACCAACACTATATATCAACAGATCCGAAAGGGAACAGAAAACACTTAATTAGAGACAATCGATCGTACACACAGCAGTTCTTTTAAAGCAGGAATCCAGATAAATGTAATTTGATCTTCAAATTGCAGTTGAATTGATAAGCAGACTAATCTTGTTATTGGATTAATACATTTTCTTTTATGTCGAAGAGAGCTGGCAGTCGGTGAAGTTATTCACTCGTGAAACTACATTTCATGATGTCAAATCACTGTAACCAACGGCCTTGACAAAACAAAGAAAGGTCTCTTGAAGTTAAGCGTAGGAGTAAAGATTGAATGTGCTTGAACGCCCCTGTCGATTATTAAGTTGTATCTCTTTATTGACATTTGCCATCCACGCGCGCTGAGTCTCGCTTTATGGTAGACATTGCTTTCGTTCCTCGTATATTATTGTATCAGGTTCTTTGTGGACCTTCTCACTTCATATGCGTTGTACTCGCTACTCGGGCTTATTTAATGAATTTGTAACAAATTCGCTAGAATACACATTAAAGACGAATGAACATCGCCACCCACGCGTAAGATTATTTCCCAGAACCTACGCGCCAAAGCTCCAGGAACAAAGATATCTTTCATCAAGTCTTGATAAGGTTTGAAGATAGTATTAAAAAAAAATCACTGGCTGTGAAACGTTCTAAAATTTCATTTATAAGCGAGAACATTCCTTTGAAAGAGTTTAAAATTTAAAGTAAAAGAATAAGGTTTTCCCTTACAAATAAACGGAAATGCATGCACCACACAAACTATAGATATAATTTAATCAATATCATTTTGTACTGTAGTCTTACCTTATGCAAGCACTCTACCACTCTGACAATGTCGTGGAAAATGATAACGGTCTCTCTTTCGGACAATCGTTTCTCTCGTATCACGTAATGTTGAAGATTTATGAGGTCGGCAGTGTCCGAACTAAAGTCATGGGCGCAAAGGCAATCCAATACTAAACAAAGACGATGCCGAATTCGATATTGTCTCACAACTGCACTCTGAGAACGATGAATTGCTGCTGTGTTTGCAGATTCTTTCTCGGAAGGGATTTCCTCGTAATATTCGTCTTTGAAAAGTCCGTGATGGTGAACAACGCCATCTTGATCGTTCAAAAGAGAAAGCAATGAATACTCCGTGTGTAAGAGCATTTTACCTTGTTTGTCATCATAGCTCTCGCGTCCGGGGTCCGATAAGGTAAGAATCTTGATCGAGTAAAAATCATCTGTACCTTCTTTTTTAGCCAAGCACTGAACAATGCTTCGCACCGGCGAGTTGCCCAATCTTGGCCCAAGCAAATAAGGGCCAGCGCGCTTCAGCGTTCCACGGTTCGAAGCTCTAATCAGACCTCTTCGCGAACTCATCGATGAGCTTGTACTTGATGATGAAGACGACTCTCCAGCTTCGAGGCAAGAGGCCTTTCGTTTCACTCCTGATGATCCAGCACTGCTAGATCGCATCTTGACAATGGTGTAAGGTTATTTCCACGAAAGACAATTTATAGCTTTGAATTGCTGTTATGAGTCGCCCACGGAAGTGATTTCATTCAAAAAATTTATCTCGTACTCAGACCTTCTGGGACCAAAAAAATAGCGTGACTTGAGACCAGGACGAGATGACGACGATGTGATTCTTACTATTGCCTTCTTAATAAATTTATATAAATATATATTTCTATTTTTTTCATCAAGATATCAGTAAATCTTCGAAAAAAAATGGTTTTTTAACATTTTTTTGCTATTTAAAAAGCCAAAGCGTTGCCGCACTATCCTGTAGTGAGTGGTTGCCATGGTGAAGACGCCGCACGTGTAATACCAAAATAATAAAAATGGCTGACGTTCGTCACCAAAGTCCTGATGTTGCAGGTAAATATGTCAAGATCTTTAGATAAGTACTCAATTAATCCCTTGAAAGTGCATTTTGACTCAACCAGCAATTATTCCGTCGAAAAGTCTTTCCCGTAAAATGTCTAAATGTCGAACTAAGTTTGGTCTCTTACACAATCAAGCATTGTAGCAATATTGCGCACAATCGAAGACAAACACCATTTATTAGCTTATAGCTTTGATTTTTTGCCGTTATCTGTTGAAAAGAATTTTATTGAGGTTAAGGAAGTTAACCATGAATTGAAATATGACACGTCATATGGAGACAAGCCAAAATCGCAGCGTTGTACGTAATGATGGTAATCAAGCGAATACAAAGGGGTGCGTTTCAAAAGAAACTGTGGTGCTGCGTCGGTGTGGAGTATTACAAGATAATTTGGTTTTATCAACTGGGTCGATAATGTGAATTGGCCACCGTAAAGAGATTCGAATGCTGACGTTTCGAGCGTTGGTCCTTCGTCGGATCGGAGCGAATTTGATGTAATCAAGCATTACATGCTGTAAAATTATTAAAGTAAAAAAAAGCATTGCATTCCATGTGCCTGAGTTGAACTTCACACGGTGTTCTTCAATTAATTTTTCAGTCTTCGATGTACCTCTAGTGAACCCTGTTATCAAACCCTACTACAGAGACGGTTTTGGGAGTAAATCAATAGGCGAGCCACAATGGAAGCCACATCCTAGAAATGCTCTTTCAGTGACAGACAGACTTGACAACACGGCAAGGTGAGTATAAACGGATAGCGACTTTTACTCCAATATGAAATTCTTCTTTCCATTTTCCGTACATTTTTCATAATATGCTGTGGAAAAAAATGTTCAAGGTCCCGATCAGGTTCCAGAGGTTTTCTTATTTCCCTTTCCCAGTTAATCTTAGGCCCCAATGACTTTCCTGCAGTGATGAGAGTCTTCATTCTCATAACCTGCCTACATGAAGGTGTCACACAAAGGTTATATAACAATTATTCCATGAGCCTGCATTGGATATGAAGTGATAAAATAACCAATGAGCGCGTAGCGCGAGTTCTTTATAATCACTTTATATCCAACAAGGGCGAATGGAATAATTGTTTTAGTAAATTCTCAAACCGGGTTTTGCCGCCGATTTTTATTTCCACAATTTTACAAAGCGAAAAATTTTAACTTGGCGCACTATTTTCCATATGATGTAAAACTCCGACTATTGGCTCATAGTCAGAGTTTTTTAGTCAATCAAAAAGCTAGAAATGCAATAGTTGGAGCTGAGAATTTACTAAAATGTGATAGGGTGCAAGAGGTTATGAAGTATTTAGTACACACACAATTAAAGAGGGACCCCAGGGAGCACAGGTTTGGGGAGGATGCTGGGATTATAGGTTTCCATAATTAATGCTAAGAGGGAGTTTGGGAGGGTCTTCACGGACACAGTGGCATAGGTAGGTTTTATGCCTGAATGATGGTAAAAACTAGTCCATGATGGGTGAAAACAAACAAAAAAAAATAAAAAGGGGTTCATGAATTTATGATATAATTCAATTCAATTAATAATTATCATTTAATATTATTATAATTTAATATCTAATTTAACTTTTTAATTTCATTTTTAATTTAGCATTTGACACGCAAAATGTTGTGGGAAATGGGATCCTTGCCTGCTGTGCACATGAAAGAGTTTTTGGTTTCTAGGTACACTGTACCTGTAATCCAATGTGCCTAATGTCTCTTTTAATTTCAACCTTAAGTTTTTGGTTTTGAAACCTGGAGGTGGCAAATGGTCCTTTAAAAGCTAAAAGTACATCAAATTTCAATGATCTGGCAGTCTCAAATCTGGCTTGTGCTGAGATCCCGGAGTCTTAATTTCTTTTGCAAGGCTGAGTTTTCAGAAAGGGTATCTGTCTTACTGTCAGTCTCAAATTTACTACTTGACACCCTAACTTGGGGCATGACTGTAACTCAGCCTTAAAGATGATTTCCAGTCTGCACTGCTCCCTCTCCAGAGATTGTTTACTTTTTTGTTTTGTTTCATGTAAGACATCACAAAATGTAAACATTAATTTTTACCACTGCTTTCATGTAAATGAGTTAAATTCAAAGTTTTAAAAGAACTCCTATGATGGATGCGAAGTGGTCAACGCTTTATGCTTTGTTCTTTCTCATATCACTTGATGAAACAACTTTTTGCATCTGTAGAAAACAGTGAAGCTGCTGGAAAAAGAATTTAAGCTTCAACGATAAGTTATCAAGATATCAAATTACATTTCAGCAAGTGGGAACTTTAATGTTCTTATACATTAGGGTGCTAAGACTGCACAGTAAGGACTGAAATCATCTTTAAATGGATGCTGAGTTTGTTATTAGTAGCAACATTTGTATGTTCCATTATAATTTGTGTTTCTTAGAGGTGGCAATGGTCTTGACTGGGTCTCAAGTATTCGTTGTGCATCTCTGAAAGAAACAAGACCATCCCCTCCCAGGCTAGAAGAAAAAGCACCAATAAATAATAGTGCAAAGGACAGAGAGCTAGGTAGTGAAATTACTTTGAGTGAAGCTGAGGCCAGAAGGGAAGAGGAGAAACCTGCATCTATTCAGCCTACTGTTGTGTATGATACTTATGATGACTTTGAGAGAATTTACATGAGAAGACCACTTGAGATATCCCTAAGAATGTCTGTTGGGGCCAAGAAACAAGGTACCTATTCTGGGAGATTAATTTAACTTGTTACAATTAATGAGATATATCTAAGATCAAATATTAAAGGGGCAGTGTCACCCCATTTGGGGTGACAAATGCTAGAAGGTGTCTTAGCATCAATTGAATTCCAAAAATAATATAACTGGCACAAAATATGATTGATTAGAAGCATAGATTTTTTGGGCTCCTCTACGACCTGTACAGTTTCTTCTATAGAGTAGAGTAGAGCAGAGTAGAGTAGATTAGATTAGAGAAGCATAGAGTATAGTAGAGAAGGGTAATATTAGAGAAGCATACAGTGGAGTAGAGAAGCATAGAGTAGAGTGGATTACAGTAGATTAGAGTAGCATAAAATAGCTATTCAATGCCCTAAGTCTACATTGAAAGCTCTACTATATACTGGCTACACATCTAATGTAATCAAGTACTATGTAGTGAGCACATTGCAACGAGGGTGTGAAAAGCGAAAAACACCTACATAAAACTACGTGCATTCAAGGCTACTCTACTGTACTCTACTCTACGCTTTGTTACTCTGCTCTAATCTACTCTTTTTAACTCTACTTTTCGTTTCTCTACTCTACGCTTCTCTACTATACTCTTCTCTACTCTACACTTCTCTACAGTAACTATACTCTTAGAGAGGTGCATAGAGCAGTGTAGAGAAGCATAGAGCAGCGTAGAGGTGTGTAGAGCAGCGTAGAGGTGCGTAGAGGAGTGTAGACAAGCATAGAGAAGCGTAGAGCAGCATAGAGCTAGCAGCCTAGATGAGTGTAGAGTTGTGTAGAGCACCGTAGAGGAGGGTAAAGTAGAGAAGCGTAGAGTATAGTAGAGAAGCATAGAGTAGATTAGATTAGAGTAGAGTTGAGCACAGGAGTGTAAAAACAGAGATTTGGTCTTTCATTTGGGCTTTGCAATGTTATAAGAGTTGGTTACTTGCAGAGTGCTATATTAAGGGAGTACAGTAAGAATTCCTAACATACACATTTGAGAATCCAAATGCTATGTTGAGGCAGTACAAGCTGTAGAGGCTTAAAAACACTACGCTTTTCTGCAATCATTTTTTGGACATTTGAAAAATAATGGTCTAGTTTTGTTATTAAAGGGTATTTAAAGGTACGGAGACTGTCACCTGTCGCTATGGAGGGCAAGGATAGAAATGGATTTAAACTTGAAAAACTTTGCCCATTTTTTCAAGATTTGATGCTACGTCTTCCAAAAATCCTCAAGAAATTTGTTATGGTTAGCCCTCTCTGACAAAATTTATTTGATATCTTTGTCATAGCTTTACAGAAGAATTGCCCCTTTAATTTACTTATGTGCAACTCCAGAAAATATCCATATCTTCCCCTGCAGAAGGGATTGGAAGTTCCCTGGAGGTGGAGGTTCTGTAAGACCGAAAAACATTACAGAAATGTCAGAAACTTAATTGGAATTTCCACAGGGTAGGAGGTCCTTCTGTGGGGGAGGTATGGATATTTTTTGGAACTACACAATAAAATTATGATATTTGAAGGTATCTTGTACTTCTCAATAACATTCACTCAAGAGAAGGAAACTGATGCCAGAATCACAAATAAATCCAAATTGTGATTTAGTACTTTAATTTGGTTGCTTATAAATGGAAAGTTTCGCTTAGAACATGAATCTTCTTCTCATTGCAGTGTTTGATAACAGGAATGGTATCCCTACAACCTCACTAGGAGACAAAAGCTACCAAGTTCCTGAATATTCTTTAGATTTCCACAAGCAGGGAAGCACAAGACCTGTTATTAATTTTGGGTAAGTGTAATATTTATTAGTAAGTCTGAAATGCATACGCATTTGCTGTTAGTAATACACTGTGGAGCTCAGATACATGTATATCCAAACCAAAATATGAGTAATTTGCATCAGGTCAACAGATGCATACAAAGGGTTACGACATAATTAACCTGGCTTTGTTTAATGGTTGGATCACCCTATCCACTGGATAAATTGCTATCCAGTGGATAGGTGTTAATAAAATAAACTATGCTATCTACTGGATAGTTATTTATCTGGGCCGGGTTGTTCAAAGCCCAATTAAGCTAACCAAGGCTTAGCGAGAATTTTGATTTCAATATTGTAACTTTTTGGTTAGATAATCTGTTTATATTGTTCACCCTTCAGTTTTGGGCTGTAGTAATCTCAAACTACACCAAAGGTTGGGGGTGAAAAACAAGAAAACAAATGTCTCAGTTATAACGTTTAATCTTGTGTTAACGTTAACCAGCTTCAGAACCCAGCCCTGGTGAATAGTGTTATCCACCTTTTGAACAACTGGGGCCTGGAAAATGAATTGATACCTTATCATTTCAGTGTATGTACTACTTGGTGTGCGAATATTGTTTTTTGGATGCTCAACAAACTGCATTTGTTGGTGAAAATTAAAATATTGTCAGTACACTGTTGTAAGTTATCATGGCATCATGGCACCCAAAAAATGGATCTATTTTAACTGCTCAAACTGCATTTTTGGGTGAAAATTTGGGTGTTAAAGAGTTAAGGACATTTGCGCCCATTGCTACTGCGCATCTCTAGTGCGCACACTATTCATTAGGCACGCATGTGCCACGTCATTTTCAAGCTTGTGCACCAAGTCGAAAACTCAACAAAATATATAGATGACAACCTTTGCGTTTACTTGGTGTGCGAATATTGTTTTATGGATGCTCAGAGACCCCTGCTTTTCTGATTCTTTCCATTATACTAAAAAACAAAAAAATCTGCATGTGGAAAGTTTTAATTACCGTATTTCTCATATACTATTCAAATAGGGTTGAATGGGTGCACAGATACAGATGTGCATGACTTAGAACTTGCATTTTTTAAGGCTTATTGTACCTGATTTAATGACATATGTAGCAGAGATATATCAAATAGGCCTATATATGCTGTGTTAAACACACATAACCTAGATATGATTCTTCAACTTAAATATATTCCGATAGTAATGAATCCAGCCAGAATCACCTCAAGAGCCTGGAAATCCTAGAAATGCTGTGGTCTGTGCTACGCCTTATCTTCAAAACAAGTTCGGTGACCCCCGATTTTTTTTACGTTTTTAATCCAATCTTATCATTTTCTACCTGCAGTCAAAGCATGGGAAGTTTTGAACATGAACGTCCTTAATAGACTGAGTACTGTCAGAAATTCATACTAACTGTAACATAACCATAACAAATCCAGAGATAATTTAATTTATATCAAACACATGGTTCAGTGGTTTATATTTGATGAACTGTGGAACTCAGAATTGGCAAGTAATCCATCAATGAGGCAAACTGTTAAAATCTATTATTTTGGTTTGTAGTGGATCTTTAAAAAGTGTACCAGATACTTTTGTTCCTCTTCAGGATTTGCCACTTAAACCCAAGTAAGTTTATGTATCTTTGATCATGCTCATTTTTTGACACTGAAACTTGGCACCTTAAGGACAGTGCCTACTGAATACAAAGGTTTTTGCACCAGGTTAGGACCATACGAAAAAAGTATATAGTTCTTTGCAAGGGTTCTTGGAATCCACAAAGAAAAACTGAGGTAGCCACTCATTTTTTTGAAATAACAACTAGCCTTGAATCTCAACAAAAATGCTTACATCAGATTTTCTGAAAACAGAAGGAAAGGATATTTCTTCACACATTTCCTTAGAATTTGCCTTTACATACAGAAAAACAAACACATTTAAAAATATTGTAAAACTACAGGGTAAATGGTACCGTGAAAACCATTTTCAGTATGTTTCTAATAACAAAATCATTGCAACAGCACTTTTAGTGGCTCTGACAGCCTTTCTCTGGTTCAGCTAAAACACAGCAAATACCCTTTGCTCACACACAAACTAGTCACTTATCAAATAGGTTTGCCCCTTTCATTTCATAACAAAATATTGGCGTAACTGCTTGTTTTTTAAAGTTATTGATCTTTTCAGAAAACTGTTACGGTGCCTGTTACTTTTTTCTTGTCACCTCCCCAGTAAGTAAACTATTTGTGTATCTCGCACTCATTTTGCGTGTGCAGTATGCGATGTGCTGGCACATGTTTAGTTGGATTTCAGTATAATTTTAGACAGATAACAGCTAGTTTTTCAGCTGGAAAACATAAACAGTCAGTGGTTAGCGTTATGCTGTTATTCTGGTATTCCTGGTTTGAGTACAGATTCATTAAACTTGATTTGGTCACAGTAGGAAAATTTTACTTTCATTTCAGTCGTGTACTTGGTAGCGCAGTTAATTGCATCAATGTCAACTCTAGTGCATGTGTGCTCAAACTATGCCTTGCATCATACACAGAATATGTGCGCACAAACAAAAGTAGGCACTGTCCTTAAAGCATAATTCCCAAAATAAGTTAAGTTAAAATTAAGACTGTTATCTATGGCATACTAATAACTCTCCCACCATTGCCCATTTCAGACTCTCATTTGAAGCAAAGCAAAAGAAAAAATTAAAAAGAGAAGAGATTGAGGAAGTAAAAAATCTTGATCATTGGCAACCAGCTGAGTTACTATCACCTGTGCTTCAACTCCCTGGAACACATCGATGATGTCACCAGAACTCATGATCTGTTACCTCTCTCTATTGCAGATAGACAATTATTTTTAATTTTAAAATTTATTTATGGATATTGACCTTGGCAAGGAATTGAAGAGCCATTTGACACTTATTTTTGCAAAGTTAGAATTTAGGGCACGTTCGTTTGGGATCCATCTGGAATAAGAATAATTGGAATAATGTGAGTAAGTGTTTGTTTGGGAGCTATTCTCATTCCAGAATACCTGGATTTCCATTCTGGCTATTCTGCTCCCAGGAGCAGAATAGCCGGAATATATTCCGGAATATATTCCGGAATATATTCCGGAATATATTCTTATTCCGGAATATCCCAAACGAACGCCCGCTTATACATGAATTATTTTATGATTTGGTTTTTGTATGATTGTCACCTAAGTGAAAAAGTTGCCAATTTTTTAAATGCTTAGGTGTGAAGTAATATTTTGCAATGTACTTTTGAAACCTAAAATTTCATAAAATTTATTTATAGTAAAAAAATTAGACACTTTTTTAAATGCACATATTCAATATTTTTCATTCATATTTTTTGATATGTGATATTTTTTACAATGTTGTACAGTAGTTTTTATATTTAAATCATTTAAATCACTTTGTGCTTAGTGACTTGTTTAGACTGCAGGCAGCTGTACATTTTGCCTCCAAACATGACAATAGAGGAAGGAATTACCTAAGAAATAGAAATGTCCTCAGTGTTTGTATTAAGTATAGAGTATAGATTGAACCTCTTGTGAAAGTTTGGAAGAACTTGAAAAAGCTGTGGAAACACTATTGTCAGCTTGTGTTCTCAAAGCACTTTTTGTTTTCCAAAAACTTCCACTTGCATTTCTATTAAACAACTAGATTATGGGCTCAACATTTTTATCGGGTGATAGAACTATCATGCATAGAAATCGAGAGCGGATAATCTAATTGTTTTTTCAGATTTACATTTGCCTTTCATCTAAAAAAGATTATTGAACTCATGCAGTGGTGTGTTGATCAAAATTTAGTGCTGAGGAATAAAGACAATATATTTTAAAATCTTAAGAGTGTTGATGTCGGGAACAATCAGTCTGATAGTTGCCTCTTGGAAATTTGATGTTCTTAAAACTAGGATATTTTGCCCTTGAAGCTTCCCTTCTCAGGTAGCCTGTGTAGCAGGCGTTTCCAAAAACTTACACAAAGGGAGCATAACTAGGAGGGAGTGCAAAAAATAAGGAGGGGGGAGTGCCCCCTCCCCACTTCTCCCCAATTTTTTTGCTTACCCCAGGTGTGCTCCTTTGCTCACTTGTTCGATCTCTGCTTGGTAAAGGAAAGGAATTGGGTGCTACACAGGCTGCTTCTCAGGCAATTATTTGTTTTAAGAACATCAAATTTCTATGGGGCAACTATCACCTGATGGTTCCTCAACAGAAGAACTCTAACATTGGAATACAAACATAGAGTATGTCTTCTGGTTATTAACAAATATGTATGTAAGATGGGAAATGAGTTGAATATAACTATAGGTTGCTAGATGCTTATGAAAATTAAAGAACAAACAATATAGCAGATGACACATTTGAAAGGATACTTGTGACTTTTTACTGAGACCATCAAGCTTATTTAACCTTGACATTTGTGGTAATTTTATGTTGATTATTAATAATGAGATGGTCGTTATCAACAATACAGGTAGATGCTGACAACACAGGTCTGCAGAAATGTTTATGTTACAGGTCAAAATTAAATTCAGGTTAAATTTGTTTCAACCTCGGTCTTTTTTTAAATCTAGGTCAATTTGTTTCAACCTAGGTCAATTTGATTTTTTTTTGCTTTTGTGGCAAACAAAAAAACATTTTTTGCACCTTCGATCTTCTTTTCATCCTCCTTCTTCTCTTCATCTCCACTCTACCTACCTCACCTACTATTCCCTCCCTGCTCTCCCAACATCCCAACCTGTATTCACTTCAGCTGAATGCTTAGGAGCCTTGAACCACAGACCTTTGGTTTTCCTTTGGATTCATGTCCTGATGCCTTACCATTGAGCCATGCAGACTTGGATGCAAGTTCCACTATTTTTTTAATTACATACCTGGTATACATTGTAGCAGTAATTAATTTCCTTAAATTATTCAAATCAGACATACTTATAAAAGTGAATATACCACCCATTATTACACTACAGTACATGTACCTCTGCCCTAAATATATACAAATTAATCTTACTGTAACTTATATCAAATTGACCAAGGTTAAAAAAAATAACCTAGGCTGAAACAAATTTAACCTGAATTTAATTTTGACCTGTAATATTTATATTGAATCCCATGACTTTCACTGGAAATTCTGAATTTCCCTCAAAATTTACAGAGGGTCGTACAAGGGGGTGGGGGGGTGGGTGTCTCTAGCACGGTTCACAAACCTAAAATACAGAGGATCACGGTTCATGGATAAACAAAAAATTTCGTTTTCCCAAATCACAAAAATAAGAAAGTAAGATGCTCTGTTCTTACATTAGAAACAGTGTCTGAAGTAAGCAAAACCACAAATGGTCAATTCAAGGCTCCATATTGCAAATTGCATGCCTAAGGCACTATCGATAGACCACTGTAACCATTCGGAGAACTTGGGTCTCAAAATTGCGTAGAGTTCAGTGGTAAAATCACGAATATCGGTTAATAATTCAGGTTCTTCACAGGTCACGCAAAACCTTCAGGTCACGAATCACAAAGAATAATTCCCTAAATTCATGTCTCACGGAAAATAAAATCAGCTAATCACCCATCATGAGAATACCCCTGTACGACCCTCTTTACAAAATTTCCTAACTTTGAAAATGGCTACCAGAATTCAAATCTGATGACTGAGTACACATTGAATGATGAACACTTTGTTTAATCAATTACCCTTTTTCAGTGTTTGGTGTCACCATTAATA
The DNA here is from genome assembly GCA_022496165.2 of Catalaphyllia jardinei. Classification (NCBI taxonomy): domain Eukaryota; kingdom Metazoa; phylum Cnidaria; class Anthozoa; order Scleractinia; family Caryophylliidae; genus Catalaphyllia; species Catalaphyllia jardinei. The sequence continues at coordinate 16,282,124 of CM042749.1, forward strand.
ATTATAATCAAAAGTATCTCCTTTATGCAAAATATATTTGTAGCTAGACATCATGAAAAAGATGTCCAACTAACTATCAGTTCCCATATAGTAAAAATACTCTTCAAATACCTCAAACATAACAGTGTCAACAAAACCTTGCAATATAAACTCATTTAGTTTACAGCAGGTATAATACTATATACAGTATAATTATATTGAACAGGATGTACAAAAATAAATATTCCATATCA
>CM042749.1:16287356-16295864 GCA_022496165.2 Catalaphyllia jardinei
ACCTCCATGGCTGCTTGTGGGAAGTGGTCACTTATGAGAGTTTAGACCATTATTTTATGGGTAAAACCTTTTTTTCTTTTTAGAATGCGATGACTGCTGTCAGACTTGACCCATACACCAATACTGATGCAATGTTTTACTCACATTAAGTCAATTTTGAGTAAAACCTCTGGTTCTTCCCATTGAGAAATTTCAGCTTTTTGTACAAGCAAGGAATATGATAATGTTATAACACCTAATCATCCTTTTTTTTTTGCTGTATTATTTGTCAAGTGGTCGCTTACGGGAGGTTAAAAACAAAAGAAAATTTCAAACTTCTACAATCCTGGCCAAAAGTAGTTGGGACAACCACCAATATTGGAGAATATTGTGTTTTTCCAATAAAAAGAAACAAAATCACCTGATCATCAACATTGAAAGTGGGGGGAGAGGAGAACTTGCTTTGTGTCCCAACACTTTTGTGTGAGATTGTAGCTCTAAAAGTGGTTGCAGTAGCTTATGCGAGGTGGTTGCTTACAAGAAGTTCCAAATATAGTGATTTGACTTGGAAATGTTTGCTATTTTGAAAAATTGATTCCTTAGGAGAGGTGGTTGGGACCAGAGGTTTGACTGTATATTGCAACATTTGTACATCACTGTTCTATATGCATGCATTGTATGTGAATTTCACATCACAATGTGATTATTATTAGCTTAAGGATTGAATTGTTTCTAGCAAAAAGAATAACCAGACAAAGAAACGAACAGAACTTAGTGCAGTGTTACCTGGAAAAAATCCAGGGGAAAATTTATGAAATGATACTGACATTACTTTTGAAGTAAAAGAAAAGGCATCTTCAACTCCTGCAAATAATTCCAGACAAAAGATGAGTTAGTTATTCATACATGTACACCAGTTGTAACTTGAAAAGGATGGTGGACCAACTGCAAAGTAGAAGCTACTAGCTTGTTTTCAGGTTCCTGAAACTCTCTTGTTTAGCCTGGAATGTATTTTCCTATAATCGGAAGTGAAGCTAACTGCTATGCTGAACATCTTTACACTAGAGTATTCCTATTACTGGAATTCATAATACTGGTAATAGGTAGTTCAAATAGACCATATTCATATTTAATTCTTGGTATAGGACTGGAACTACAGTGAGCGACAAAAGTAGTTGAGACACTTTTAGGAATAGACAATTTTCGATACTTAAGCATTTGCTCTATTTTATTTGCATCTAGCGTTAAATCCCTGATACCCCCGGCCCCCCAATTCAATGTCGTGTATGCGCTGTGGTCCGTGCAGTCGAAGAAATAGAAAAATCAATATTGTTTAGGGAGAAAGGGGGAGAAATGATTCCAAGACGCAGAAAATCGAATTTTACTGCCAAGTCTCAACACTTTTGTCACTTATTGTAGCTTACACTGTACAACTAAGGGCTAATTTAATGTGAAGAATCTTTCCCTTTGTAAAGTATACAACACTGTTAAAATTAATAACCACCTTGTTATGACCACCTCATTCTGGTCTGAACAAAAGCTCAATCATCTTCTTACTTAATGAATACCTTTATTTTAATACTGCCAAATTTTTATGGCTTCTTGGTAAACGGATTCCACTAATTCCACTCTAATATAATAATTTTGATAATCACCAGTATCAGCCTCCATTGCATGCTAGTTCCAGTCCTGAGTCCAATACCGAGAATACATATCTGTCTGTATTTCGAAAAACGTACCCACAGATTTGAACACCTCGATTGATGTAACTGGTTGGCGGGGTGGGGGATTCCTTAATGGCAGAAGCCTATAGAACTGACCTAGCCTGAAATGTTATGTATTTTTGATTTATTTAGCCCAACCACCCCCCTCCCTTTGCCCCTTATCCAATCAGTGTTAAGTTTTACCCAGGCTACACTTGGCTTAACATTAGTCAACACGGTATCTTGGAGGCGGTGTTGTGCAATTAGCTTTCTATTTCTGCTGTCTAAAGAAAGTCTGCCGAGGGACATCATTAAGTTTAATGAAGGTGCAAGTCTAACGTTTTGCTAGCAGGCATCGTCCATTATTGTACATGCATGAAGCCGTCCTGAGATGCATTAGACGTGGGACATCATTTAGCCCAGTAAGCATAGTCTGTTTGGACCATTCATGATTTGGCGATAATGTTGTGCTTGCTTTAGACAGCAAAGAGCATTAGCCACATCAATTTAGGGCTTAGATGTGCAATGGAGTAGACATTTCTAGCTGCTGTTGGCGTTATTTGGCCTGAACTTTGATGGGGCTAAGACTTAGAAATAGATATGTTGTAGAGATGATATCCTCCTTCCCCACTTGTGAGAATGGAAGTACATCCGGGACATTGCTATTTGCGAACAAAACATGGCCACGAACAGAGTAAAGAAAAGCACGTCAAAGGCTGATTGATCGTGAGTAAACCTTTCATTTCCTTGTTTTACTAATTTCAGGCGTTTTTGGCCTAACTAACTATCAGACATGTCTGTAATTTGCTAGCGTGGGCGTGATTTCTTGCTGTGGTTTCTGGTCGATAACAGTCTTGGTGACAACAAGCAGCAATTATGTCCGAGTTTGTTTGGCATACAGAACAGTTATTTCCTTTTATTTGAGCTACAATAAGCCTTGTGGAGAGCTAGCTCTAGGAGAGAATTGTATCAAGATTATCAGTGACAAGTCAAATTCTCTAGGTATGTTTTTGGAAATACAGACAGATATATATGCCCATTAACAGACAAACCAGCTCTCTTACCCAACTCAGTTCTATGACATTCAAACAAAATACATCTGTTTGCCCAGCAGCATATAAAATAGAGTGATTAGAGGATGAACCTCTATTGTTAGCCTTAAAACAAACCAATTTCATTTTGAATGGGTTTTAGGTATGAGAGGTAAAAACAGAGTCTCACATACCGTCTCCATGGTGAAGATCAATGTCCACATAGAGAACCTTGTCAAACTTCTCCCGCAACTTCAAAATACCCAAGACAACATCATTGACATAGCAGAACCCTGATGCTTCATTTCTAATGATGCCAAAAAGATAAAATTTAAATGTCTAGTTATAACTTTCCACATGTATGTACTAGATTGGAAAATTTAAAAAATGTTGAAGTTCACAGGTAGGCATGTGATGCATACAGGAGGTATTAATAACCGCATGGCCCTTTGTTGCAGTACTTGCAGTAAATGCATATGGTGCAAGATTAGAAATACATGATGTGCTGTACACATGGATGGATTGTGATTTTCAAGAGCAGTTGTCTACTTTTAACAGAGTTGACAAGAGTGCAAAAAGAGAGCCAGAGTTTGATCTCTTGTCAACTCTTGTTCTAGCTGGATGCAGACTTTTAGATACATACATAGATACTTTATTATAAACACCTTGAGGCCATAGGCTGAATTACGGAATATATACAACTTTGTTTTTCAGGCTTCTTCTTTCCAATTGCTTAAATTGGAAAATTTACTGCGATGATCATTCTTCACTTTGATCTACAACCGCAGTTCAACTATATGAATTATTTCATATAAACTTCACATATACAACTTTGTCTTTCAGAAAGAAAAAAATTATCTACATATTATAAACATGGTTAAAAATAAAACTGTTCTTCAAACACTAGGTTTTGCATTTGGGGAGAGTGAAATCACTTTTGCGTCTCAGTGAGTATTTACAACTCTTCCTTTGGGGAAGGAGGTTGTGGAGTCTATGGGTGGGGTCAGAGACTATCTCATCAAACAGATCGGTTAAAATCTTTTCTCTCTTCTCACGAAGTTTAGGTAGGCCAGCTGTTTCTAGTGCTACACTATATCCTTTGGATCCGTTACAAATCTTTGCTGATGTAGTTTGGTAGCACTTTGCTGATTATTTGCCCATGCAATGTTGCCCATGCAATGTCACCCATACATGATATTCGCTGTGTTTGCCTTGCTATATTGCCGATTGGGATCATGTGCACTTTTAAGACATCCCTGGTCGAGTGTGGATTGATATTCCTGATTCATACCCTCAATTGACATTTCAATCGATGCTTGATGGACATCCTGATTGATACTTGGTCGACATTGATCACTTATATGTAAGGATTGAAAATTAGTCAACTCTTGGCTGAGATGTTGTGCATGGGGTGTTGATCAAGGGTCTCTCTTGATGGAGGGCATCAATCAACATTCAACCACAGATGACTTAACATATGATCCCAACATTTTGCAAATTTTGTTATAGTTGCTGCTTGTGGAAGGAACAAAATTTATAGCTTATCCATCATTATATTCCATGGTTTAAGTAGAGTCTTTTATATCATTAATTTGTGGTTTGACTAGTTTAATTTTTAGGTAGGTAGATTTTTATTGAGTGTATGGGTGACGAGAATGTAACAAAAGATATGTTCTTTTATCTTTTGGCAATAAAGACTATTATGCAGATTGATAAATAAAATTCAAGTCATGAGCTACATACCTTTGGGCATGATGCCAGCCTCCCTGCCAGTTGATTGCTATAGAACATTCATTTTTGTTCAACATCTCAGCAGCAGTAAGTGTTCCTCCAGCCACAGCAGACATACAGTTAAACAAGTCATCAAACACAGGGCAATCAAAGCCTGGGGAAAAGAATTATTGTTAGACTGCTCAGGGAGCACATCAGACTGCCCCTTTTAATGATAAACTACTTTGCCGTATGGTAAAAGTAAGTTAAGTAAGTTAGTGAGTAAGTAAGGACCTTATTTTATGTCAGTAATATGCTTTATAGTGTTATATGTTAGCTAACTGTAAAATAAAATGTAAAATGTAGGTTTTTATTAAGAAATAAATAATGATGATGATAAAAATGTGATGACATTTGCCAACAATCTGTGTGCTAAGCCCTGGAAGTTCAAGTAGGATGAGTATTTCTACTCACAAGTCAAATCAATATTGAGTTCAGCCAATAAGTGAATGCTTTCTATAGACAGTCATCTGGTCAGGTGGATAGTATTATCATACGTTCACTTCGTTAGGTTCATTGCTATCATACCTAAACCATACTCAGAAGCCACATGCTCCATTTCCTCACACTTGTCATCATTCGTTACTTGTTCTAAGCACTCAATGTAGTCCAAAGAATGGAAAGCAGAAAGCTCTCTAACTGAGGCTCGTCTTGGTTGAACAACTCTGTTTAGAGATACGTGTATCGCTATGAAACAAGTGACCTGAAGCTACATGAATTGGGTTACTATTTATGTGTTTGTGTATGTGTTGTACATTTAGCTATTTTAATATCAACCCCAAGTTGAATTGGTGTAATATTTTTGGCACTGCCTTAAATAAAAATGTAGCATTGCAGTATCCTCAGGGAGACTCTTCTATGAAAAGACTGGTGGTGCTTATTGTCTCGGGTATAAATCAAGGATTCTGGTCTCACTCAGGGTGTTTATGACGAAACATCACTATTTTTAGTAGTCAAAGTATCTTTTAGGGTGCACTTGATTACGAAAAAGCCACTCTTATTTCCATTTTAAGGCTTCATTTCTGCCTGAAATCTGGTCTATTAGCTAGATTCTATCCTGAACAGTAGCTCCTAATAGGGCCATTTTAAATATGGTATCGCCCAGATTGGTCTCCCTTAGGAATCTAATAAAACATTTTTCAAACAAACATCCCTTTTAATATGGGAATTCCCCCTCAATCCCAGGGCAAAACCATTTGATGTTTTCCATTTAAGATGTAGTTAAATAACAGTTAATTGATACATGGTTTTCAAATTAAGCTTAACATAAAATAATTGAACCATGTCAATAAAACTCCAAAAACCTGTTTTTAAGCAGGTGTCAATTAATAATTAGTTGAACTGACTTCTTGGATTAAAATAAATTTGTGATCGAAAAGAAGGTAAAATTTCCTCTAATTGAGCTGACTTTTTACGGAAAATGACTGAAATTTAATATATCTTTAAGAGCTTCATGTAAGCATACGGGCAAATTGCAGCAATCAAGTGAGGTTTTCCAATTTCTTGATACAGCTGAAATATTTGTCAAGAAAAAAACGATTTCTAAGACTGATACCACAATATTAAAGAGTACTACGAAATTACCTAGCATTTTCCATAAGTCCATAGGCTTTAATCAATGTATGAGTCAACGATGCCTACAAAAATAATATCCATGGTTAGGGAATCAAACAAACCGGCGAATTGGCGGGGAATCATTGTTTTTACCAGAGTGTTAACGGAAACGGATTTCGGCGCAAAATAAACAAACAGCCTGAAAGAAATGGAAAAAAAAGTCTGCTTACCCGGTTGGGAACTTTGGGCAGATTATCACACAATCTTACAAGCTCTTCTGAGTGTATTATTACGACCGTTCTAGGGATTTTTGTGGCTCTTTTGGTCGTCTGACCGCCATTTCCCCTCAACGCCATCTTCAAACTTGCGCGGGAAAAACACTGGACAAACGAGGGCAAAATAATAAACTTGTAGGGGTAGGGCACAGTATAATTCTCAAATGATGGGTACTTGGCGCAGGGAGCAGGGGGCGGTAAGATAAAAGACCCTGGGAAAGAGGTTTGTACTTAAGTTTTAATTCAAGTCGTGCATAGCGAAGGCAAAAGAATTGTAAATTGTCTTTGTCCTATAAATTTTTGCTTTGAAAATTAACGCAGAACTCTAGGATTACTGAACTCTACCGGTGTCACAGTGATATGTGTATCCCCGTGATATGTGTATCCCCACACCTATCACTTGTGATATGTGTATCCCGGTGGGGATACACAACACTGATGCGCGTCTGGGCATTCGATGAACAAAATCAAATGCAACAAAAGGCGATGAACAGTGAAGAATATACGTTTCTCGAGAAAATGCACCGCTCAATTAGAAATCCCTTGCCGTGAAACTGATTGAAATATATCTAATAGGTGTTCAACCGCCGCCTGGTTAGCTCAGTTGGTAGAGCGCCAGTCTGCTGTGCGGGAGGTCGAGGGTTCGAACCCCAGACCGGACTAACACTCAGGGTCTTAAAATAACTGAGGAAAATGTGCTGCATTTGTAATTATGTCTGCAAATGGTATATAAGGACTATAAACCGTAGGCCCCGTCTCCTGCATCTTCAGTGTTATATGGTTAGCAGGGTGGTGGTTTATCTCTCCCTGCATGGGTTGGGTGGGTGGGTGAGATCAAAATATGGACTGATAGCGGCAGCCAGAGGCGCCTTTACAAGCTGACGTTCGATCTCACCCAATAGAAGAATTGTAAACCGCCATGAAACGGCCAGTGATATGTGCGGTATATAAATACATACATACATACATACAAACATATCTATTTTGGTGTTCACGTTTAAATTCAGTACATAATGCACGCGGAGCACCAGTTATAATCAAGAACACGATTCCAGCAGCACAGCACATACGCATACTCAGCTTTTTCAACAATAACAACTGAAATTTGTGTTTTAGTCTGTTCGTCTTCGTCCGGTAAGTGACCGGATGACGTGATCGCTTTCAAGGAGGAAATTGTTATTTCAAGTAGAGGGGAGACACCGTGACACCGGTGTAACCCCTGCAAAGAGAGGTCAACCTCGTTCCCAGAACGAGGTTGAAGAGAGGTGCCTCACTTTGGTGAAGGCATCGCATTTTTTTAATTGCATTGTGGAGATTGTATGCCCTGGCGTGTAACAGCTGAAGTGAATGTGAAATGTCCCGGGTGAGTTTCATCGTCCTGCTTCTAGATCTGTTGACTATTTTGTACGTTTTATTCCTCCTACTTTAAGAATTTAGTATTTTCAGGACAGATGACAGCATTTATTATACTTTCTGATTTAGACAATGATTTTCTATCAGCAGAGAGCAGAGTTTTGGCGTCAAACTTGTTGTCGTTCGATAGAATGAGGCTAATGCCATAGTGGGATAGGCGGGGAATTCCTTCCATCAGACGGTTGTGTGGCCAGATTCAAATTTTAGTGGTTGGCTTGAATCGATCAAGTTTAGTCAAGTTTTCTGCTTAGTTTTCCTTGTTGAAAATAGATGAGTTGCCAGCATCATAACATCATATGACTGTCGCGATCGGCGTCGCCTATCTGATTTCACAAGCTCTCTGTTGCTTAATTATGTTGATTTTGTATTCCGAAACTTTATTGTTATTGTCAAAGCTGTTTTTGAGAACAACTTTTCTCTTCTTCCCTTTGTCCGGGAATACTCCCGGTGCTGGTTCACAATCAAAATGAGGACTGTATATTCCAAGCTTTAAATGCGTTTATTCGTAGATTCACAGTTCTTTACAATTCCGTTCTCGTTCTAATTCGTTCTGAGGCTTATCCTCTTACAACAATGTCTTATATACTCAAGGAAATACAATAATGTCAATAATGTCAAGAATGTTGCGATCTTGTGTTTTCTGCTTTTTATACCGATGAAAACCGATTTAATCAATTCCATCCAGCATAATCGAAGACGATTTCTGCCACAGTGATGTGAGCCTGAAGCGAACGAAGGAGGTGGTTCTCTAATGCAATGGGCGTGGGGTATACACCCTTTTAA
>CM042749.1:16295964-16307618 GCA_022496165.2 Catalaphyllia jardinei
ACATGGCCCAACATGCCATGTGTGTGACCAAAATCATGAGAGAAGTCAGAGGATTGAGCGAGACGATTCACCCTATAGAATTAGCCTACACATTCAATGGGGCTAAAGAGCCACATGCCATGTAAACATGTTGGCGAATGTTGACAATGTTGGAAAAGCCATAGTTAGAATGTAGATTGGGAAACAAATGCAACAAGCAAGGCGAAATTGGTAGAGACCGCACAAGGAACAACCGTCACGGAAAGTTTACTGGATTGTTCTGATGCCAACAGAACCAGATGCTTCTGCTGTATTGCACTTTCACATTGGAGCTGCTAGCAGAGAGAGAGAGAGAGAGTGATGAAAAGGCTCTCCATTCCAGCTGGAAAATTCACCAAGAGGGCCTCTCTTTTAAGGGACAAGAAACAAGTTTATAAATCTGACCTGCAGGCTACTACCAAGGAGAAGCATCGGCAAGCAGAGGATCAGAGGAAAACAAGTCAAGAAGCAGCCCTTCATGACATAGATGGAAACAGTTCTGAAGCAGGAGCCTTCTAAAGTTAATTTGTGGACTTTCTGAACTGAAAACATGAACTTTTTACCTCTACAGTTTAAGTGGCTATCCTGAAATAACATTTCTTAACTTTAAAGCTCATTTTCTCAGAACCCGTACTTTAGGTCTTTGAGAAAAGATATCTCAAGACGTTTTTATCTAGTGTTCAGTATTTATTCTCCTCAATGAGTTAAGTTAAATGAGAATAGAGATTCTGCATATAATGATTTGAAGTGAAGTCATTGTAAAAATTCAACCTAGAAAATCTTGTAAACTTTGGAGGGGCACTAAAGCAAGTGTTTTTATCATCTCAAAAAGTTCTATGCCCATTTAAGAGGATGATACCTGTGCTCTAGATAACATAATTCCATGCAATCTACAGCCAGATATCTTTTCTCAACTATAGTTTGGTTATGCCCAGCATGTGGTTACAATTTAGAACGAGTGCCAGGTTACAAATTGATCTAAGTCCAAATTATTCCCATTTTCGGAATCTATAGGGCATAAGCTTTCTTGTGATATATAGTTTAGTAGGGTTTTGAGATAAACTTTTAAAACTACAGTTACCTAAAAAAGTCACTTTTTTCATGTGTACCCCCGCCTTAAGCAGTCTACTTCAAAAGGAACATCTTCATATTTTAAATCTTTTATAAAAAAATTGATTGATAATATAATCATTTAAAAACTGTATCATTTTTTCGAAGACTCTTTTCTAAAGATCCAAATACATGTTCCATTTCCAGAAAAGATAGAAGAATAAAACATAATACACCTTTTGCTGTTCATTTAGAGAAAATACACAATCATTTGCACTAAACGTCAAACAATAATGCTAAAATACGTTCAAATGCGCCAATCGGCATTCAATTGCGCGAAATGCACCCTCAACAAGGATATCTGCATAATTGTAAACACTCAATTAAGTTTCAAGACTTTCATTAACATCTTGTGAAATTCAAATTGGTCAAAGCAACTTTCATTTGCGCGCATTGTAAATTCAATAACATCAAAAGAATATTCTTATGCATAATCGGGCATTTATTTTAGACCATAGCTAAACAGCCAATAGCATCAATGAACAACCAATACAATTTCATTGATAATCATTAGGGCGCTTATACAAACAATAGAGTGTTCTTTACAGAGTAAATAAAAAGATCTTGTGAAAGAATTTTTGAAGAAAGCATTATTACTTTAAATTCTTTTCAAGAAATGTTATACAAAAGCCATTTAGAAGATCTTATACTTCTTTTGAATCCTTCAACAAATGGAAGACTCAATTGAATTGCAAGAAAATAAAATAATCAAAGTTTCATAAATTATCTGAGAATGGGTCTAGCTCAGGTTGCTGATTGTTTTGGTGAAATCTTTAACAGTAATGATGGTCTATATCCAAATTTTTCATTAGAATTTTCTTCAACAAAAATTCTGAAACCTTTGAGTGGCAATTTTTTTTTCTACAAAAATGGTTCTAATAACAGTGTAGAGAGATTAAGAAGATCTTGGTCTTCATTCTTTAGTTGATCTCCAATAAACATTACATAACGATTTGCATATTCTGTAACATTACAATTAATTTCAATATGAAAGCCACTATTATCTAATAAATTAACTAAAATACTTCCTGGACAATTTGGTTCTGTTTCCTTGGAATTTGGATTATATTCGTGCCAAAAAAAGATCGGAGTTCCAAGAGGTAAAGAAATAATATCATTTTTTTTTCCACATCTTCTGGTACCTTTATCCAATATTTTAAAGCATTTTCTTTTTCAAATTCATTCGGTTTGGCTATTAAAAAATATTCCAACCTTTCAGTATCAGGAAAAATTATTCCAAGATTTCCACCAGGTACCAAACCGTAAGCAGACCTTTAACGAACTGTGCTACAGACTAATGAGCACAGTGACCCCAACTTTTTATTTTATAAATTCAATGAGAACAATATCCTCGATAACTGAGGGAAAAATTGGCAGAAATCCATGGCTACTTTTTTGGCAAATGAAATAAATGCTACAGATGGAGATGCAACGGGCCCCAACAGAGCAAGTCCAAATTATGTTTCCTTTAAAGGATAAAAATATTAATTAATAATGCAGGGTATTTGAAGCCATTTTTTCTGTTGTCTTGTAACAACAACATACAAAGTTTCATCGGAAATCTATGGTGGGTCCTTTTACTCGGGAATCACCTTGAATGTGTTTACAAGAATTGCAGCGAGACGAGGTTGGCCCAAGATGATGTTGAGAGACAACAGGACTAATTTCATCACTGGAGATAGAGGGATTAAGAGTTAGTAGGACAGCTAGACCAAGATCGGATTCAAAGCTCATTGGCAACAAGGGAATAGATTGGTACTGGAATCCACCACCAACACTTCATTTCAGAGAGTCTTTGAGGCCATGATAAAGGCTGCACAATGACCGTTCTCAGTTATTTCAAACAACACAGATGTAATGGATGAGGAGTTTCAAAACTGCTTCATTAGGGTGGAAAGTCTATTGAATTCAAGACCACTCATGACTGTCAGCGATGACCCACAAGCGGTTTTCACAACAAGAGAACCTCAAAGACGATGATACAGTGATAGCTATTGATCCAAAAGCAGTGAGGAAAGAATTGTTCGTACATATCCAGGCAGAGATGGACTTTACAAGTGGTAGATGTGAAAGTAGGAGATCACATTCTGAAGAGACCTCCGGATTAGATCTACCGTCACTCTGCCGACTGAGCTACGAGGTCGGACAGAGAAAGTCAGGGTCGATTTAGATGGTGAATCGTGGGTTCGATTCCCACCGAGGTCCAAAGATTTTTTCTTTACCTCGTGTGGTTTCTTGATTCCCTTTACTAGGGCTAACGCCCTATGGGTTAAATTAGCACTAAAATTTACACCTCAGAGTTAATTCTCTGTTACATAATCTCTCTAAAAGGATGCCTGTTCCACTGGACCACCCCTAAGCCACACGATAACATTGTTATCTTTTTTTCTGCAGTAAACTGGCTTGCAAATGAGTCTGTTTACTTCTAAACTTAGACACTGAATTGGCTTACATGCCGTCTAAAAACCATTTGTTCATTTAGTTCACCCAGTGTTGTTTTCTGTGTGAAATTTGGTGCAAAGTTTGAAGTTGTACCACAAGAACAATTTCTGTCGATCGTTGTGAAGCACTTGAAATCACACTTCTCTACCATAAATTGAGTAGCAAACAGCAAGGAAATTTGTCAAGTGTACTTGTCGTTGTCGAACAATATCTTTTTTTCTATTAGGTTCAAGACTTAGGACTGGAGCCACCTTACTGCAGACAGAGCCACATACAAATACATCCAAAAGCTGATGGCCCTACCCTTTCTACCAGAAAGGCCCTACCCTGCCCTTTCTACCCATGTTCCAGCATCTCGGTGACAGTGCCATCGCCACGACTCTTCGTGAACTTGTAACGTTTGTAGCTGACACCTGGGTTACCAGCACGATGTGGCCTCCTTTTTGTTGGCCCATCTACATGCTGCCCATTAGAACCACCAAGGACGTCGAGGGATGGCACCACAGCGTTAACTGAAGAGCAAAAAACCACGCCCACTTGCCCTTCTACCTGCTAGTGGAGCTGTTGCACCAGGAAGCCAGGCTTGTATCGATCCAGACACAACTAGTGTCTGACGGCAAGTTTTCCCATATCCAGAGAAGAAAGTACCCCTTGTTGCAGTCAAAGATTTTCAAGTACAGAGAGTACTACTACAGCAGTGAGACAACAGTCTGCCATCTGCTGAAGCTGTGCAGTTATATCAATGGCCCTAGCACAAGATGCTAAAAACCCAACTTACAAACGGCTCCTTTAGGAACTACCGGCCCCTTGTGGGGGGCCACCAAATCTGAAAAAGTCATGTTCAAGTCGTATTTTCCACTAGATTAGGAATGAAATAAGTAGAAAATGTTCTCTCACACCTCTAGGGCCTGGACCTGAGGGGTTATTTTTTGAGTCATGTGCTCAGTGTTGTTTGTCAGTAGCTTTTTGCTGTCCGCCATTGCTGACGTATATTTCAGAGCCCCAGTTCAGACCCAACCCTTCGTTTTAGTTGATAACATACACTCTGTTGGTTAGATATTCTTTATTAAGACTGTCAGCATAGAGTCTTACTAAGCTTACAACTGTTGTTTAATATTACTATATTTTGCTACACTACGTATAATGTGAGGCTGTATTGGTTTGTGAAATAAAAAAGTCAGTTGGTGGCAGTCAGCTTGACAATGGTTCCTGGAGGTGTGTGAGAATACAAATTTAGTGTGGTTTCTTCTTGTATTTTTTTTTACTAAGTATTCAAAAAACTCATTCAACATTGGGTTCAAAAACATTGTTCAGCAACACTATGTTTGATGAAGGTTTTGATTGTTTACCCAAAGCATTATGAAACACTTCCATAAATGCAAAAACAGCAAAGCCAGCAATAACTCAAGGCAGTTCTGAAAAAATCTTAGTTATTGTGCATCATCAATCATATTACAACTGTTTAAATTATATGAACTTCAACACACACACGCTGAGAAGTGCTGCCCTAGACAACAGAACATTTATAAAATCCCGTCACCGACAACATGTAATTATTTGCATACAGACAAGAAAACAAACTTAGTTCAAACAGCTAATTGACATCGGCTATTTGCCTTGCTAGGATGAACACATTATTTCTGAGCGATAACAAATTGCCATACACTTTGTACAATATTGACAATTTGATGGATGAAATATATCCCAGGGACAAATACCTCAAAGATTACCTAGTGAAGAACATAAATATATCAATACTCAAAGAGAAAAACAGCATCGTATAACGTATTTCTCCAGATATAAAACTACTTTGTTAAACCCTCAAAGCAAGCTTAACCAAGGAAAAACAACCTTGTGCTGAACACAAATATTTCACTTGACTCAGTAACGTCAGCACCATTCCAACACTTTGTCAAACTTATTGTACATTCATGATAAGGATTTACAAGCTCATGAGAGGCAACCTCGACACAATCCTTGACTTGAACTGACTTTAAAGGGTATAGTATGCAATGGAATTCTTGAAGTGCCAAAATGTCCATTAAAAAGGGCCAGAGAAGCAAAATAAACCCAACATAGTAAAACATGGCAAAACACCACAACTCATGAAGTTACATTTCACGCTATCAGTGGATGTCAAAGATCTTTTAAAATCAAAGGGCTATACAAGTCAACTCATTTATTCTTTGAGCCATGAAATGATTTAAGTGTTTATTGTGTATTATAGTGTTTATTAATGTTGGTTGCACATCAATAAGCATCAAGCTTCTCCCTGACATATGCCTTAGCTATCAGCTGGCTTACTGTCATGCATTTCTGTTTATTGTTTAGCAAATGTTGTACCATCAATATGAAGTGAAAGCCTTAGTCACTGTTTGCTTGTTACAGTTTATGTATTGCATTTTATTCAAAGAAATGCAAGTGATTAGCAGCATAACATTTGTAGTAAACCTCAAGAAAGCTTGTGTAACTGTTTTATACATGAACCATGTTACAAAAAATACAGGAGGAAATTAAAGGTGAAAATCTATATCACAAGAATTATATTTAGCCTACTTTGTTGTGGTGGAATGCATGGTGGGAAGGTTCAGTGGATGTAGATAAATATGCAAGCCACACACACCAATATAACTGACCATTTACTTTATACATTACTAGCTAAAACATAGTCTCCAAGTTTTTACTGAGGCTTTTGACACTCTTAATCCAACAATACATCTTATTGTGTCATGACATTCAAGTGCACAACATCTTGTTCATTGTGGTCCAGCTAGGCACGACTGCTCCACATTTCCACAGAATCCAGCCATTTGTAACAGGCCAACTTCAACACTGCATCACATCCATCTTCTAAAATCGCACCAACTGAACCATCAACTTTTTACTTTTGTTCAAGCCTTTTTTACAATATTATCCATGCTGCCACTGACCACAACAATTGCCAATACAACTAATAATTTTGCACTGGCAACCAGAATTTCACAACTGGTCACCAGTTGGTTGATCAACCATTTCAAGCCACGATAATTATACAAACAATAACTTTGATTTTCAGCCAAATCAATTAACATAAAAGTCAAAGCCACCTTCCTACTGCAAAGTTTCACAGCTACAGTCAGTGCAGGGCTTTGCCATGTTCTTTTCAGTGGTTTCCCATAACATACATACAGTGTATTGCAGGCGGTTCGATTCATTAGCGGAAAAATCACGTAAGGTTAATTTCGGACCCTGTACCACTATATAATGCACTTCACCCTCACAAGCTGACATTGACTACTCAAGTTTTATTTCTTTTTTGGTGAGCTTTGTACCTGAGCTGCTTCCAATAAGTGTGCAGCCTCATTTATCATTTCTTTAAGCAACCCACCTGGCCACAACATTTAAACTGCTCCACATCTCCATAGAGTCCAACCATCTTTAAAAAGCCACCTTGACCCACTGCATCACATCTGTCTTCCACAATCTCACCAACTGCATCATTAACTTTTTATTTTCTTTCATGCCCTTTCACATTATCATCTATGCTGAGTTACAACAAAAGAACTACCACCACTCCACTTCACCTTGCCAAGCTATGGACATTGACTATTCAAGTTTTATTTATTTTGTTGTGAGCTTTGTACTGAAATAATAGCTATTATATCTCATTTTTCTTCTTACTTGGGCATGATATGATTCACTGTTTTGTTTTTAGTTTTGGTGATCTAAATTTCCAACATTTACTCATGTGCAAGAAATCACAGGAATTGCATTTACATGTATGAAGAATGAATACAATAACAATAATGACCACATTGACATTATTTTGACATTACAGAAAAAAGGCCTTTGTAGCCCGCAGTTAGCAAAGCTATTCCAGGCGGGCTACCTAAACTGACACTGTATAAGCTCTCTAAAACACACACTCATACACACATACAAATAAATACATTAACGAGCAAATAAGAATAAATAATACATACCTCCTTTTGCAGCTTCAGGTAGACCCCGCATCAAATTTATTTACTCAATTGCTACTGCACAGTCATACTAGCAACAAGGTGATTTTGTATCTGTTTCTGCTCTTTTTAAGTTTTTCATTCATGTTTAGCAACCATGTTTGTTTGCCACAAGATCTCCGACAGTTCAAAAGCACAATGTCCATTTTTGGCAACACCACTCTTATCCCAAGTCACCATATATCAGCTGCAAATACCATCATGCACTTTGATGTTTTTTTAAATTCCAAATGTTGTGCACAAGGACTTAATTTTGGTTTGTTCCACTTTTGCACCCTTTTGTTACCACAATTTTTCAGTTTAGCCATGTCACCAGCTTTGCTTGCAAAGTCACCTTGCATTTATCTATTTATTTACCTTGAACAAAATCCAATGGCAAGCCACACTAAACCGTTCATTTCCAAAATAATATACTAATGTGTGTTTCACCAGCACTTTCTTCACATTCTTCTTCAAGTACCACTTCAGCAAGTTTAAAGTCAACAAATCAGATCTCTTTGCTTTCATTTTCATCTTCATCTAAATTGCCATCATCAAATATTCTTCACCATCTTCAGATCAAAGCACCACCTTAAAATTTAATGTAGCTCTCACTAAGTGCCAACAAGGAACCATTCAAAACAAATATCTAATTGCGAACTCAACAAAATGGAGTCATGTTTGGTGCACATCACTATTTTGTGGTCAAGTATTCAAAAAAACCTCAAATGTCTTAAATTTTGACATAAATATTGTAAATATTGCTCACTCGAGATTTCCTCCGCCTGCACAGTACTTTCGCACGGCTTTATAATGCCGTTGCCTTGCCAGCCTTGCATCTTCGCTCAGCTGGCTCGTTGGTATTTATCAACACCTCTACCATCGCTTAAACTTTTAGTTGTCTTATCTTGCTTAGTTGTAGTTTTATTTTGTATTTAATAATTTGTTATGTTCCTGTTTTTGTTGCCAAGAAGCACCGCTTACACCCACCAATGCATCAGTCATTTTCACCAATGCCAAACAACAGCATCTATCTCTCCTCCACCGCATGAAGCAAGCAACAACACCATCATCACCACATCTTCTTCCTAAACAGAGAAATCAGCATCCGGGCTGGTATTTCGCGTGCCAAGGAGCCACGCTGTTTGCTCCACCCTGATTGGATGCAATCTTTTGCAGCAAGCAGTTTCATCAGTTTAACGGAGGGGCATTCCAGTGAACATCAATTGAAAATAGATACAAAATATCTTATTGTCATAAATTAATCGTGACCTGATGCAGTCGCGGTCAACCATGAATACTTGATGAAAGGTTTTCACATGAGTGAACAGTTTATTGTGTCGACTTCAGTACATTTTTTTTAAAAAACAGAAGAGTTTTTAAGCTCATTAGCCTTTGGCAAAGTACTCTAATCTAGTAGCTCATGTTGACTATCCCTCTACAATATTTCCTAAATGACATAAAAAAGCATCTTCCACATAAACTTCACTTTCCCATGGAAACTACTTGTTGTATAAATACACAGCGGGACACATCATTCGATGTGGATGAATGCTTTTACCCATGACACTTTGTGGTCTGGGCATGTATGCTTTGGTACTCATAGAGTGACAACCTTTTCTGAATAAACTGTATACAGCTATTTTATTCCTCTCTTGAGCAATAGCTAGGAATCAAACCTATTCCATTTTAAGTGGGAACTTTTAGGGGTATAATGAAGCTCAGGCAATGTCCACGTAAGTCTCCCGCAGGAGATAAATTCAAATTTTCTGAAGAGCACTCCTTGCGGCTTTTTCATATGGAAGCTCCCCCCGGGTTTCCAAATGTCTAACGGGAAGTGATGGAGTGAATCCACACCTACAACTTGGAAAATATTATTTTCCAAGTTAAAAAGTATCAAAAATAGCAATATAGACAGCAGATAACTGTTACTCACCTTAGCACAGTGCAACCAACGACAAAAGATAGAGCACAACGTTCCTTGCACCTTTGATCCTACCGCTACCACAATTCCTTGCATTTCGCAAAAATGACCTTTTAATATACAACCTTTTAATAAGTCGCAGCGCCATTTTGAATATTAAATTTATGACGTCATTCGCGGAAAGTAACCTGTCATCTTGCCTGATTTCCTTATGTTGATCGCTGGTCATTATCTAAAGAAGAGTACAAGAGAATAGGCAATCAATAACTGCACATGGCTACTGCTGGTATCATTTAGGTCACTGCAGTAAAACAAATCATATTGCTATAAAAGGGGTTATAAAGTGAGCTAATACGAAAACGTTTTTGCACTCGTAGCTTATTAAAAACATGCTGACTTGTTTGAGTTGTTTCTTGCATCTCGGTAGTTTGAATTTAATATCTTACTTCTACGTTAGTTGGCCTTAGATAAAGGGTGTAGAAAAAACATGATTTTGAAGTAAAATTGAACGGGAAAATTAAAACTTCGATTGTGCGGGTGATTGTGAAAGATTATTGACGAGCCAATGTTCTTGCAAAGTTCTAAGCGGGAAATTCTGCATTGACAATAGTACTGCCAAATTTATTTCACTACTAGTT
Source organism: Catalaphyllia jardinei (assembly GCA_022496165.2). Classification (NCBI taxonomy): domain Eukaryota; kingdom Metazoa; phylum Cnidaria; class Anthozoa; order Scleractinia; family Caryophylliidae; genus Catalaphyllia; species Catalaphyllia jardinei. Next base: position 16,306,074 of record CM042749.1, read on the forward strand.
CAAATATACTTAGCAGGCTTAGCAATTGCCAATTCTTTTGAAAAAAACTGCGTCTGACTGCTAAAGAAAATCATGTTGCGTGACACGAACTAGACGAGTGAAGCCAAAATAATGGCAAAACAGACTGCTGCATCTTTGTTTATAAATGAGCTCCTTTTTAAGAATACTCCTGCCTTGATTTAATAAAAATATGTAGCCTGATTATTTCTTCGCAAACTGTGTTAGGAGTCCCAAATTCTCGGAAGTTATTTTCAAAAAACACAACTTGAAAGTTTATGCAAATTATGTGCAATGTAATTTGACTCGTTGTTATTAGATGTGGCTAAATGTAATTTAGGCAAAGTTAACCTCGAAGCAATGCTGGCCAGCAGTTTCTCCAGCTATACTAGGGGGGACCCAGTGCCTTTAGCAGGGGCTCCTCGTGACTCATACGCAGTTGCTCGCTTGCAGTTCATCGCAAAGTGTTTTTGCAATAGCTCGTGGTTTGCGTGCCATTTTGTGCCTTGGTTTTTCCCCTCCGTCCCTCCCTCTAGGGGAAAGGGTTTGGTAAGTATTGGTCGGTGAGTATTCCACTGAATTGTTCAGTGTGACGGTGCCTGGTGGGGGCCGCTCACAGGGTTGCTATGGATACCTCCTCTTCATGCTAGAGCAGTGCCAGGCTCCACCAACACTGTAGGCACCAACGCCACCGCTCATCTATTGGTGATGAGTTTAAACTGTCGTTTTCACGAGTGAGTTTAGTCCAGTTTATCATGATTCGTCTTGGTTCTCTCAAAAGAGATTATTCGCTCTTCAGAAGAGTTATAACTCTTGAAAAGGGTTCAAGATCGCAGCATGGCAGATTCACTTGGATCGCCACGACCAGTAAACGAACTCCGAACAATCCTGACAATTTCTACTAGCATAGGCACAGCTGGAAAGTGTTTTTAAAATACTACATACAAGCATACCTTGCAGTCTGAAGTTATTCTAGAATTTCCACGGAAAAACTCCTCCAGTCCTTCTAAAAACTGTAGATCTTTGTTTAGAAATGTCAAGCGATTTCAATTTTAATTTTTGCTATGTCCGATTACCAGTCGAGCAAAACTGAGAGAACACCTACTTTATAAATTCTAGTATTCATTCATTCATTCCAAACACTGGATCGATTTCTATTCGATTATTTGTCACGAGGACCGAATACTTCCAAACTTGAACACTCTACTTACTTACACACACGATAGCATTCTGGCTACAGCTGGTAAGCAGAAGTAGCCACAAAAAGTCAGTATCTTTCTTAGCACCTTATAAATATTACCTGAGATAAAATGAGAAGACAAACTTTTTATTAGGCTCAAATGGTCGCAATTGTGCCGTTCCTTCGTGTAACTCGTATGGGGATTTATTCAACAACAGCTGCAAGAGGAATGTGACTTATCACAAGATACCAAGTGCACCAAAACTGAAGACATGGATCCAACGTCATGAAATCAGCCTAAGATGACAGGTTACTTTCCGCAAATGACGTCATAAATTTAATATTCAAAATGGCGCCGCGACTTATTA
>CM042749.1:16307718-16325034 GCA_022496165.2 Catalaphyllia jardinei
AAATTAATCACATTACAGATTCATTTAGTCGCCTGGGAATAAAAGTTATTGTCTACAGCACGTGGTTGTTGGGCTCTGTACCTTTATTACTTGCTAAGTCAGCCAAGTAATCTTCTTTCCCTTTTCTTGTCGGACGGACAACTGAAATTTTTATTATAAACATGTTAGTCAAAGGGAATTTATTGTGAATAAAATGAGCTTAGCATAAGAAGACAAAGTGGTCTAGTCATAAGACATTCTCGAAGAGCAAAACAACGGTCCTTACGGTAAAAATTCTGCGTTTTGCCATCTAGTAGCTTAACCGACACAAGCCTCATCCCTTTCCTGGTCTCTTTCCTGTTTTTATCTTCTTTTTCGCTGTCGCCTTTGTTTTCCTCTACCATTTCAAAACTGATTGTTACTTGCTGGGACTGGACTTCAAAAAAAGGACTGTGATTAGCATCCCACCGAGTTATTTTTTGGGAAATTTCCAGTGGATCAGATTACCAAAGTAAAAAATTGCATCATTGTGTGCTGACCACTACTTCATTCCGTTAGAAACGTCAATAAGATAATAATTGCAATACGAAATATGATACGGATAACATTGACTTCTTGTGTGATCGAGTGAAGGTCATCATGGCGGGGCGCGAGGTTTGGTAAGTAATATCAGTATGCACCCTGGGGACATCATATATAAAGACGCACTTTCTAATCGTCAGATTTCCGTGACGGCACGGTTTTTATTCTTGGGTTTTAAATTAATGTAGGCCAAGAAAGCTGATGGTGCAAGAAGGAATGTTCGGGATGTTCTTGAGTACCTGATATCAATTCCAGATGTTAAGGAGGCCATAAAAGCAGATGGCTCAAAAGTCAAGTTGCGATTTGCTGCAGATGGAAGGCGTACTAGCAAAAGAATTGGTACAGTTATGGCTGTATTTAACGTCCTGTCTGAGGGCAAACAGACCTACGAATACCAGTACACTCTGGCGCTCTACAATGGTAAGTAGAGAAAAGGTTCAACAACAATACATTACAGTGTTAGATGGCAACTTTTTTGGCAATGATCGATTGGACTTCAGCATCAATAATGTATACAATTTGTGTAAATTAGCCTTGGTCTATGAGACCTAAGATGTAAAAATAGATTTAATTGACCTTCCTTACATTCAATCTTGGAAGAAGTCCAAATGTCTCAGGCTCGCACAGCAAACCCCTTTTATCTCATCTTCTTGCGATGTCTTGCATTTACATTCACCAATATGAAAAATACACATCTCAAATCTACATGTATGAATATTGAGCAGCTTATCTTGATAGTAGTTTAAACATGCTTTCCAGTTGATGAATGGCCCATTGAGCGTGACATTTTGGAATGCACCAGACTGTGCCAGCACACAACGACAGCTGCAAAGAAAAGGCTGCAAAATGCCTCCACTTCTTAACATCCCATTTCAGTTTGTGCTGGTGGACACTCTGCACTAATTCTATAAGAATCATGGGATTGCTATTCCATCAGGTGAGCACACATGAATGATTGACCGAATGACTGAATGACTGACTGATTGATTGAATGTAATGACTAACTGAACAAATGATTGAATGACTGACTGAATGATTGAATGATTGAATGAATGAATGAATGAATATATAAATTTTATATACTATCTCATAAAATAAATAAATGAATGGGAACACTATGTACAACTGTCTGTCATATGTTTTATTTTATTATTCTATATAGGTTGTTGAAGTGGTTGTGACTAGTGACTGTCAAGATATCCTCACAGATGAAATGAAATCAATTCAAGTTGAATTCAATTTTTTTGAGGAGACAAAGTGGACAAGTCTAAATGGTAATTTCATAAGTTATATCTAGACTGACATGTGTATTTTTGTGAAACAGTGCTTTGTCTTTTTTTGGTACATGACTAAAACTGTCTAAATACAAGGCATTGTCAACATTGAGCTTTGTTCTAATAAAAAACTACTTTGGTCTGTAAAATCTAGGTTATTACTTGCCAAAAAGCTATTAATGAGAAATGCTAGTGTTAATCTCTGATTTATTTGTTCTCATCGTACAGAATTTAAATTTTCTTTGTTCATTAGGGAAAGAATTGCAAAGGGTTTTGGAGAAACTTAATATTAAGAGACTGATGGAAGCTGTGAACAGTGAAGATGCAGAGGGCATAGATGAACTGTGGGGGGTAAGTTGCAAACAAAGGCCATATCATATAATTTTTTGGAACAAAACTACAATCATCATTTACAGTGAACCATGCTTATTTCTTATGATTGTGATAGCTTATAACCCTAATGCAATGCCAATGACAATTTGCATTTGCTTCATGTTGTAGGGTTTTAAGACTTTGATTCGAGCACTTCAAGTGAAAGAAAGTGATGCTGACTACCTTGAGCCTCAGAGGTTTAAGACCTATGTGCGAGAGTGGGAAAAGCTGTTTCTACAGATGTATTATGATGACGACATCACTCCATACATTCACAGTATGTTTACAGAACATTTTACCTAATTATGATGATGATGAATCACAATTTTGGTCAATACCTTGTTTTTTTGTTTACAGCTTTTGTTCTGTGTACGGTTTCGTGACAAATAAACTCAAAATAGAAGGCCAAACAATATACAGGAAACTTCACCACAGAGTGACAAAACTCAAATCAAAATTCAACGTTATTTTGAGTTAGCCAAATCTAGATATTGTTATCGAACAAGTGGGTCCTTATAGTCAATGGGCTTATGAGCAGGGGGTTTACAAGTGACACTCCATGGTATTTAAAATAAATCTTTTTTTTTTCAGCATTTGTTTATCATGTGCCGCAGTTTTTGGCAATGCATGGCACCCTAATGCAATTCAATTGCCAGCCGGTGGAAAAGAAGAATCACTGGCAGTCACAGACATTTCACCGTGCAGCACAGAAAGGAGGAAATAACTCTAAATACACTATTCAGGTAAGCTGATGCAATAGGTAGAATATGTAAACAAAAATGCAGGTAGCATGCTTTGAATAGTAGTAGGATAAAACCAATGCAATGCAACTTATTTAGTTTATTCCAAACCTAAAGAAACAAGCTAGCTTAAGCCTGACCAGTGTATTTTTTTTGTAGTAAAGGAAATAACTATTATCTTTCCTGACAGGTCATGGAACAGGAAAACAGAATGCTGTATGCCCGATGCCATGATCTGAAAAGAAAACGTCGAAGATATTCCAAAAAGCCTGCCAATCCAGACAGTTCAGAAGATGAAGAGGAAGTTCCTGAAAGCCAGATGGGAAGCATTAACCTCTACAACCACGATGAAGAAACAGAAGGCTGACTTCAGCTCTCCCTTCATCACCAAAAAACGGCTCCTTTAGGAGCCACCAAATATGCAAAAGCAACAGCGAACACTTTGAAAACTCTCCACTGTTGACAGCGTTTCTAACGACGGGGTTCCGAGTTCAAAAGTTTTCGCAATCACCGGCGTGTAAACTGAAGCCGTAACCGCATTGAAAGTGAAATGGAAACAGCGACGGTCCTTGAAAACAGTACGCACTGCGAGACGTTCATAAACTGCTCAGGCCCCGCGAAATTTGAGACCCTAATTTTTTCCACTGGCGATTATAACCATATCTAATCTTGCAGCCCGTATTTAAAAGTTTTCTTTTTCGAACGCGTTGCATTTCAGGATTCATTTGGAAATGATACATCCCCAAATATAAAGCACCATAAGGTCCATAAGCTTCCTTCTTTTCTTTGAAATGTAGTACCTGGAATTGTTCAGACTCATTATCGTTACATTTTTTGTGTTTTATCAGCGAAACTGTTCAACACTGTGAGGGTTCGATCAGCGAGAAAGGTACAGTCAAACTCTCTCTACTTGCCAGCATGAGAACTGATAAAATTTAATAATTGAAACTATTTGACCAGCCTTTCGATCGGATTTTGTTAAGATTATCTCTGAATTCACAGGAATTGAGAAAAACAGAAAACGAAAATCGGAATGGACGACAGGTATGTAAGGAAAAGACTTGCTATGTGAAGATATATTTAATGTTTTTTTTCTGGAACTGTACACATTTGGAAATTACAGGTACACTACTTAGCTGAAAACCAACCAACTAAAAAAAGTTAAACAACAAGTTTGATTCTTTTTCTACAAACAGGACATTTCCCCTTTTCTTTCTGAAGTTTTTCTACACATACAATGCTACACACTTGATGCCCTGTTCGGCCATGGACGAAACTAGCATTCCGTGGTTCTGTCAAACAAATAACACAGAGCTCAGGGGGGAAGGCTCCACTTTCTACCTCCTGATCAAGGTCTAATTGAGAGAAGAAAAAGGGCAATCAAAAATCAGAAAAATTTCCTGGTACATTTGGCCTGACATTCCTTAGATCTCACCTTCTTCCTCCTCTTCCTCCTCTTCCTCCACTGACTCTACTTCCTCTTCATCACCCTCTACTTCCTCTTCATCACCCTCATCCTCGTCTTTCTCCTCTTCCTCCTCCTCTTCTTCTTGCTCCCACCATTCCTCTTCCTCCAACAATTCCACTTCCTCTACCTCCCACTCATGCTCATTGTCATCTCCCTCTGATACTTGGCCATTTGGTAATGGAGCTTCTGAAAGTGTTAAATTTCATTCAATGACACACAGAGCATATAAATATTTTGCTTTAAAACTATTTTTGGATTGGACATCTCAATTCTAATGTCAACTAAAAAAAACAATTTAAAATTGAGAGTTAGGTACCAGCACTCACCCTCAAGAAAGAACAAATCGTCGTCTGAGTCTGTTACCACCTCAGTTTCTGCTGAGTGGTATCCTGTAAAAAAGTGATCGTCGTGCTCCGCCAGAATACTGGGGTCAATGGTATCGGAGCCAACAAATCCCCAGCCCCATGTAAGAGATGCTCTATTCCAAAAAATAAAAAAAGGTAACAGTTTTATGGAAAATTAGAAAAGTTTTGTTTCTTCACTAACAATTAAGCATCGTTGGTAAGTAAAAGCGGACAGATCAGTCATTGTCAGTTCAAGCAGCGCCTCGATCGCGTTTTTGTTTTCTGCTGCAACTGTAATTGGGGTGGTGGCAGGGGCACTTCTTCAACAATAGATTCAGTAACTGGCAGCTGGGTCAGAGATGATGGAAATTTGTCAGGACTAATCTTGGCTTGATGTGAACTTGTCTGCACACCAGAGCTGGTATCAAGTGTCTTTTCCTGATGTAGTTCCATCGACTCCATACATTGTTCGGGTTCAGGCAGGTTCCTGGTTTCAGCTACTCTGGAATCGAATGGTGAATCCTGCAAAGGTAGTGTCATCTTTTGTATCTCGACTCTAAGCTTTTTTGGACTTTGCAGTCGATATTCTGTGTCTCCAACATCGCAGACTGGTGTGGCCAGTGGGGAACAGCAAGCTGCAGACACCCCTCCTTTCTCTCCATCTGCCTTATTTTGTTCTTGTTTCCTTCTTCACTGTCATTGTCACTGCCATCTCCGCTTTCACCATCACTTTCACTGTCACATTCATCACCACTTTCGTTGTAACTTTCATTGCCACTTTCACTGTCGCTGGCACCGTTACTTCCACTGCAACAGTCATTCTCCCCTCGATTGTCCCGTCCGTTTCCATCAGGGTACAAGAAGAGACTCTGAGACAGTGTCATTGTTTCTTTGGAATGCTCAAGAACTACTTGCTCTACACGAGCAGACACTGCAGCAGACAAGGGAACAAACATCTTAGATGCCGATTTGGGCACTGCACTCCCATCGTTGACACTATCGGGTTGAGATAGCAGCTGCGATTGTCCCACCTCTGTGGCTGGGGCAGATGTTTTGGTTTCAGAAACAGTTGCCTCCTGGTCACCATCCAACTGGCACCTTTTACGCTCCGGTTTGTTCGGAGACGTTATTGCCAAAACAGGCACATCTAAAAGATACAATGAACACAAATGTATTATAAATATTCAATGTTTTAATATTTTGTGAAATAAATATTGCTGGGTGAATTTAAATTTTGGTGACATTTGTGGATTTAGATAAATTTCAACTTCATAAAGTTTTCATTCATATATTAATGAAAGCAAAGAAAATTATTGGCAAAACGGTTGAGACGAACCTAACAAATTTTATCAAGACTGCCAAGTTCACCAAGGTCTAGGTAAGAATAAGATAGGCAGGGCAATGCATAAAAATCTTTATTCGCAAAACAAATAAATTCCCTTATGCATTATGCCTGCTAGTAGAATTTATAAACCAGTGCAGCAATGTGGTTATCAATGGCATGCTCTGTTTACTGGGCAGATAATCAACAAAGACATCAATATGGGAAAATTACAATCAAGTACCGTCTGCCTCGCAAGGTGAGGGCAGGAAATCGCCACAGCTTTTCCCTGGGCCACCCCACTGAAGCCATTGACAGCCACAGGGCCACAAGAAGAAGTCAAATCAATGTTGCAAGTGTAAGTCCTAAAATAACACTTCTTGGAGCCAGAAGCATCAACAATTGCCCTGCTAATTGCCAATACTTCTACCTCTAGGTACACAAAAGCAACCAACCCTGTTGATTGCCCTTGCTATGCTTGGAAGCTAATCAAAAAATGCCCCTCTCTAATCTCAATAAAGGAGTGTAAGTTTCTGCACCAAAAGCTCGGAATGAGAATGTAGGGGATATGTCAATAATTAGCCCTGCTAATTATTCACCATCCCAAAAATTGTAACGAGATGGCAGTGGACTCAAACCTTAAGTCATTATCGCAGCAATTTGCCCTGCAAATTGCCAAATAAACAAGTTATCAAAAAACAAATAAATTGCTTCATGTAATCTTAGGAACCATTTGACTTCCATCTTCCCATTAATCATATTTGCGCATCAGAGAGCCCTTGTTCAGCAGCCAATGAAGCTGCGCCAATTCTAAAACTATGGCTTTTATAACTTGACCAATGGCAAACCAGAGTGGTGAAAAACCAATGCCAATAAATCAGCAAAGGCTTTGCTAGACCAGGTTGCCCCCTCTCTCTGAATTTTCTGGATCCGCCCCTAAAAATATTATTAAATTTTCAGTTCAAAAAAAAAAATGTCGGTTTCATGTTCGGTTATTGTTTATAAATTCGAAATGTCAACATCTCTCCTATAGCAAGTCCCCTGGCATTTGAACCGGCGAAATTTCACATTAGCGGAAAGTTTATGCAGCTAATATGAAATATTATTCTCACAAAACCTTCTGTGTCCCTTCCCAGCGTTACCGCTGGCCTCCTGTATGCTTTCCCTTCTGCTGTCCTGTTTCTTATATATAAGAATAATCAAGATTGACAAGCATTGACTGATTTTGTTTTCTTTTTGTATTGTCACAACGCAACCAAGGAAAGGAGGAACATGCAAGAGACTTAACTATTTACGAATATTAAAAAAATTAACTATTTACAAACGTCCAAAAAACTACTAAAATAATGAAAATGAAGGCAAATTGTGACATAATATAGCATTTTTTAACAATCAAAGAAAACATTGCACATTAAAAATTATTTTGATATAGTTATTCATATTTACATAACAAAAAACAGTACCTAATTTAACACAACTTGAAAAAAAACATTGCATTATTTTGGTAATTTACGTTATAATATTTACAACGCGTTTTCAATAACGTTTGAGCAGAGTGCTAAAATAACAAAAAAGTCACAGCATGCACAGCTACAAAGACAGACAGACAACGCATTAATTACACTACATAAAAAATCAGGCCTCTGCTAGACAACACCCAACTCTACTGTTTCAGTTGAGCCTGTCAGCAGAGCTGGGGGAAAATAGTGCTGGGCGGTTTCCCGACACAGGGTAAACATGCTACTGAAATAATAGTGCATGCATAGTAGCCTCGGCGAGGTTCGACAAATGCCGGCACTACAGCCTGATCCGGGGGTCCCGCCTCGCTGGTATTTTCCCGTACACATTTGTATTTACAATAAAGCAAAATAATTAAAGACACTACGAAAATAATATGGCTGGAAAAAAATAGAAAGCTACAAGCAAAGACATCTTCTCTTCTCTTACTTCTTTCTTCTTTTTTTTCTTTTCTTTCTGTTCTCTTTCTTTTTTTCTTTCTTTTCTTTCTTTTTTATCTCTCTTGTTTTTTCTTATCTTTCGTTTCTTCTTTATTTCTCCTTTAGTCTGTAGGAAATAACTTAAGTTCAGTTTTAGAGAATCTTGTTTTTCGAAGATTGATGATCTTCGCTGGGGGGACCCATGCAAGCAATTTGACTTTTTCAATAAGTATGTTTGAAAAGCATGGGAATATCGCGAAATAGTTTTCTCTTTGTCAAAATAGCGTGTTAAGTGTATGTTAAAGCTAAAAAATGAAGGTAAGATTATGTCATTTTCTCATCTCTTAAGATCAGTCACGGTCATTCACTCGTCACGTATTTTAACTCCCATTTGTACCCTTGCTTTCAGAATGTATGATTTTATGGAGCGCACCATTCAAACGATCTTTTGTCGATTTAAGACTTTCAGATCTATAAGAGCCTCATGGATCGCAAGTCGAACGCTTGGCTTTGCGCTCAACTCACAGATCGACAGGCCGGGATCGACACCATGGTTTGTGACACTCAGATCTTTTTTTAAGGTCGACTGCCGGTCACGGTTTTTAACAAATTTAAGAAATTGAATGATTTAACCATGGGTTTATGACAGCATGTAAAAGGGTCCGACTAGCGAGAACTGATCATCTTATGTGCCACAAATTTCCTTCCACGAGCAAGCGTCACATTTGAAAGGAAATCGTCTTTCACTGCGACTCATAACCTCCCTCCCCCTTCTCCCTTTTTCCTTTCTCAAAAAAAGCCTGATCGCAGGTTACGTCACAGGCTGAAAGCTTAGCACAAGAGAAAATGAGGGGATACGGCAATGTTCCTCCCGCACAAACGTATACTAACGCATTTGTAAAGATCAAGCTGGAGATCACGCGAGAATTGCTTTGGAGCCAATCGCTGCCAGCTCATTGTGTACTAAAAAGTTAATAATAAACTTAACAGGCTCCCATGGGCCGAAGAGCACGAAAAATAAGCCGTACACATTCACCTTCCCCCCCCGGCCCCCGCCCAAACAGATCGATGTGGAAGTGGATACGCGTTCCTTCGATTCCCGAAATTTCAAAAAATCATAAAATTGCTAGTCATTAAGTGATTTGAAAACCTTGAGCGGCTGCTGGTCATTAGCTGTCATTTAGCCACAGTGAAAAACTGGATCACGGAAAATACCTTTTCCTGTGCCACGCTCTTTGTAGTTGCCATCTTGGGTTGCACGGCGTTGTTTCAAAACATAGATAAGATCTGACATCACCGCTTCCCTCTTTCGCTTACCCCCCGGTGCTTACACCTTTGAGCACCATAAATAAACCTCGAAAAAAATAGACTGCGAGCAGTCTCTCTGTTCCTCGAAAATTCGTGCGGAAGATTGCAAAACAAACATGACGTGCGGCATGATGCCGCAAGCAGCTAGGCGCAGGGTTTGTACGGAAGACAAGCAAGAAGAGAGACTGCATTGGTTTCTTACGATGATTTGGATATGTTCCTTTAACAGGTCGCATCAATGACACCCAATGACACGTTGTTTGAGTATGTCTAATTTTTCTTGCTAATCTATCAAAGTTATATCCGGCAGTAAGTTGTGATAAATGTTTCAATAGTTTGCAGCTGAAACCATGTAAATGACCTCTCAAAATTTGTTCAGACTGCTCCGTCAAACAGCTTTACTTTTAAGTCCTCCTGATACCACAGTCTTTCAAACAAAGTATGAAGCATAAAACTAATAAAAAGGTCGCGGGATCTTCCGACGCCGCCACACTTCAAGCTACTTGCGGCATCGCCACTAGCACGTCACGCTCACTATTATGCTGGGCACCCATACTTGTTTTGTGTTCTTCCCTACAGAAAAAAAAAATGGGTTCACCCGGTAATGTTTTTCCTTGCGGTTTTCTTTCGTGTCATGCACGACGGTTGTGTAACGTGATATGAAAAGCCTAGGATTGATCTTACTGTTAGCACTTTCTCTTTTGCTCTAAAGTCCGTGTGCAATTTTTTTTGAGTGAAATGCGAAAGTGAGTGAGCTGGCCTCGATCTTATGATCTCGCGCAAGAGAGATTTCTTGCAGTCTAGGATTGGTTAGACGCTTTAAGCGAGTAAAACCATCTTCCATTACTTCGTTTCCTTTCGTAAAGCTTGCCAGCCATAATAACAATAACAATAATAACATTAATAATAACAATAATTATAACAATAATAATAGTAATAATAATAATAATAATAATAATGAAATCAGGTGAAACTTTAAATCATCCAGTTCCACTATCAAACTCATAGTTTCCACGATGTTTAGTCAGTTTAAAGGAACAGTTCTGATTCTTTAAAGTAGGCCTTTTTTGCTCAGTATTTGTAGGGGAACTTTGCAACACTGCTCCTTGTAGACCCGGCATTTAATCGAGGCGAAGTGCAAAAATACGCTAAGTTGTGATGCTGTTAAATGTTTAAATAACTTACAAATTTCTGAAATATCCCTCGGTTTTCTTGGCAAACTCCTCCTATAACGAATAGATCTAACTGAGAAAAAACAGTTAATTAACCAAGCGAAATCATAAAACTTCTGGCAGTCAAAGTCAGCTCGTTGCCAAATTGAAAGGAACTTGGCTCGCAAATGCCCTCAAAACTGAAAACTGGCATGCACAATGCACTTCGAGGAACTATCATAACTTCTGTTGGGGTAAATTGGTCCAATCTGGTGTTTTTTGAAAGTTTGGTTTACAAATATGACATGTCAGTATCACAGCACCACGTGGGTTAAGAATCTGGACTGACTCGGCCAAGCACCGGCATGTATCTCATTGAACTACGCCTCAATTGCAGCTATAAAAGCTAAAATATCAGAGAACCTCGTGCAGCGGGTGTCGGAAAATTGCACAAACACTTCTGACTAGACTTTGAGCAACTTCTCTTAAATTTGTACAGCGCGAGAGCAGCTAAATAGAAAGGTGCGAGGGTAATTTGCATATACACTGGATTCTGTGGTACCCTAGCTTTAAGAAGAAAGAAGGCATCTTGTAGTCCAAGTCACACAATGCTACCACGATAGAAGATTATATTACTTTTGATTTGACTACTTACATTTATATCTTCAATCAGAAAGTTTCGTCCGCTTTTCCAAATCAGATGTGCAACACCTCACGCCTGAACAACAGTGGTGTCAGCTGCAAGATCAGTTTACACTGAATGCATCCAAGTGTTCTCATTCCTTGTTTGAAAAGGTGCTAAAAAGATTTTTCTTTTAATTTTTTTTTTCAAGCATCTGAGAATATGTGGCATAAAGTATTTGCAAACTATGTCTATATCTTCCCAATAATATTTGACACTGGCTGGTATCATTTTTTTTCCTATGTATGAAGTTTGCATAACCATAGAGCTCTCCTTGGAACATGTTCACTACCCACTGAGCCAAGCCATGCCTGCAACCTACATGATTGTATAAATAACACTTTCAATAAGTACGCTAAATGCATCTCTTCCACCTACAGCTGTAGATTTTCAGACCTGATACATTTATGACAATATATATTTAATTTCAACCTGCAATCTCAAGTCCAGTCTTGTCAAGTTTGGCTACTTTTCTGCCATCATTGTTTGCAGCCCTCCAGTGTGAATCACCACATCTATTATCAACATCCTGTGAGCAGGCAAACACCCATCACATAGTATGTCCAGAAAATAACTTCTAAAAGCCAAAACTGATGAAAAAAGTAAATTCTAAAGCAAAAAACCTTAGATTTGGACTTCTTTGCATAAACTACCTTCATGTGGCTTTCCACATCACGGTTGTTGGCAATGAAGAGGTCTCCATAGTATGATGGCCTTCTTTGACTAAGTATGTGAAAGAAATTTGAAAAACAAAAATATTGCATTAAATGCACCAATGGAATTTGATTTTAATTAATATCATCTCTGAATTGTTATGCTGCTTCTATTTAGTCTACATAATATATTAAGCTTTAATTAACAATAAGGTGTTCTATTGCTTTAAAGATTGTATGTAAACCAATTTAGAAATTTGCTGCTTGCTGCTAAGGACATTTCCACAACACTCTTTTCTGGTAATCTGTGGCAGTAATCTCTGGCAGAAATTCACAGATTACTGCCACACATTACTGGAAAAAGGTGTTCTGAAAACTGATACAAATTTATGCTCATTGAATACTTCTAATCAACATAATGAAAATCAGCCTATTACCAAAGAACAGTACACCTCTGCACAGTGAATATGAACCTTCCTGATGTCTTGAAACGATAAAGTTTCATGTTTCCATCAACATGGCAGGAGTGCTGGGAAATTGAACAAGAAGGGCACTTCATCCAGTCAAGCCCTTGCAGACAATCTAACTCAAACTGCAAGAACTTCCACTCTTTGAAAGACCTTGAGAATGTGGTATGATTAATGGTTGCTGCCTGTCACGCCGTGTCAGCTGTCGAGACTTTCTGGTCACGCAATTGAAGCCCGAATGGCGTTGTTGACCGTTTATATTGTCAAAAACCTGGGAACTACTCAGCAGGCCCCTCTCATGCGAGTTTTCCAAGCTTTCTGGTGCTCATGGGATAGTCTTCGAAGGCTTCAGACTAAAACAGCGGGAAAGACGAAATCGAGACCTTTCTTTTGATACCAAACACGACAGGAAAACTTGCAAGATTTTGGTATGTCAGCGCGCTTTTCTTGTTACAGTGAGGGGCAATATGGAGTCGGTTTTAGTTCTTGATGAGATTCAGTGATCTTTATTTTCAATAAAGTTCGAAGCCGTCTGAAAGCTGAAGAAGAAAGAATAATAGTTGGATATTACATTACTTCGGTAAGAATCGTATGTTTTTTGTTTTAGAAAATATGCCTCCTTGTGGCTGTAATTTGCTAAAATAGAAGCTTAAGTTTATGATGATATCAACATGTTTTCAGGAGGAGGCTTAAGTCGATCCATAGCGACTTTTAGCGAATCCACGAGCATCTAATCCCTGGAAAGAAGTTCTGAAAGTGAGACTTGGTAGAAGAAATATTTCTGCATATCCGACACACTGTTCATGAGGGTGTTTCAGCCATTGGAGTGACAGCAGAAAATAATCTCTTGGGGCAAGGGCGAGGGATTTTTGGCGGAAGTTTTAGTCAGCACTGATAAACTTTTGAAGAAGTGTGAGTAGCGGCATACTTAGTACTGGTCTAAAGAGACAGCCAGACTATGCCGCCGGTAAAGAATAACCGGTTTGCTGTTGGCCATTTTGTTCGAACGAAGAAAAAACTTGCCCTTGAGTATGCCGAGGAGAGAGCTACGTTAAATAAGGAATTAATAAATCAACAGCAGCGTATTCGACGATTAACACAAAAGGTAAGCTGGATATAAAAATATTTGTATAATAATGAAGTAATAATAAATATAAATCATGTATATTTCATCATCATTATCATCATTATTATTATTATTATTATTATCATCATCATCATTATTATTATTATTATTATTATTATCATTATTATTACATGTATTTTATAATGGTAACAGAACTGAGTAATGTGTTTGATTCATCCTTTTATCATAACAATTACAATTTCCTCAAATGTGATTGGTGCATAAACTGCTGTATTTTGCTTTAAAATATAGATAGGACCCTGCACGCGCTCTGATTGGTCAAAAACCTATGTTTTATCAGAGTATAAAACATAGAGAAAGTGTGTTTTCTTGTTTCGCGCATGTAAAATCTATATTTTAAAGCAAATGAAGCCTAAGCCGTGTATTACACTGTCAGGAAACACTCCAGACATTTGAGAACACTCGAGAAATTAGCAAACACTCGCCTGCGGCTCATGTTTTCTACATTTCCCTCATGTTCTCAAATGCCCGTCGTGTTTTATCACAGTGTAATACACAGCTTAGGCTTCTTTATTTGTTACTAATTAATCTACAAAGTTGTAGACAGATATTGTAATTGGACAGTTGGCTGTAATCGGACACCTGTGATTGGACATTTACAGGAGGCAATCATTTTAGTCCACTAAATCCATTAATTATAATATTGATTATAATCACTATAGTAACCAATTCAAGAGACTGATTTTGTAAAATTTTTGAGGTTTAGTCTCTGGCGTCTGTTTTGATTAAAAAAAAAAACTTACCAGGCATTTTGCAAGCTATTCTCTATATTTTTAATTGTGATATTTAAGAATGGCTATAAGAAGCCCTTTTTCAAATGAACTTTTACTGTTGTGGGAAATTGTAATTTTTATGATTAATTGGTAACAGGACATCGTGTCATCCAATTAAGTCTATCATCATACTCGTGATTAACAAATTGGACTCCCGCTTCACAGTCATCTGATTTTGTTATCACTCGTATGATTACAGACTGAATTGGACTCCACTCAGTTCTATTACCATTATAAATAAGGTCAGAGTTTAAGACCCTTCGCAGTACACACCTATCCAAAATTTAGGGGAGTACTCCCCGGGCATCGGCACTATGATATTCTAATTCATCCAGTCAGCTTGGTCTGACCAGTCTGCCTAAGTTTTAAGACACTGACTGGTGTCTTTTTCACTTACCTTGGGAATGAAAGTCATAAATGATATAAATAATAAAAAAAATGTTATGATTGGTAATTGCCAACATTTGCTGGCAAAGCAAGCACCAAACAAGAAAGGTGATAGCCTTTTTTTTATAACCACTTTATCTTCATCGAGTCAGCTTGGGAGTTAAGACAATGGTCTGATCAGTCTGCCTAAGTTTTAATACTCTCATGAGTGAGAAATTGTTCTTGCGAAAAGAGTTAAATTCAATTTAAGAGACAAACTTGATATCAGTGAAATAATCGATATCTTCACATGTGAGGATATCATATCGTTTTTATCAATTTGTTACCACTCGATATATCACTGACTTTTATATAATAAATGTAAATATAGCATGAAAGAAAAAAAATATATAATAATATAGACTACAATAAACCACAATTTGATTTGTTTTTTACCACAATATCAGCATCAAAGAAAATGTTTTTTTTCAGACCCTGAGCTGAAAAAGGCATTGTGTGACACATTGACACGAGCAGTGTAGTATGGACTTTTATCGACAATGGCAAATTAGCCAATCAGATTGGAAGATTAGCAGCAATTGTGGTAAAAAATGAACTACCGATGAAAGAAAAATTTTACTAAATTTTTCAGATAACCAGAGCCAAAGAGGCTGTTAGCAATGAGGTTGATGAGAACCAGTCAAGTACATCTAAAGGTGATTAGATAGCTAGCCAGCTAGGTACATTAATAGATAGATTGACAGACAGACAGACAGACAGACAGACAGATAGACAGACACAGGCAGACAGATAAACTGAGATAAACTGGAATTTATGGATGCATAAATGAGCATGTAGTGGCAGCCCGATACAACACACTGTATATTAGATTTGAAATGTTGATCCTTTAGAAGTAACTTATTGAATTTTGGAAAAAAATATGGCTGGCTCATTTCTTGGACCAGTATGTCACAGTGTATATTAAAAAGGTTTCAGAGATTATTTACTTTCATATTTCTATATTTTGCAAAAAATACTGTACTGGTACATACAGTATTGTGCAAAAGTAATGCAAACGAAATGCGTCGAAATTCGCCCTTTGTTCTCGCGAATGTACGTCGAAAAATCAACGAACTTTCGAGAGGGATTTCGTTGGAATTCTTCCCGAAAAATTAGCGAACTTCGTTGATTATTCGCTTTGGCGAAATTCGAAGTAACGAATTTTCGATGTAACGAAACGAAAGTTCAAAATATCGAAGTTCGAAGTATAGTGAATTTTCAAGGATTGCACGAACTTGACATGTAAACAAACAACGCGTTGGATTGAGTTCAATATTATTGAAACTCTGCATCAATATTCGCTTCATCGCCGAATTAAAACAAATGGCTGGAATCTTAACTAGCGATGTTTACAGAAGCCCGCTTTCCCATGTAAAACAACATTGAAATGAGATATATTTTGTGCAGACAGAATATTTATTTATAAGCTGACGCTGTAATTTCGTATCTAAGTGAACAAATTTACTTTGTTTTGACTTTGGCTGAACATTCGCGCGTTCAACACAGATACCAACAAGATGCGTTTCCAGAGTTCGTTTGCAGAAAGCATTCTTTGAACACCTTACCTTACAAACATAATTCTTGCTTTGTTTAAAAACTCATGAATCCAGATAAATTCCATGCCAGTTTGAAAACTCTTGAAATAGTTGAATTCAGACAAATTCCTTCACTCTGTCTCGTGATTTAAACGTTTGCCATGTGACACGTACGCCATGTTGGCAAATTATTTTTGAGCCCACAGTAACTTGGGCTGTGGCATTACCATGACGGAGAAAGTTTGAATGTCAATAAAGAGAAAGAACATGGAAAGAATAGAAAAAAGGAATGGTTAACATTATTTCCGTCAAACCGAAAAATGTATCTTTCGCAGCCGCTAATTTGAACGTCACACAACACTTTGCCACAATTGCGCATTTCATGGCGTCCTAAAAATGGTTGCGAACAAAAGAGCGAAAAAGCTCTTTCGCGCGGAGTCTGGGTTACGCAAACATGGCCGTGTCAACAAGCGGCCCTTATGCTCCACAAACGTGAGCCAAGAAACCTCCAAAGAACAATGGTGTAAGAAATGCGATCCTTTCAACGTGAAGTAAACAGTAAAAGGAACCTTTGAAGTACTATAGGTGAGTCTTGTATAAAACTGTTGTATAAACGGACACGAGTTTGTCGTAAAGCTTACACTGTGAAGTGACATCAGAAAAGAATCGTCGCGGCAAATTCGAACTGGGCAAATTATCGTCCAGAAAATGCGTAGAGATGTTCAAGCAGAGCAAACAAAGAGCGATATTTCGCTCAAATGTTCTAAGTCATTTATCGAACACTGCGAATTATCACTTGAAAATTCGAAGTATATTTTCGTTCCGAGCGAATTGTCGTTCGAAAATTCACATAGTCGGAAACAATAGGCATCACGAATTATCGTGACTTTTCGTTGAAAATTCGCTTCCATCGAAAATTCGATATTTTTTCGTCGAAAAGCCAGGAAAAGCCGTGAATTTCGACGAAATACGTTTGCATTACTTTTGCACAATACTGTACATAATTTTTTTTTCAAGTTGACATGTGAGACCTTTACTGATCAAAATTAAATTCAAAACTAAAAGTTTTACGGATTATTATTTAATTCTCTTTTTAAACAGGACCTTGTACTCGTCTGCCAACTTCGATTACAGCAGCCACCATATCTTCGCAAACG
>CM042749.1:16360041-16367541 GCA_022496165.2 Catalaphyllia jardinei
TAGCAATAATAAAAAAGTGAAATTATTTGTCTTGTGACCCTGTCACAATTGTTAGGCTTATTTGTAAAGAATTTGTTGCTGTTTTGTACTGTTATTAAGTTTCAGCTCGAGGTATGTACGGCAACGGCAAAGATACATCGCCCACTTTTCCTATGATCACACTGGGAGATGAAAAAGGAAAAAATTCTATTATTCCCCTTATTGCAACTACATGCTGAAAGCAAAGGACAAGGACTCTTGCATCCAGAAAGAGACTCAAAGACGCTCAAAAATCTATCAGAAATATCAGTAATCACAACTTTTTAACAAGTTTTCCTTGGTATTTTTGGACAAAACAAAGATTTCAGAGAAAGAACTACAACGCAGTTCAGTATTATTTAACACGTAATCGGTCCCGAAAAACAGGACCACATCAAGAACGGCCCTTGGGGAATTGTGCTAAGCGCTGATCGAACATCTCTTTGAATATAACAGCATCAACATCAATAACAGCCTTTGGGGAATTGTGGTCGGTGAATGTTCTCAGCATTAATTATCATTCATTATTAAGATGCATAGGCGGTGCAATTGACAAGTATAACAGGAACTTGTGTGTATTTCTATTTATCAAACGACAAAGTAGTTCTTCGAGCAACTTTCATCGAGAGTAAGGATATGTACTTCAACGAAATCATCAATCTGGAACAAGGACCACGGGCTGTGCTTATGGAGTGGCTTCAAAGGCGCCCTTTGCTTCCAGATCCTTACATTGCTCCCAGTGCAACCAAGCAATGGAACTAAAACAGAGGAATGATGATCACGTGGATGGTTTTCTATGGTAGGGCTTCTTTATTTGCTCTTTTCAAAAAGTCTAGTGAGTCATCATGTGTTGCTGTTTGTGCCAGAATGAACAGTGTAGCGCCGCACATGTAAAGAGAATGATGAAAGAGCTGTATACGTAGAAACACACCCGTAGCTGTAGAAGAATAGATCAATTGAAACGACGTTTGAGGTGTAGCAGAGTGCACTCTGCTTTGCATTGAGTTAGGTCTCATTTTTTAGGGAAAAGTTGCCCCGGGTAAAAGGCGTGGTCGGGAACTGTGAATCCTTGAGGAATATGAGGTTCCGCCGCTCACTCTCGTGCTCCCCCCCCCAAAAAAAAAACCGCCAACAACACAGGCTAAGTTGAGTGAAAGCTGATCAAGCCACAATTTCAAGTAAACCAAGGATTTTGTTTATTTCAACCTGTTCGATTTCTTGTACGGAAGACGTCTTAATTTACAGCATTATTTTCGACAAGCACAGGCTTAGTGAAAGTCTTACCAGCAAGGGAACCGTTGTTCGATTTGAGTAAAATTCAAGTCTCTTAATGTTAAGTCTTTACTACACGTTGTTAAGTTATGGTATTACCACTGAGAAGTTGTGAAGAGTTTTGCGTTATCACACCTTTTCCATTGCTGCCTTGCGGTAGTCTGCGATCATCTTTGGCTGAGGCGGACCGTAGGACATGTTAGCATACTCGTGTGAAATTAACATTTGGTCGGCCATTCATTTATTATGCATGTGTCTGGGAAGAGGGAGTCTTGAAACATCGGTAAGAAAGCTTCAATGTTTCATTTTGCGAACCCTTTTAGTTACCAGTTTCCATTAAAACTAGCAAGTCTTGTTTAAACATCAAACAAGTATAGCAACATGCTAACTCCTTATAGTCGAGCGATCTTTTAGCAGAAAGCGCAGACTCGAAATGTTTCCTCATACCCTAGCGCGATGTTGGGTGAACATAGCAAAGTTTGCTGAATCACCAGCCGAAGTCTATTGAGTGCACGTTATTTTATTGGGCATGGCCGTGCATACATAAAGACTGTGTTCATGATGATGCAATAGGAATTAGATAGGACTAGCGCACGCGCTATGTTAATATCGCTTATTTTATAAAGATCATAAACGCGCACGCGTTAGATGTTCTATTACTTCACAACAGAATAATGACTTTTTCATTATCTCAATTGACCAAAATTAGAATTGACAAGAAGATGTTCGTCAGAGGTACTCGCTGATCGAAATGTTCGGAATATTTGCACGTCGGGTTAAAGTTCTACCTAGATTTCATGAATTATATAAATCGAAGGGTTTGTTTCTGTGTGGGGCGTCATAGATCCACATCAAACACTTTTCATGATAATATCCTTCTCTCTAATGTGTGATTCATCTCACAGCACAGGTGCGAAATCAACAGACAAAATCGAAATCTTAACTCATTCTTTATCGTCACACAGGCAATGCACTGGATGCTCCAAAAAAAGAAGCCAGAGGACTAACACGTTCTTTGCCGAATTCCCGAAGGTGTCTTTGACAATGCTACTTCTGGCCATTTACTACTTCTTGCAAGACGATCCCCAGCGTACCTTCTTTGGTGTCAAAGATCTTCAGAAGTCTCCAAGATGTGTGTTCAGTGGACTTACAAGTGGCCCTGGAATGGTTGCGAAATGTGATGAGAGTAAATTTAATCACAGGCCAAAGGTAAACATATCGATACTTTCTCACAGCCACGTCAGAGTACTTTTTCCCCATTTCTTTTATCTTTCTAAAAGTAAGAAACAGTTTAGAAAAAGCGAATAAGCCTTTTTGCATTTTGGTCACCACCCCGCTCATGGAATCAGGTCTGAGTCCCCCTATTTTAGACTTTACGAAAGGTCCTACAATATAAGTATCTAATAGTACCTGCGATCATTGGGTTTGATTGTGAGAATAAAATTTGTGTTGTGAGCAACCCTCACTTTACATTGGAGATGCAAGTGGTCCACAGCTAGCAAATCGTTAATATTCCGCAAGAAACAACCCCCTTTTTCTTTTGGTTTTTGGGTTTGAATGTTTCACACGTTTTTTTGGCATCTCCACAATACGCAACAGTTAAAATATCATTTTACATCGCATTGCAACTTAATCATTACTAAATACGGCATGTCTGATTCTAAAGGATCGGAACAAGTTAACGGAGTATCCGCGTTTCTCTTTTTTTGATACAGTTGTCAACCATTCTCCCTCGATACGGTGACAAATGCCTATAGCAGAAATATAGATTTCTTCATGAAAAGTACTGACGTACGATATGTACGCACGGGCTTGTTTTCACAAAATGAACGAGCGAGGCTTTGTGTGCAAGTGAGTTTTGTGGAAACAAACGAGTGCTTAAATGTCATACAAAAGCACTTTCCATGAAGAAATCTATATTGTTCAAATTAGAGATGTTTTATTAAATCGCTTTTAAGTATCCATGTACTTTTGAAAACTTTCCAGATATAGACTTACAGTATTGTGCAAAAGTAATGCAAGCGATAATCGTCGAATATCGTGAAAATCACGATATATCAGCAATATTTAAGGCTAATTAACTTCAAACGATATATCGAGCGATATATCGTACCAGCTATTGTTTTATTTATCAGTATGATATTGCGAGATATTGTTTACACTTTGCCATAAATCATTTCCGTTCAGCGATATATCGTTCTCGTTTAGCGATATATCGTTCCCACTTAGCGATATATGGTTCTCGTTAAGCGATATATTATTTTGGCTTAGCGATATATCGTACTCACTTAGCGATATATCGTTTTCGCTTAGCAATACATTGTTTCCGCCGAGCGAGATATTGTTGACTCCTTCTGAAACAAATGTACATTTCTTCGCAGACCATTTAGGCTAATGAAGAATCCTCCACCAACTAAGCTTTTAGGATGGTGAGTTCATTTAATGAGATAAAATCATAAACATGTTGGCTAAAGCATGTACATTGATCGAACATACCTGTCCAGCCTTACTCAAACACTCGTGAATTCCTGCAACAAGTTTTATACCAGAGAAGAAAACTGTACTACCACAGAGGTTCAGGTGGGCTGACTAACCAAAAACCAGAAAAGTAGAAACCATGTGTATTTTTGGCTGTTTGTTTAACACGGCTTCTTGATGTGTAAGCCATTAGGATCCAGTCTCCACACAGCGATTTTCCCTAACCTTAGCAAAGTATCGTGAAAATTTGTTTTGCCGGCAAAAATGTCTTCTTAGAGCGCATGCAAAATAAGGTTTGTTCACTGATGTATCGCGCAGAAGGCACGCTAAAAACCTCTATTTTGCTTTTTTCTCCAGAAACATAACTTATCACAGTCATTTAATTTCAATATGAAAAAGGCTTTTTCCGCTTTTCGCTTGCCGAACGTTTTTAATTCAAGTTTGTGAATAAGCTTCAATAGACGGCTAACCCTAAGTTAGCACATCGCATGTAATTACAATATGAATAGGCTTTTTAGGCTTTTTGGCTTTTTGCTCAAAAAACTTTTTTATTGCACATAGTACACATAAAAAACGTGTGTGCCTCGCACGTGCTGTATATAGTTGCAAATGAATAAAAAATGTTAAGATTACTGCGACTGAAATAATGTGAACAAGTAAACAACAAAATAAATTTCACACCATGCGGTAATTATAATATGAATACGCACGCTCAAGGGAAGCGCATCGAACTATTTGTGATGCAACTATAGAATTTTTACAACCAATCGAATGGTATGATTTTCGATCCCGCTACATGGTTCAAATGGCTATAAAAGGGTGGAAAATGAAGTCATTCATCATTCACTCATTGTATTCGATTCTGAGAATAGTTGACAAAGTCAATTATGGAGAAATTAGCTCAAATTAAGTGGGGCTGTGGCAAGTCTTCCGAAGTTTTTCGATCAAATATCATTGATCCATCTCCTATAAAGGCTGGACAAAAAGTGAAAGTTCTTTGGGGTGAAACCAGAAAAGAGTACGCTGCTGTCGTTAAATGCTATCCGGTAGAACAGTACAATTTGGAACCCACAGAGGTCAAGACAGAGTTGCCACAGCGTAGGCTAGAGCTAAGAGAAAACTGGTAAGTAAATGTTATCTTGTAGTTTACCTTTTTTAGGCCAGTATGAGGTGATGAATTTACCTTCCATTTATTTTATATCGCAGTCTTTTGTTAATGTGATCCGTAACTTGTATTGGAAAACATCATTATGTTTAACATAACACATCGATTTCACTTTGCAGATCCCTGACGACTTTGTCGACTATACTGAAAAATGCAAATCTGATATACAGTGAAACATTATTTAGAGAGCTGAATCTTCTAAGAAAAAGTAGCATACCAATGCAGGTGCCTACAATGCCTCGCACCTGCAGTTATCAACTGCAATCACAACACTGTTTTATTATAATAAATTTTCCTTAGCTGCCTGAGTTTTTTCGCTGTTAAATGGATTTGAACTCTGTTTCAAAGAAATTATAATCCACCAATTATTAAAAAATGAAAAATCCTAGAAGGCAATGATATCTTGAGCGGGAAAGAACAGCACTGCTGGAATTCACTAAAGTAGAAATTGTGAGTGTAAAACATTTTTACACTAAGTCTGATACTGAGCAAATATTTCACTTCCATTATAGAATCCTTCAACTAAAAAAAAAATGCCACTCAAACTGAATACATATCAAACCTTACAAACTATTTCCATAAACATACAATGCACTTTCCCCAAGGCAAAATAATTTCAAATGAATCCCAAATTGGGAAGTACTTTCCTGCATAGTTTTTACTAAAGTTTAACAATAATATTTACAGCAAGCAAAAATAGCTAATCCACTTCCTCTCTGCACCCAACAAGCTTCAGCTTTATACCTTGTAACCCACAGCTATACACCCAGTCAGTGCCACAGTACAAATCTTTCATTTTCAACATGACAGCATATTACAAATCTTACAGGTATTTCCCAGTGTATCTTGCCTTGGAAATACAAAAGCGGTACAATGTACCAATCCCAAGCCAAAAATTGATGACAGAGGTAAGCAAATCTAGCATTATTCTCCTGTACGTCCCCACTGTAAAACCCCCACAATGGTAGCTGTTATTTTAAACCTTGCTAAGGATAAACCGGACAGCAATGCAGTGGAGAAGATAAACAGATCAATTCTTTCTAGCTGTCGCCTATGAACATTGTTTGACCATTAAGAATTAAATATGAAAAGGGCATTTACAATGCAAATCTTTTTTAAAAAATATCCAACGGGCCTGACATTTTCATGACACCATAATTTTAAACTACTTTTTAAAGCTTTATTTCTTTTATTTCCACTTCTAAGTGAGTGTAATTTAGTTAAGTATCATTGTCAGCAGTTAAGTGTTATATTTATAGATCTAGCAAGCTCAACAATCACTAGCAACCCTAAAAGGTACTCAACCACTTTGCCAAACTCAGCATGTGCCCCAAATTCAGTCAGCATGCCAAATCTAGATAATGCAGCGGGAATAAAGCAAACGGAAAGAAACTGAAAACCCTTTTTAAACTGAATTTATCAAAACAAATTTAAAGCTAAAACAAACGATAACTGTAGGGCAAACTATCGGCTACGGATCCACATCACAAAAGAGTAAACTCGACATAGGCGAGTGAGCAAACTTTGTCACCACCAGTAAGCAAAAATTAAAAATAAAAAAAGTTACAATATTTAGATCACAATTTAAGGCATTTGAAGTTCTTTTGAATACTTGACTTCCAAATTAGTATTTATTTTCAATGATTGCTGCTTGGTTCTTACAAGAGCTACATCTAGTATTATAATTAAATAAAAGGCGACAAGTTTGTATTGTTTATACCCCAATACCAAGCAGGATATTAAAATTAAAAAAGGAATTTTTAAACCATAAACAGCGTACAAGTGATTTAAGAATTCTTGGAGTGCTCTACTAACATCCCAAGTCATTTATGAGCCTCTAAACATTAAAAAATTATTGTCTATTCCATGCGTTTACCACCACAATATACAATAGCTAATTGACCTATAAGAACACAAAAATTCATTTTCGTATCATTTAAAGGCTGATAAACCAATTGGGATGTTGGTACAACAACCAATTAATAAATAAAATTAACAAATTCTTCGATTAAATGTTCTACCAAAATCAAAGGTAATTTAGTACCCCATAATCAACATAAACTAGGGGCCCTGACGGACTAAAGACAACTAACACCAAAGAAAGTTCCATGCCAGGCCAAAGAATACATCTCTAATGAACATAATTAAATAGAAAAAATAGTTCATAATGTTCTCTTACCTTGGATCAAGTGTCAACTTCAATTTCTATGGACAAGACAAAGACAAAATTTATTTTACTCAGCTCAGGACACTTAGGTTAAAATTCCAAAGACAACTAAACACAGTACAGCTAAGGAATAAAAGAAAAAAGAAAAATGTGACAATAAACTAGGGAGGGAGTTGGGATCATCCAAATAGCAAAGGCTAATCTAGTGGATGACCCTACAATAGAATACAGTACAGACAAAATTAGGATTATATATATATTTTTACAAAAAGTATTTCTTCATACGCTAGGGTAAATAATTAGATAGAATAACAATTAAGCATACAGTTCTTAAGGGTTTTACAAAATATTTTAAGAGAATTTGAAGTAGTTAAACTAGTAGGCAGGGAATTCCAAAAGC
>CM042749.1:16372915-16395627 GCA_022496165.2 Catalaphyllia jardinei
GAAAAAGCCTGTGTATTTTCCTGGAAAAGTCTCAGGCTGTTGGTTTTATTGTGAGCACGGTTTTCATAAATCCGGACATATATATATATTTATTGAAAACTGGATCATTGGGTAATGCAATTCGAGAGTTTTCATTGGCTAAGCCATCATGGTATATGAGCCATTATACCGTGATCTACAAAAATGGCGAGCGTATGTGTGATTTTTGGGCCTTATTGTTTTTATTGTAGTCTAGTTTTATATATTTTGGGGGCGTTTTTAATAAAACAATTATTCCACTCGCGCTTGTTGGATATGAGATGATTATAGCCAACTCGGCGCTACGCGCCTTGTTGGCTATCTATCATCTCATATCCAACACGCGCTCATGGAATAATTGTTAAATATATATATGACGATGGCAATAACGATACACACTGGTACTCTTTCGCCCAAGAAGCCCATATAATTTACATATTATAGCTTTTTCTAATTCTTTGTAACTGATTTATCGTGAAAACGTTCATTGGTCGCTTAGGCCCCGTCCACACTGCACTGGAGGGATTTGAAAACACAGGTTTCAATCTGAAAACACATCAAATGTTTTCCGTCCACACTACGCCAGATGCAACAATCATTGGTCACTTTGGATTTGGGTTTGAGGAAACGGGACATTTTTTTTTTGACGCAAGGCAGAGATGAAAACGACCAGGAACCAGAGGGAAACAGCCAAACCAATACCCAGGTGGTGATGTGCCCACTGATGATGTTATCGTAGTCGGTGACGGGGCGTCCAGCAGAGATGTTATACCACTTAGTAATAATTCTATTGAGGAAGAGCAGCAAGGCAACTCACAATCACATTACAAGTAAGTCTTTCCTTAGTGTACAGAGTCGGGACGTGTTTGGGTGAACTTTGATTTTTTTAAGGAGAATTTGCCGCTGTTTAAAGAAGGGAAACTCGGTGACACACCTTTTCTTTACACACTTGAATGTTGCGATATTCAGTCTATTTTTCATAACAGACTACGATCCCAGCTCGTAGAAATTTTTACATTAGTTATTTATATTTTGTAATAACGTTTTGATGATTCCATGAGCTATACTGTTGTGTAACATCAAAACCTTGAAATAAACTTTCACAACTTTGCTTATCCTCCAGTCCGATTGGTTGGTGTATGCAACTATACTAAAATGTAAACTGCCTTGCGCTAAAATGTAAACTGCCTGCGCTGACTTTGAACGTTTATAACTCTTTTTAATATTCTACCAAATGCTGCCAAACTTTGCGCCTTCATCTAAAATTAATGTGAGAATAATCTCGTATGATATCTTGTTGTGAAAAAACATTGAAATCCAAGATGCCGGCGGTTTGGATGTCAGGACGTAATTGTCAAGTGATATGACGTCCTCATCCCACGTGACTAATAGGAAAAGATAGATATTTTGGACATTCTATATACCCTCTAAATTTCATTGTCATTGCTTAAATATTCTGGAAGTTACGGAGGGGGCGGAATTCGCCCCACCACCCGGCCCGGATAGGGTTAAATTGCTTCGTGCACACGAAAGTACTTACAAAATGCTCATGGGCTTTGGTATCCTCCGTTTTGGGTGGAAATGTATACACAGTAACTGCCAGACATTTGTCGCCAGAACTGCCTGCCTGTTTTGCCACCAGGGCCTTGTACACGAGGAGAAGGTGGCTTTCGGGGCTAATTTATGCCCCATCGAAAACAACATCACACAAAAACTGAACTAACTGTTGTCAATATGATAAACTAGATTCACGAATAGGTTACGGGCTTCTAGAGCAGTTGAAGGCACTTGCAATTGTTGTTCTTGCATAATTATGTCAATCAATTCTCTGGATTCCTCCACACAATATGTGGGGCTTGCTCTGTCGCAGCATACGCCTTCAATCACGTCAATGTCATCTTGGTCAATTTCTGTCACGTAATCCGTTGCATTTGTCCATGCAGGACCATAGTAGAGTACATCTGGTCGGCCAGAAGGGGATTCTACATTATGCGAAGGTCTTATCTTGTGCAGATTCCAGTATGTGGCAACTTTATTTAGTTCTCCTTGAATTAAAGGCATGAAACAGACTCTTAAGCATTCTACGTGAATTGGGTCATGATCGCAAAAGATACCCTCATCTCTCATGTCTTTAAAAAAGTCGATCCACCAACTTGCATTACTTTTCTTCAGAAAAGACCACCAAGCCTCAATCCTCTGACTGCTTACTGACTTTCCGTACAAGAAACTTTTATCACCTGAGAATGCATCTTCACACCGTGACCTCAAAAACCGTTGTATTCCCGCGACATATACATTTTCTGTTCCTGCATCTGCACGCACTATCCTCGGGACTCCACCAATTTGATGAACATAGTCTGTAAAATAGTTAGCAATGATTTTTGGGTTGTTGTTTGTACGACCAACTTCTAACCAAAGAATACGTCGGCTGTAACCATCAATAGCCCCATGTATGCAAAAGCCAAATGGTTTGAGCTTGTCGTATCCATCTAGATGCCAAATGTAGTTAGGTCCTTTACTACGGTATTCTCTCCTCCGTAATCGCTTTGATGATCGTGACTGTACACCAGCAGGATCCAGTTCTTTAAGTATAACTCGTACGGTTTCCCTCTGAACAACAAGACCGTAGTCAATTCTTAATCGCTGGTGCATTTGACGATAACCAATACTGTTTCCACTTTCTTCGAGTTCAGTTTCAATCGCATTCAAAATTTTCCTGATGCCACTGTGGTCTATTCTTCTACGAAGACCCTGACACCAAAGCACTCGTTTTAGCTGGCGCAAGCTTATTTCAATTCCATGAAAACACAAAAGAAAAGCGAGGATCTCCGAGTAAACCAGACCAAGAGAAAAGTAGTGATTAATGATATCGTTCCTCTGCCAAGTATTAGGCAAGGCGGTAATACGGCGCTGGATAAATGTATTATTCCAAAAAGTAAAAGTCCTTTCAAAGCATACCTTAGCAACGCCATCTCAGCATATCACCCACACGCCGAGTCACAAGATTCGTTTTCCCCGACGGCCCTGGGGCGAGAGCCTTTTGAGCACGAATGCGACGCTAATGCCGGGAACCTCGCTCGGAAATACAAAGAAACATGTGGAAAATTACAGCTTGGGTACCGGAAAACCAAAACAGCATTAAATGCTTCAAGGTTCTGGAGCTTATAAGTGATCTGAAGGCAAGAGGAATACCAGTATTAAACAAAAATGCCAAAAAAATGTGCAGGAGTGACAGAGAAGGCTGGAACGGCTACTCGTACTGGTCACGCACACAAGTTGTTTACTTTCTACTATTTGCAATTCTGTTAGCTTATGACATTTTTTCAGGGAGAAAATTAAATGATCTTCAAACTGTGGACACCACTGTCGCTAAAGTAAAATGAAAAGCTGGTCTTTGGACCGAAGGTTTGATGTTTTTGACTAAACTCGAATGTGGAAGTTTTGGTCATTTTAGCGATCAAAGAAATGTGCCGGCGAGTGAGAAATATATTTACTTGTGGTTTCCCCAGTATCTCCCCCCTTTTGGTGGAAAGCGATATCAGATGGTCATCAAAGACTAAACCGAACCAGTTCAGTAAATTTTTTTGACAAAATAGCTAAAACGTATTTCGCTTCAGACTGGGGATATTGACTCTCCCGACTGACTCGCAAATCGCAATCTCCTGTCAGATCAATTTATCTGTGAATCTTTCCGGTAACTCCTACTAAATGGTTTTGCATGTTCGCTTAGTTAAGGTGTTCCTCTAACCTGCAGATAACTTACAAACTCCAGAGACTTGCAACTTTCAATGCTTTTTTGGTTTTCCGGCCCCCAAGCTGTAATTTTCCTCATGTTTCTTTTATATCCGAGCGAAGGTCCCCCGCATTAGCCTCGCATTCATGTTCAGAAGGCTCTCGTCCCAGGGCCGACGGGAAATACGAATATTGTCTATTGAATTATCGCGCGATAAATTCTTAATTATCGCGCGATAACTTCTTTATTATCGCGCGATAAATTAAGTTATCGCGCGATAAAAAAAAATGTTGCATGTCCTCTATGGGCCACCGTACAGAACAGAAGTCGGGATTTTTCCGAGATGTAAACAGAAGTATCGCATTACAGTCGCCATATATGCAAATTAGAGTCAAGCTTTTTGTCCTGAACGAAAACGCCGGAAAACATAGCTGTCACGTGGGTCTACGCCACGTAAGATTACTCAGTAAAAATAAGCGATCCAAATAAACGAGATGCCAAAGGTAAAACTGACGATCGGAAGGGTATTTAGCTATTTAGTTGCAACTGAACCACACTGGCCTCGAATTTCTATAGCATTCTTCAGAATTCCTACGATACCCTCTGAGCTGTTTGTCTCCCAAAATCAATCTTCAGGATCTTTAAATGCGTTTTCAAGTTTCTTCAAATCGGGATTGATTCGCATACTACACCAATATTTCACACATTCTTTATACGTATACGCGGGGGAGACTATTGATGCCTCCTCGGGTTTTGCCGCTGGGCCAAAACCCTGCGGGGGCAAAAATAATAAAAGAGCGCGGTTACAACCGCACCGCGGTTCTTGTTGGTAATAATTACCACCACTTACATGCATCTTTATAGACAGAAGTATTTCCCAAACGTGACCGAACGCGATGATCCCGCGAATGTCTTGTCGTTGAACAAGAGACCATGATATGGATGCTGCGAGTTTTGATCTCAAGATTCAAACAGACCATGCAAGATAAACGGGTTTCCTGACTCCCAGAAAAGTAAGTTTAATAAGACTGGCTATCTTTCTCAATGTAAATCGTTATCGCTTGATCATGGCACGACACAAAAATCTTTTGTAGAAAGCTGACGCTTTGAAGAAAATATTTTTGCTGCTCTTTGACATCGTTGTAACCCTTGATTTGACTATTGAAACCTTTCAGTTTGCTTTCAGCCGTTGCTTGCGTGAGTCATCCCACGAAGGCTTTACTAACAGGAACGGCGGCCATTTGGTTCCTTTAAAAATAACTGCTTGTGGGGCAAAATCAGTGTTGAGGTGTGGAAAGATCTGTGTTTAAGTCTCGTGTTCTTGATCCACTTCTTCGAGATTTGCGCGATCTTTTTTCGGTTTGTCTTTTTTTCAGTTGCGAGATTAACGTGGTACTGTAACCTGCATTTGCCAGTTTAGATCACGAAAAACGCGTTTGAAATTCTGGCGGATTTCATCCAGTCGGACCAAACGGGCTCGTCCTGGAATTGGGATAAGGAGAGAAGAGAAAAAAACAATTCCGCCCAAGTCACCACAGATGACCATAAGATTATGAGCTTGTATTCTTGATCTTGTTGAGGCTCAGAAGACACGCAACAAGTCCAAAGATCCCCCAAAAAATATTAATGTAAACGAGTCCTGTTGTGTTTGTAACACATTAAGTTTTTCCTGCTTGTCATCAATTTGTTTTCACATCAGATAAACCTCAAACGCGTTTCGTGCATTGCGAAATAATCGCTGATTTAAATGATATCAGTTTCACGACGTGACCGTGTACACGACTTTTTCGATAAACGTGATGTGAAAGTTATTCATAAGCCAGTACTGTTACGTCAAATAATATAGTTTTATTGTATCGTTCTAGTTCTTAAATTCATTTTCATTCTCGAAGCACCACTTTAAAGGATGAACGCTCGCCGGGGTCAAGTTTTTCAAGCACACATCGAGTGAGAAGAATCGGAAACTATATAACATGTTCCCGAAGGAAATTTGGGTTTCGTGCATTTCTGTTGACAGGTCTCAACTGAAACGTGACGTAACTGTGAAAATTGAAAGATATTTTTATGTTATTAAACGGGCGGGAGGTCCGTGTGGGAAAAAACTGTGCCCGAGGTCTTAAGTACGGCCCGAGGCCGTACTCAAGACCAAGGGCACAGTGTTTTCCATACGGACCGACCAGCACGGTAAATAACATGTTTATTTTTTCCTGCAGGAAATTGGTTTTACACAGTACTAATGGGTTTGTTTACGCAACTCTTGTCATTGAATCGGCCTGTGCGACGTCTACTAACGATTTATAAAAAAAATAGTGACAACGAGCGAATAATTCAGATAGTAGGCAAAGAAAGATGAATTAAAGAACATATAGTTTACGAACTTCTTTATGTTAGTTGCATTTGTTTAACCAGTTAAGTTTTCCAAAACAGTTTTCCGGTGTGAAATTTCGTGCGAAGTTTGAAGTTTTGCTACAAAGTCGTCACTTTTATAATCACTTGAAATCAGACTTTTCTACCGTAAATTGAATAGCAGAAAGCGAGGAAATTCGTTAAGTGTATTCTACAGAAATTCTCCTAAATAGGGCAACGATCAGAAACGTAAATTTGACTGAAATTGACTCAAACATTACGGCGAGGGAAACACAGGATTAAGCGCCATTACAGCGACAAGCTAAAAACAACCAAGCAAACTCTCACAACTTCAAAACACTCAACTGGATTTACTTAAAGAGAACAGATAAACTCTTGCGGTGACCAATCGTCGATGGATGTGTAAAAAAAGGCAAAAGATTGACGATTACCGCTAACTTTTAGAGCGAAATTTAAGCAGCGGGGCCGGCAGCGGGAAAAAATCCGGCCCGTGGACCGTATCGTAAAAAGCTGGACCGGTCACGTGTGTAAGATTAGCCAATCAAATTGGAGGATTTAAGCATCCGGTCCGCTCAGAGAAAAACCAACTTTATTCAACTGTTCTATAATAATAATAATTATGCACTGTAAATTAAAAAGTCAAAATCAGGTAGTTCATACAAATTAATGCTTGATGCTCAGATGCTTGAGAACAAAATAATTGTTGATATTTCACTGAACTGAAAGTGGTGGTCAGCGCACTCACCTCCGTTGTCTCAACCCCAGAAATTATGATGTAATAACGAATAGCTGCACGAATGAGTTTGAACAGCTGTTATTCCAGCAGAGTATAGAGTTCTAAAGTGTGACGTCACAAAAAATTAAATCTGTGAAATTATTGGATTGGGCGCCATTTTCGAATGGAGTATCCTTTAAAAAGGTTCCTTGCCAAAACTTAGCTCTTAATTGTAATTCCCAGCTGAAATATGAAGGATTGAAATTTGATACTGCCCCATATAGATCTCTTTAATTTTGAGTCAGTTCTAAACTGAAGGAACAGAAACAAATTTTGAAGGGTTTGTATGGAATGCCATCAAACTTTGATCCTTTAGATCTCTACCGGGAATTGAAATTCGGAGCTAATTTTTGGGATGAGGACGTCTTTTAGCATGCTCTATAAGAATATGGCATCATATCCCATAATTTCAAAACTTTTATTTTTGTGGCGTCATCACTTTAGAACTCTATGCCGTTAGATTTTCTTTTCTTTAAAAAGGAATACAAATGTTGTTTGTCAAAAGCTGATAACAACGTAGCGAGCACACCCATTGATGTCTTCATTAACTCTGTAAACACGCTGACGCTGAAGACGAAAAAAGAGACTATTTTCTCTTTAAGTTTGTCGTTGGTAGTCCAACTAGTTCTTAATTAATTTTTAGTTTGTTGTAATATGTATAGTATTTCTGGTTTCTTTTCGGTTTCGTGGTACTTCGTTAACGTTTTTTCTGCCTTACAAAACTGATTTACAAGTTGGTGTACATATGAATGTTGTGCCGCGTAGCACTATGAACACAAATGATGTAACAGAGAATTAACTCTGAAGTGTAAATTGTTTTTTTTTAGCACTAAAAAAAATTTACACTTCAGAGTTAATTCTCTGTTACATCATTTGTGTTCATAGTGCTACGCGGTACAACATTCATATGTACCCTTACTTTCTCTTCGCCGCGATTCACCATCTAATCAACCCCGACTTTCTCTGTCCGACCTCGTAGCTCAATCGGCAGAGTAACGGTAGATCTTCAGAGTTAATTCTCTGTCACATCATTTGTGCTCATAGTGCTACGCGGCACAACATTCATATGTACCCTTACTTTCTTTCCGCCGCGATTCACCATCTAAATCGACCCCGACTTTCTCTGTCCGGCCTCGTAGCTCAGTCGGCAGAGTAACGGGAGATCTAATCCGGAGGTCGTGAGATCTAATCCGGATGTCTTCTTTACCTCGTGTGGTTCCCTGATTCCCTTTACTAGGGCTAACGCCCAGTGGGTTAGTCATGGGTTAAATTAGCACTAAAATGTACACTTCAGAGTTAATTCTCTGTCACATCATTTGTGCTCATAGTGCTACGCGGCACAACATTCAAATGTAACGGTAGATCTGTTCCGGAGGTCCGGGTTCGATTCCCACCGAGGTCAAAAGATTTTTTCTTTACCTCGTGTGGTTCCCTGATTCCCTTTACTAGGGCTAACGCCCAGTGGGTTATTCATGGGTTTATTAGCACTAAAATTTACACTTCAGAGTTAATTCTCTGTTACATCATTTGATTTACAAGTTGCTTCACTTTGAAAGCAATTTTTTAAAGTCATGACGTCATTGTCATTGTTACAGAGATATTTCTAGTCCTTTATAAGAAATTTGCATAATAAATGGCGTTGAATGACAAACACGTTCGCACGAATGGAGTCTGGTAGCACGTTTAGAGTAGGTTTGAAGCGCCTTATGAACAACATCTCGTGCACCAAGCTTGATGGTTTAGTGCTAAGTATATTATAAGAAGTTCGAAACCTAGTCTTCTAGTGTATTTTTCTATTTTTTTGACTTGCAAATATTAGTAATTTCGTCTTCTAAATACAGGATCACTTTCACAGTGGCGTCATGATGACACCGAAACAAGTGTTTTTTATCCTTTATTTTCCCTGGCTAATTTTGTTGTGGTTGCTGTTGGATTTTTTTTTCTTCAGTGGATAATTAAAAAGACCACAAACTATTTCATTTACTGATTTTTCAGTGCCTGAGATCCCCAAAATCCGAAGAAACACTCTATTTATTGAAACATCACCTTTGCTCATATTCAATATATTCTCAAGTATTCGGGCGTGCATTCTATAAAAGAACATTTGTTTCAGCTGTGTTTAATTTTGATTGTAGCTTTCCAATATACAATATTTTCTTTGTGCCTTGTCATTTCAAAGACCATCATCCAAGTCTGGTTTACAATGATCTCGTCCTTCAGCGACACAAATGTAATGAAAGACTATGTTTCTAGCGTACAGTAATCCATGATGATAAATACTAGCAGACATTTAACCCAAACTGAAAACAAAGGCACTGAGAAAGAAAATTCGGGGCAGGTGTGAATTTCCTTAGCTTCGACATTATGACAGCACATCCAACAGCTTTTTGTTCTTTTGTAATATCGGCTATACACCTAAAGTGGCAACGCGTGGGAACTCAATCACAAATGTAATTTTACTTTCTATTTTTTTATCCTGCTTTTCACTGTATGGGACTTACACGGGATTTTTCTTATAAAAGTGTTAAATAATCACTTAGCAACGCGTTCCATTAGTCACATCCCATGTCACGCCTTCCTGCCAATGGCCACACACTTTCTCTCCCAATCATGAGTGTCAAGTGACGACAACATGAAGTCTGCGACATCAGCTCTTGGTATGAACATGGGAGCGCCAGGTACAAACTGCCCTTCTCTCACTTTATAGTCACTCTTGGCTGGATCTGGAAAATACCAAAGTTAAAGTGCCTCTTAACAGAAACGGAACTGCAATTTTGGCACGCCTCAGTTTGTGTAAAGAAAGTCTGGTTAAGCCATGGTAAATATAAATAAATAATAAATCAAACTTTATTCAAGTGTCAAACCATGTAGCCTGGGAGAAATCCAACACAAACAAGGGGACACAAACTAATACGTATTTTGGCGAGACAAAATAGGACTGATATATACGTTTCTGTACCCAAATTTGGTTTAATATGAACGACTCAAAGCCTACCAAGGGAAAGTTCATTTAATATGACAAGGGGGAGGGGGGAGGGGGGATGAAGATATTAAAACTCGAAGCTTGACATTTTAGCAGCCCCCCTAGCTAGCGGTTCAATTTTTTAGGAGCATTTCTAATTTTCTATAGCATTTTTGGGATGAACAAGAGTGTAAGAATTACTGAGACTACTGTAAATCACGTGATATAGCCGAGTTGCACAGGTCATTAAATCGTTGAGTTGAAAACTATCCGATCTGTATGATGATGTCATGTACACGTGTTGGTTTTGAAGTATACAAACCTTCAGAGCCCCACCTCCTAGCGGAACAATTTTTTTTAGAGGCCCCCTTTCGGGTGTCTAAAAATTTTCGGAGCCCCCCCCCCGGCCAGATCTTCATCCCCCACTTGTCATATTAAATGAACTTTCCCCAAGTCAGATTGTGTCTGGCATGGCAGGACTCCAGAGGGTTTAAAAAAGTAGTCTGCATACGAGCCATGTGGCCCATCAGACTGGAAATTCTCCCGCTTTATGTAGTATGAAGCGACTAAGAATATTTCTACTTCCCCTGGATGGGATATAGCCTGCGAATACAGCCGCCTCTTATTCGCCCCCTCTACTACGCGCGAAACGCGAAGAGAGCGAATGAGAGGCGGCTGTATCGGCAGGCTAGATGGGATGCTAGTCCATCGCAGGGTTACCGCCAGCACTAAATTCGTCACCACCCATTTGCAACCATGAGGTCCCCCCGCCTCCACTTTACAGGGGAAGGGCTCTACATTTACGTTACCACGCTAAAGGTAACAACTCACCGTTGCTCAATCCCGGAGGCCGCACGACAGTGTAGCAGAGTTTAGACTCCATCAATAAGTTTTCCATCAGTGCCATATCGTGAATGAACCCGGCCATCAATAATGGCTTAAAAAACCATTCGATAAGTTTCGGACTTCCAGGTTCCCTTTGAGTACTCCACGATGTAACACATACTATTCTGTTTAGGTTTGTCCTGAAAGATGCAACGGTACATGATCTCAGTCAACCAGCTATGCAATAGACGGTTTACAACCTTGTTGCCACCTAATTAAGATCGTGTTGTGATTTATTTAGGAGGTTACAAATGTGCAACTTTTCACAGGCAGCATGAATGCATGGGAGTACGTGCAAACCGAACAATTGTAACCTCCCACATGAATCATCGTATGATCTCAATTGGGTGGCAACAAGGATGTAAATACGTTAGCCAAGGGGAGGGGAGGGGGATCTGTGGCACAGTTCACGAACGAAAAATATTGAGGATCACGGATATAAAAATTTCGTTTTGCCGAATAACGAAAACGAGATGGTAAGATACTCTTTTTAATAGCCTGTACATGCACTTGAGTTTTTGAAGAAAGAAAAATCGTGAAAGGCTAACTCAAAGCTCCATTTTGCAAATCGCTAGTCTAATTGATTATCAAAAGACGACTCAAACCATTCGGAGGACTCGCGTCTCAAAATCACGTAGAATTGAGTGGCCGTGAAATCACGAATATCGGTAAATAATTCATATTCTTCACGGGTCACGCAAAACTTTCAGGTCATGGATCATGAAGAATAATTTCTAGAATACCACCGTACGACCCTCCGCCTAGTCTATGGCGATTATGTTAACTAGACTAGCTAAGGCTTATACACCAAGCGCGACGCTAACAATGAGAGAATATGGACACGAATTCGTACAAGAACAAACCGAGTGCATCGAGTGCAGAAAAGATTTAGGACCGATATTCTCACAGTACCGGTGTGCCGAGCAAGTTTGAATTATAACGAATTTATTACATGATTGACAATGTTTGAAACTTTCAAACACGAATATCCCACGACCAGGTAGTGAAGACAACGTAAACTTCAAGCGTGTTTTGATTCAGAGCCGACATATTGTTACCCGTGCCGGCGTTTCGCAAAAACGAAGGCAAAGAACCTTACTGAGGAGAAAAGGAATATTTTCTATTAGGAGTGTTGTTTGCAGGATAATTCGAAACATAGCTCAGTCCATTACTTGGAAATACATGAATTGAACTGGCTGATCTGAGTTATAGGCCCAATGATCTAACTTAGTAATTGGCCCTCTGATCTAAATTTGTCCTTCGCAGGAAAGCCGTTTAACTCTTAGAGGTGTCTGGGTTATTAAAGTATTCCTCTTGTGTCATCTCCTGTTTAGGATTTCGGTTACATAGTTTAGTATCGGTATATATTGTTCCAATAGGCTATGCTGCTACTTTATTTAAAGCCCCGGCCAAACGATCGCAACATTTCAACGCAACATTGTTAGCAACATGTTGCACGCGTTTGGCCACCATGTTGCGATGTGTTGCGACCTGTTGGGTGTAGTTGGCTCAAATTTGAAACTGGTCAAATTTTCCAAGCAACATTTGTGGATGTTTGCATGATGTTGTAGTCGTTTGGCCAGGTTCGTGCAACAATGTTGCGCCAGGGCATGCGCACTAGTTCCATTTCTAACTCGCAACATGTCCCAACACCTCGCAACATAGTGGCCAAACGCACGCAACATGTTGCGCCCAACAATGTTGGGATACGTTGCGTCCAAATGTTGCGATCGTTTGGCCAGGCTTTACAGTAATCAAGTTTTATTTTCGTTTTGAAAGGATGTCAAGAAATCCAAATTGGAGCGAACTTGAATTTTGAATCATTTACTCATTATTTCTTTTCCTTTCCAGTTAATATTTCTTTGTTCCCATCACTTTAAGCTTTTCTTTTCTCTCTATTTCAAGGCGAAAATTCGTAACAAAGGAACACAATTCAAACCACAACCCTAAGTTTAATGGATTTGTGAAAAATAAATAAACAGATGAATAAATAAATAAATAAATAATTAAATAAATAAATAAATAAATAAACTCACTTTTCCATAGCTGATGATATTGCTTTCATAGACTCGGAGTACAGTGTAGTATGCTTGAAGACGCTTGTGCCGTGCGCTCCAAGGCAAGATAACACGGCATCTTTACCTTCCAGGATAGGAACCAGTGATTCTGCATTGAATACATCCCCTTTAATGACTTCAAGCTTTTCATGTCTGTTATAACAAAATACATCGGGCAAATTCAGAGCGAGACCTCTTTTTTAGAAAGTTTGAGTGCGGATTTTTAGTTTTAAAATGTTCAAACGCTAAAAGTTAGGGGTTGTTAGACAATGGCCCTTACAATAGCATGTGAGACAATTTTGGGCTATTTTGAAGGTTTAGGCCGAAATTGCTTCGCATCCACGTTGGATTACATCACAGGGGGCCATACAAGCAGTGTGTCTGTTTATGTTCAAAATATAAGGAAATGTATAGGAGAATATTGAAGAGTCTTAATATCGTAAACTTATATCGAGTAATGTCTAAGTTAAAGCTCAAAATAAATGTAGACCGACCTCAGTTGTTGTGTATTGTCGTTTCGGTGGCTCTAAATGGCGAATTTGAGCGATTTGGTGGGTTTTGCGTTGACTGTTACTAAACGTTATGTAACGTCTTGCATATGCAAATAGCAGACACAAACACCAATCGTGAAAAGGGCTATTGCCTTCAAAATTATCGTGACCTGTTATTTTCCTGGTTGCGTGACAGTAAAAGACATTTGCCTGAAGACTGAATTTGTAACACTTTAAGTGTTACAAATTCAGTCAGTTATAAAACCCAAGGAACTGTAAAAAGAAGAACTGTACTGTGGCTTGTGCGGCGTCCGCACGGCAATCGAGAATGTTCATAGAATTTAGAGGTAATTCCCTACTTTTGCTGTTGATATTACATGTTTGTTTATTCTGTGAGCGCTGACTGATTCAGACTGAATACTGCGCGAACGATTCATTTCGCGATGCAGAAATGGTACACACACAAACTCTTACGAGGCTGAAAGTAAGATAAATGTTCGTCAACAAATGACAGCTTCTGAACAAAAAAAACAATTGCCTACGTCTGACTTTCACCGATTACATCGAATAAAACAGATCTATTTACATTTTAATTTCACAAAATCAGGACTCCCGTGCGAATCCTCAGTAGCTGTCCGTAACAGGAATCTTCTAATTTTTGTCTAAGAAAATAAAATTAATTCCCTTTTCATTGTCGTTTACGTTGTTAATACTGTAAACAAGGTGTTAAGAAAAACCTCCCATACTTCACAGGTCGACTCACGAAATCTCAAAGCAGTGATGGAAGATATTACCACCTACTTCAAGTCGAATTTCTCGGGACTTCTAACTATAGCGCAAACCACATGACCCTTAGCCAATGCCTGTTGTATCACAAGACGACCCATTGGTCCAGATGCACCAAAAACAGCCAACTTAGGAAATAGCAATTCGACTGCCATGGCTAAATGAGGCGGCGGTTGTGAGGGATGTATACTTCATGTAAGAACGCCCTGTGTATATTGTTTACATCAAAAATGGCGACTGCAGAATTACTGTTTCCTAAGCTCGCAGTATTTGGCGCCACTGGACGGACTGGACTTGTTTTGGTTCAACAGGCTTTGGCAAAAGGTCATTCCGTCACAGCTGTCGTAAGGAACCCAGAGAAATTGCAGCTCGAGTAATGTCACACCAATTTTGTTTTCATTGAAATTAATTGAGCTCGACGAAACAACCTAAACTCAGCTCTCCTATGATCTGTGAGAATTAGCAGTTAAATATAGTGAGATAAGAGTACTTAGCTTAAAATGTTCTTGATGAACAATATGCTAGCTAGTCTAACCGCCGACCGGTTAGCTCAGTTGGTAGAGCACCGGACTGCCGTGTGGGAGAGAGGTCGCAGGTTCTAACCAACACTCAGGGTCTTTAAATAACTGAGGAGAACGTGCTGCCTTTGTAATGACACCTGCAAAATGTTAGACGTTGAAGTCTTCTCGGACAAGGACTATAAACCGTAGACCCCGTCTCCTCTACCTTTAGTGTTACATGGCCAGCAGGATACTCTTCTAGTAAAGTGTAGGGCATGGAGTTTCCGGTGTCATAGTCTGGCCTTCATTCAGTGTGCTGTATTTCATGGGTTGGTGCTTTAATAAGGGCTGTATAGCCTGTTTGGGTCGTTCTCCCTTGGACTGATCTGTCCAGAAAATGCTTAAAAGTAAAGTGAAGTAAAGCCTATCGTTACGCCAGTGTTAGATGCAGTCATTTCGCCTACATCGAAGTCGCACCGAAGTCGTTTCGCCTATGAGACTGAGTCGATTCGCCTACATTAGCTGAAGTCGTTTCGCCTACACTTAAGTCGAAAATATTTTGCGAAGATAGATGAACATCACTGCCCACAAGGAGCAGAGGAGTCGTATTTGATCGTATTTCCAGTTAAATTCACCATAAAATTGTAGCGCGAATCCGGCGATTTGTGGTTGATTTTATTAGTGATTTCAACAGACATATACGGTGAACACGATCAATGTAAAGTGGAATCCCGATTTTTCGAACCATCCAAGAGAAACGAAAATTGGTTCGAAAAGTCGGAGATTTTGAGAAGTCGAGGGTAAAATTATAGTGTTCGACTGAGGAGGAGAAACGACTTTTAGTTCAAGTTAAAAAGAGGTTCGAGAAATCGGGATTTCACACAGTTTGATCACGCAGTATAGTTACTAATGAATCAACAAAGAAGAGAAAGGAAGAAGTTCATACAGTTGAATAGGCAAGTGCCCACACGAATATATCATTTCAAGTTAAAGGTTTAATTCTCTGTCTTTTTGGTACATGGCGAGTTGCTGTTGGTGATCTTTTCAACTTTATTAGCCCGTTTGTTGAGACAGAGCGTTTAGAATAACTGGGCCATCGCTGAGGTATAGTCTTCCTAAAAAGTAACATTTTAATTATTGTAAGCCTTTTTGTCAATTTTTAGGTAAGTATTTAGTATTTATAGTAGTAAGTATTTGGTGCAGGTGAATCGACTCAAGATCGTGTAGTTGAAGCTATTTCGGTGTAGGCGAATCGACTTGCAAGCGAAACGACCGGCTACCCTAGTGTTATGATCAAGTTTGAGCCTGGACAAAAAATAAATTCAGTGAGGACCAGTCATATTCAATGTAGGTAACTTGCCAGAGCCAGTCAATGCTAAGTATAGAAATTACTTTGGTTAGAAATTGCTAGTAGTTGTTTCTGCTCAGAAATGATTTATTCTCGACTATTCTCTCAACTGTAAGCACCCCTGCGACATGATTAGATGTGCAGTAAGATTACGCGATCATTTCTGAGAAGACTGTTGTCTTTTGCAGTCATGAAAACCTTGAAGTAGTTAAGGGAGATGTCTTTGATGCAGATTCAATAACTCCAATTCTTGAGGGCAAGAATGCTGTGATGTCATGTCTGGGTTTTCAAGTAGGAACAACA
The DNA here is from genome assembly GCA_022496165.2 of Catalaphyllia jardinei. Taxonomy (NCBI): domain Eukaryota; kingdom Metazoa; phylum Cnidaria; class Anthozoa; order Scleractinia; family Caryophylliidae; genus Catalaphyllia; species Catalaphyllia jardinei. The sequence continues at coordinate 16,389,141 of CM042749.1, forward strand.
CTTAACTCTAAGTCAATAGCATCCATAATCACAGCAGCAGAAAGGTAATTATAAAATTGTATTTCATTTGAACATTTTAAGTAATATGCTCATTCGTACAGTTAACACCGATATAAGAACCTTGTGTCTAAGAATCTGTAGTGCTTGAAAATTGAATCTTGTTCTTATGGTTTTCAATGAAATTATGTTGCTGTGTATTGACAAAAAAAAGTTGAGATAAACCAACATGTTGGAGTTTGTTGATGTATTTTAACTTTTGTCATCTGAAATCTTATTTTAAAAACTTCAGACTAGGGTGAAACAATTTCAGTGATATTATAGTCTTTACTTTACTTTTCTCTCCTTTTTACTGTTGTGGCAATTGTTGAAGACATTAATCACTGTTTTCTTTGCCTTCACTAGGTCAAGCGTGAAGAGACTAGTCGGTGTGTCCGGTATTATTGCTCAGAAAGATCCCATAGATCCCGGGTGGATGGAATGGCTGTTAAGGAAACTGGTGGGTTCCCGTCTGAATGACTGGGTGGTCATGGAGAATACTGTCATGAACTCGGATCTTTGCTACACTTTCGTGAGGCTTCCAGTTTTGACTCAAGGTACAGCTTAATTTACATAAGTTCAAATTTTCAATATGGTAATTAATAGTCATGCCATGCCACTTGCTTGTATGTTTTGAATGAGAACCAGTAGATCTACTCGCTCAGGTCTAGGTGTAAGATGGGATGACTGGGGTTTTATTTTTATTCCAAAAGCAAAAAACCTAAAGCAGGCATGTTCATAAAACAGTTGAATCATTACAACATGTCATGTAACTGCTGTTAGTCTGTTCCTGGCCTTTGGTGCACGCGTTTTTTGGACTCGTCACGCAATCTTCCTCCCCCACGTACGTGGGCTGAAACAAATGTCACTTTCCTTTCTCTTTGTTCGTAAAGGTCACACCGGGCCATTGTGTAGTATAGCGAATGTCTGCGTACGGACACGTCCTTTTCCTTCACGAAATACTCTAGATATTCTTGCTGATAAGGATTTAAATCGATACTTTTAATATCCACACACACTATTATAAAAGGCCACGCTGGTACATCTGTTGAAGTTTCTTACAAAATTCATCCCGGTGCAAAGTCCGTCATCGCCCGATCACAGTCGTAATCGGGAAGTGTGCTGTGATTGGCTACGTAAAAAGCCCTGTGTTTCTTCGTGGGCGAGGAAGATTGCGTGACGAGCCCAAAGAGCCCACACTTAATTAGGCATTCGCCGAATCGTGAAAGTATCTCGACTTTTGACATGCGAACCAAGCGGTGTCTTGCACGCTCGTTTTCTTAATTTCCAGTATAGGATCTGTTTCAGAACCACTTGGATCATGAATGCAATAATTTTTCATTTATTTTTAGGACCTTTAACTGATGATTATCTGGTGACTGATGAGCAGTCTGTAGCAAGGGGGGCCTTTTCAGTGTCGCGAGCTGATGTGGCTCACTTAATGTTGAGATCGCTGCAGACCAATCAGTGGGACAACAAGGCTGTGAGGATTGCTACTAAAAAATAAGCAGGTACAATACTGGTTTTAGCCCCAAGTGCAGCTGTACGTATGTTGTTTGAATTGGTAATTCGGTTTCGAGTTCAGTTTGGAATCAATATCCACGAGTGAGTTTTTTAAAAAGTAAAACTGAGTTAAAATTACACGAGCCGCGTCGCCGAGTGCAATTTCAGCTCTTTGAAAAATAGTGCAAATTAATTCCAAATCGAACGAGAAAACCCTATGATTACTTGCTTATTGATAATATAAACATGAAAAAATCGCTTGAAGGAAGTGCCGGAAGATCTTTCTTACAGCCATTTTTTCTCGTTCGGTAAAAATGTTGTCTACATTTTTCATGATATCATTGGCTTATAAATGTTCCTATTGTTTTTCAGCAAATCGTAATACAGAATTACGATGTGTAACTTGCACTGGTGTTACACTTGGACTGCACTGCTCTCAGCCAATAATAATCGAGTCATTTTTTTATGTATATTATTATAAAAAATAGTGGTCAGTGAAAAATGTCTCCGTTTAATGTTAATGGAGAATAATGCATGCGACTTCATAAATGACATATCTTAAATGTGATAATAAACGTACTTTACACAATACTCGCAGAAGCTCATACATCGCCATTTGAAAAGAAAAGCTTGCAAATGTTAATTTCGAATGCAAGATGCAATAGACTTTACATTAGTAATGCGTATAATTAGATATTAATATTAGATGAACTTTTTTTGGTTAAATTTGTAATAATTAAAGCTGCCTAGATTTTAAAAACTGTTTTTAGCCTCGTCTTTAAACGTTTTTGATGACTTGAGTCACACCGACCTCGATTACTTCTGACAAACAATCGCATAACTTTACATGTAGTATTTATAATGGTTAGACGAAAAAAGGACTAGGCGGTTTCTTTAAACATTATGATCTGCACAAAGTTCAGTCCTTGGAAGCTCCGTTCGTTCAAATAGATGCTTTAATTATTGACTGCCAAAGTTTGTCTAAGAAGCTGCCAAAATGAAAAAAAAGAACGGTACCCACGCAAAACGTTATGCCAGATAATGCGTGGAATACGTCGTTTCATCAAGAAAAGAATGAAAATTGGATTTTAATCCTTTCGGTGCAGTGTTGTCGCACTTGTCATTATTTTATTCCGTTTTGGGTACTTAAATATATAACTGCACCGTTACATTCAATGTCAGCAGTAAATAGGCTTGCTTGCAACTCTGTTGTGATTGAATAAAAATGTTCCTCTTCATGTGTTTGTCTTGTTCTATGAATATGCAGATTAAGAAACAATTTACACACGGGTTTCCAAGCACGTATGGTTTTCAACTCAACATTGGGTTTCTAAACTTATCCACCTGACCAGAATAAGGCGATTTGGTTGGGTAACAACGACATGAATAATTATTGAGTTTCTGAACTTACCTTGAAGATGAGACTATTTTTGACTAGTTTATATTAGTGTTGAAAAATGTAAGTCTTAGCGTGAATTGGTTTAGACATTTAGCTCTCGCGAAATGAAGATAGATGTATTAGACGAAAGCTTAGAACAACTCATGATGTTACTTCAGTTTTACTAAAGCCTTGTAAGTTAATATTTTCAAGAACGTGTGACACAGACCTTATAAGCCTGGCACAAATATTCGACAGCAGCAGGACTTGAGTTCTTTTCCCATTTGTGGACCAACTCACTATCACACCTTGTGCCAACACAAAGGAGACTGTATTATACAAAGCCCATTCGGCCTTCTGGCCAGCATATATAATGTTTGCTGATAAACAAGATTGTTTTTTTTCTTTAGATACGGAGAGATAAAAAGTAATAGGGTGAGTATTACAAAACAGAGGAGGAGAGGGAGTGGGGCTCCCAATATGCACTGATGGGGAGGCTCGTCCTTCTTTTCAGCGAGTCGGACGTCAAATTCCCTCGTTAGTAGTCAACTGTGCCTTTGCATACCACTTAACTGCCTCAGTGGCTCAACTGAGATCATTTTTTAAAAAACAAATAAAATGCTCAGAAGTTCAACATGAAGGAGTGTTGGATGTGTTTGTAGTCGTCAGTAGTGTTGAACCGAACTGAACCAGCAATCGTGCACGTAAATGTCACTTATCAATTTATCACTTTATTCTTTGTACAAAATACAGAAATGAGATAGTTTGCCCGCAAATAGCTGAAAAGCTAGTTGTGGCGGGGCAAGACAAGTACATAAAAAACACACGTTATCTAATAAAAACAAAAAAACCCTTAAACTAATAGAAACCCTTGCAGATTGCAACTAAAAATAATGATTGAATTAATACAGCGCTTACTGAGTACAATGCATAAAGACAAGAAAAACAGATATTAAAACCCTTAGCAAGTGTATCTATGTACCTAGTTTTTAATAACCATGGGATTTCAATGTAGTCAACCTCCATTTCTAATATATCAAACAGCAATTTGCGGAGACCTCTTTTGAAAGCTTTCTTTGGTAGATTCGTTGTATAGCTTGATATCTTATTCCGCTGCTTTACTCCGAGCCGATAAAGAATTGTTTTGTAGTTCTAGTCTAGCAATGTGGACACCAAGTAAATTGCCCCCTTCCACTCCACTTATAATCTTTAAATGTTTCCTTCCACCCTACTTACAATGTTAAAAACCGGTATATTTTTAGTTGAGAATAAGCAACACACTATTTTTTCTAACATTGATTAGGGAGGGGGCTACACGGATTCAACTTACGGTCCCCCAACTACTTCTCTCTCGATCGTAGGGTCAAACATGGATGGCTTGCTTTGAGAGTACAATAGAACAAACAACAGAAATAATACCCCTATCCCTAACCTTGCATATGGCTTGCGCGCGGGAAATTTGAATTGACCATCAGGATAAATTTTAGTGTCCTCACGTTAATGTAAGTTGATAGGAAAAGCATTGAAATCAAGTACCTTTTCTCATTGGAGATTGCATTAAATATTCACTAAAGGGGATTTACAATTCCCAAAACCATATCACATTGCAAGAGCTGAAATGAAACATATTTTGTCTCCAAGCTTGGCGCCAAAAAATAGTAGTTCCTCGAGCGTCGCCAAGTAGGATAATAGTAGTCTTATTTTGAACAAATTGTGCTGTTCGTCGTCAAATTAAACCCGGAATTCTCTAGTAAATTATTAAGAGGCCAAAGCAACTTTAGCATCGTCTTCATTTTAGCTAGCGGCGAAGAAAAAGGCTATCTTCGTGTCGTAGGACACCTAAGTTTTAACTGCCGCACGTACTGCGGGCTCAGCCACCGTATGCAAGGAAAACAATAACAGCCGCAACAATGATAAAACAATAGCAGCTTACGACAGCAGCTACACTTTTGCGGCGACATATTGCGTGACAATAACTTATTATTTCGTCTTGGATGGGGAAATATTACACGGAAAGCCCATGAAGGCGTAACGTGATGCACTCGTAATAATATCCACCTTAAAGGAAACTTCATATAGAACTGTACATTTTTAACTGTCAATTCGTATCCATGGAAGTTGAAAATATTTTTAAGAAAAAACCCCGAAGCCCAAGTTCGCTGTAATGTATCTACAAGGAAATGTTGGACACACCTTTAATGGTCTTAAATAAACTATGCTTTAACTGAATGTTCCAGCTTTTTACATGGCATTAGATTCTTAACGGTGGTTAGAAGATCTTAATTTCTTAATGCGTCAACTGACACGTGTTGAAGTGCACGCACGAATGGCTAATAATCATACAAAACAAACAGCTCAGAAAAACGTGTTGTTGTGGTCAGTGCATCATGCATATTCGTACGTGGTAAAGTTATAGTACTCTTGAGTCATAATTTTCACTCATACGTTAACTTTGTTGAATCATGGCGGAGACAGATTTACTCTTTCCTAAGCTGGTTGTCCTCGGTGCATCGGGGAAAACTGGACATCAAGTGGTGCAACAGGCTCTGAAAAAGGGTCACTCTGTCACAGCTGTTGTAAGAACCCCAGAGAAATTTTATATCAAGTAGGTGCCTTGTTCCATTTGTACCCATGGCCCACCTGTGTTATTTGTATTTAAAAGGCGCATTTTTCCGTTATCCGTTTCTCGCCACTTCTGTTTCTGTTGCAACCTAACGTTTTATTGACAATATCCAAAGAGCCGTAGTGCAATATACCGTGATTTTTGGAGTACAGAGGTTGCAATGTATACAATTATTCATGTTGTTAGGGTTCGTAACGGTTGCATACATTGTATGCTCAATAATTCCCAGCCGAAATACGGTGTCTAAGTGTTTTAGATCATTAAGTTTTCACCAGAAATTGTTATCTGTTGGTTTTTCTATAGTTAATAGCAATCAAAAGGTGCAATTCACGTAATGCAGAATCAGTAGAAATAAGGGTTGCAAAGTGTAGCTCATTCGCTTACGTCAAAGCTATTTCAGGCCAGTTTCGGCGAAGGAATCTAAACAATCAGCGCTATTGTTATTTGATATGGTACGTGATTTTCACCTATCTTATGACGTTGCATTGTTGCATGTACCTAACCTACACAATGCTCCGAAATAAGATTATTGCAATGTATATAATTATTCGTGTTGTAAGGGTTTGGAACGATTGCATACATTGTAAACGCAATAATTCCCAGCCGAAATACGGTGTCTAAGTGTTTTAGATCATAAAGTTTCCACTAGAAACTGTTATCTGTTGGTTTTTCTAGTCACGTGATGCACAATTCACGTGATGCAGAATCAGTAGGAATAAGAGTTGCAAAGTCCAGTTCATTGGCTTTATACGTCAAAGCTATTTTAGGCCAGTTTTGTCATAGGAAACTAGACAAACAGTGCTATTGTTATTTGATGTTGTACGTGTGAGGTAAGGTAGCAGAAAATTAACTCTGAAGTTTTAGTGCTAATTTAACCCATAAATAACACAACTGGGCGCTAGCCCTAGTAAAGGGAATCAGGGAACCACACGAGGTAAAGAAAAAAT
>CM042749.1:16408127-16425627 GCA_022496165.2 Catalaphyllia jardinei
CGAAAGAGACATAAAAGATTTACAGTTTTGACCCAAACGCCTTTGAGCAATGTTAGAATATTGATATACTGAACGTAGCCTATGAATCATTTTCACGTGACGTCATCACTATCCAAAATGGAAAACTAAAGATCCACCAAAGATTTTATCCTCATCAGAAATAGGAGGGGCATATCTGTTTGCAATTTTACAGCTTAATAGCTTGCTTCGTTTGGAAACCGGAACACTTTTAATTTTCGGATTATGTAGGTGCGTGACACAAGGCTACGATCGAGTTTGTTTAAAAAGATATACTCATCTCATGATTTTGAGCCCTTTTAGAAGTTAGAGCATTAGGAAAAGTGCTTATGTAAATGATTATTTTTTCAGTACTGATAATCAGTCGCCTTGATAGCCAAAGTAAGTTCCAGGCCGGGTTGTTCGAAAGCCGGTTAAGGTAACCCCAGGATTAAACGTTAAATGAGGCATTATTTCTTCTTGTTTAAAAATGTTTTTCACCTCCAACGTTTGGTGTAGTTTGAGATTACTACAGCTCAAAACTGAAGGGCAAACAGGGTAAACAGATTACCTAACCAAAATGTTACAAAACTTGATTAAATCGGAACTCTTGCTAACCCTGGGTTAGCTTAATCGGGCTTTGAACAACCCGGTCTAGATGTTTATACTATTTTTCGGCCGCCATATTGATGTACCTTGGTGTACCACGGAGGTGCACCAATATGGCGTTTCCATACTGGGCTCTGTAAATTTCTGCGAAACATCGACGAATATCTGAAGTTTAGGGAAACACAAAGGTCTAAAACTTAACAAATGCGTTATTTCTTTATCTTCTATAACATCACAATTTCGTAGCTTTTTGCACTGGATAGTTTTTGATACTTTTTTTTTATTACGTGACAGTGAAAACGATCTATTGCCTCTGAAACAAAACGTAGTCACTTTTTCCTTAATTACGTCAGAAGTCCTCGTCAACAGAGAAAAGACAAGTGCGAGTGGTGTACTAAAATGGTGGCTAATTTGAGCGTTTTAAAAAAATCATGAAAATTCACTTTTAGTTCAAATTGAATTTATTTTCAGAGAATACCCTTTTTCGATGTGGAATTTCAAATGACAAAAAGCGGGTAAACGTGTTCCGTGAGTCTAACCTTGCTACATGCATTGAAGAAACACAGGTAGAGATTTGTGAATATTTTCAGTCTTACCCAACTTTCTACAGATTTTTATAGCCTGGTAGAAACAGAGAGATGCTTTGTATTTCGTTTTGGAAAATTGCGGGAAAAGGAAAGAACATCACTCGTTTATTTTGATTATCTAAAGGTAAATTTTCTTTGCATAGGCAATGATCAGTATAGCTTTCTGCGCGAGCTTTCTTACACGAGGTTTTCTAATAAGCTCTGCTGCACAGACGGGAAGACTGGTCTCCGACATTCTTGAGACATCCCGATGTGTGAGACAGGTCATCAGTGACCTTTTCTCTCGCTGTGGACGTCTCAGGATTCGCACTTATGGCACGTCTTGTTTGCAAATTGCTCCTATGGGACCATTGTAATCAATGGCTTTTTTATGCTCTGCTTGTAAGAATCTAAACGCACAGCAGGACATTGACAAAGCATTACACTTTGCTTCTTGAAATTTATTACAACGAGATACTGCTCATACCGTGCTATAGTAACAGTAGCTGTTTGTAGGTTCATCACTATAGATGAAAATCTGCGTGCGATAAGATGTTTGAATGAATGTTCAATGTTAAGTTTGAAGTCTTACATAGAAGTGATTTTATGATATATATTACTTAATTGAAATACGGACTTTTGTCATTTGACATGACTGGGCTGGAGGCTTATTAGACCTTATTACTTCGAAAACCAAACCGTTCATTTCATATCCATGTTCTTACATTATAATTTTGCTTACTGGTAACTTGTGCAATATTTAAGTTTTTATTTTCCTTTCCATCTAAACTATTCCCTGTTTTGAGCAAATTAAGTCTGTATAGTATTGTAACAAGACTTAATAAGCATTCCGATGTTTTTCAAAACAATTGGAATTGTTCTAGAATAAATCAACTTGATTGTAAAAAACTATACAGATGGCTGTTATTGTCTTTTTGTAATAGTTCATTAAAGCATTTCTTTTGTGTTTTTCTGATTAGAATAAAGCCAGAGAAAATATATGCATTTTTGGAGTTCCATCAAAATCCATTAATATAACTGCGTTGTATACGATGTTGTTGTTTCGCTAAATGTTTGTTATTCGCTTGTTTTCCTTCGTTTGGTAGACGCTCGACCAGTGAAAGTATTGTTGGTTAAACTCGTAAAGATATGCCTTCTAAGAGTAGGTAAGTATAAGAATCTCCACTATTAGTTCAGTCTGCAAGCATGAACGATGCACAACGATACTGGAACGTACTTCTTTTGATGCACAATCTTCTTATTGTGCTGGGACACCGGCTGCTCTGAAGAAACAGTTATCCTGAAACCCTTGAAGTTTCGCTTTGATGAAATACAGAATAATTTAACCATTCGTCCTAAGTTATTGACATATACTCCTAAATCGAAACTGCTAGAAGTTTATGTAAACTGTAAAACAATTATACATTGCGTAATATTGAACCGGCGTATTTGAGTTGCGCCAGTTTGGCCATAATGAGATGGCTTTTGACATGATTTCTTTTTTTGATTTTGTAATATTGTGTTCACTTTTTCGTATTAGCAACAGTCTCTTAACCAAATGAGTGTATAGCAAACCAAACTCTTAAAATCAATATTTGGTCAATATTACCTAGGCCATAAACTAACTAATCTGATGAAAAGTACATTAAGCCTTCCGTTGCCTTCAATTCATTTTCATTACACAGTCTCAGATCTAAGTTTTAAACCCTGTTTCCTTGCATTAACAAACTACCTTCCAATGCAGGCCAACGAATAATCGTTCTCGCTCATTCCAGTTGTGGCGTGGAAATGCACAGTTTGGAATAATTTATAATGGGCTTTTAAAGCGAAGGTTTCAAATTGTGTGAAAAAGGTTTCTCAGCTCTACCAATTTTTAAAGGGACGACAATACTTTGAAATCAGGAGAAGGCTTGGTACATGATCGAAATAGCGTTTACCCATTTTCCGTGGACAAGAAGGAATTCGTGATATGCGAACTTGCGTCAAACTCGAAATCAACTCGCTCATCCATAGAAACACAGAGAAATAAAGGTCAGGTTGATGCTGACATTCAAGCTTCAATGGTTACAAATATTGGGATCATCTAACCAGGAAATCAGTAACAAACACTGATCGTATTTGAATTCTACCCCTGAGTGGCCTCTTTAAGTTTCTTCCTGCTGATTGTCAGATCTGTTTTTACCAGTGAGTGGTCTCGCTAAGTTTTGCTACGAGGGGAACTTTTATAGGAATCCAAAACACCGAGCATTGGCAAACCTATGCTACCATTGTTCATGCGAAACACTAATAAAGCTCCATGCACGTAATTTTGTCTTTGTTGTTAGATATTAACGCTTTCTGTGAACACTGTTATTCCACTCAGTGAATATAATTTAACTTATTAACATTACCACTTAGTTGCATCGATAAAATCGACAATTAAATTGTAAGAAACGAACTTCTTTTACGACAGTACTAGGTCTCATAAAAAAGTCTCATCTCAATTCTAAAAACTTTCTGTATCCGAAAGCAACCTTATTATGAATGTCTACGAGAAACGTGCTGAAGAAGGTGTCCGTGTTTATTCAAGTGAAGCTATTATCATTGTTTTATCAATTACTGAAAGCTAATGAGACGAAACTTTATTTACAAAGCGAAAATATGGGTCAAAATTTCAAGCTCTTTTTATTTGAGATACAGTTCTGTTTAAATAACAAATCACTTGGTCGTTTGGTATGTTCTGTTACCTTATCCCTTATCTTTCGCCTCAATTAACTTTCGAAGTTTCAAAACAAGGTTGTTGACGTCAATCGTTCCCTAATTGTTGTTTTGTGGATAGCGTAAGGTTAATATATAAAGTGAGTCATGCAGGCAGAAAAATTCTGAATTTAACATAATCAGATAAAGCAAGCCTGTGCCTCTGTGTGAGATTTAAGGGAGTTTCTATCATACGAAAAACTAGTATTGGAGAGAGGTGTTTGGTATTTAGAACTCAACTGAGACAACCTCAGTTGATATCGAAACTGCATGTAATAATGCACTGTTACAACAAAAGAGTGCTATTGCAGTCAAACTCTAATAAAACCAAACAAAGTGATTTTACTACAATGATTATTTTTCGAGACATTAATTAGGTAAACATCCATCGATGAAATAAGAAGACTAGGTACACGATCGAGACTAGGTTTGTATATCCATTCTCTGTAGACAAGAAGGAATTTGCGATATGCAGACTTGCGTCAAACTCAAATGAATTCTTTCATCCATAGCAACTTAAAGAAATAAAGGGAAAGCACTGTTGGAACAAAACTCCAATAAAACTCAGAAAACACATATTTATATTAGTTTTCGAGATTAACCAGGAAATTCACTGCTTTAGTCCATCCAAAACCAAGAAGAAAAACAAACGAAAACAAATGAACCAAAGCAATCACCAAGATTTTTAAAATGATGTTCATGCATATAATCACCTATTTGAGAAGTACTTGTTCAAGAATGCTCATATTACTTTTGTCATTTAGTTTTTTCTCACTGTCTTATTTTCAAGATTTCATCCAGTATTCATTTTTTTTCTTACTTACCCAGCGATATGAAGCAAGCTTACGATGATCTAAGGGAACAGTTTTCCAAGTTAAGTCGTGCTCTGAAGATCCTCGAAACAAAAGCTTTGAAACAGACGTTTTCAACGAACGAAATTTCATCAAAAGTAAGTTAACTATTAACAGATGAAATACTTCTGTACTTTTGCACCCGTTTATTAATACTAAAGTTTCATTACAAAATGACTATGAGTGTCCAATGGGATTAATACACTCTAATCTTACAGCACATATGATCCATGTAAGTAGTAAATATCCTTGGGCCAACGACGACCAAGAAGCCTTCTCGTTTAATGCTGAGTTGGCGCTGAAAGCTACTTTATACTTATTCCTGCAGGGCCGCAGAATCTCTTCACTCAGGACACATAAGACTGGAAGAGGTGACGAAGTTGCTCTAAAAAATAACCTTCCTGATGGCCTGGAAAAACTCGAGAGGTGAAAGAACCCGTTTTTCTCATGTAGTTTTGTTCCCACTGATTTCTTTCTTATGGTGTTCTCTATATTCTTTCTCAATAGTCTAAAAGTACAGACTTAATTCATTAACAGGACAAAACTTCTGGCCGTTTTCATTTCCATCCTTGTCAATTATACTATCCGATATTACCTTTAGGGTCTGCGAAGTGCAGTTAAGCAGGACTGACAAAGGATAATGTTTGAAACACCATTTTGAGAAATTTTAAGAATTATTACATTTATTATGATTACTGAAATCATCTCAATTATGTAATAATCCTCTGAAAGACTAAGTATTTTGTGTAAAGGAAAACCGATGATAAACTGATATCTCATTTGTTTTTGTGATTACAGGGCTTTGAAAACATTCAAAGAAATTCAGAAACAGAAGAATACCGGAGAGTCAAAGATTCAAGGAGCTTCAGTTGGAAGAAGAAGGAAATCCAAAAAATGTATTCATTTCGACAAAATAGAAAGCGATATTACAAGTTACAAGGTAAGATCTCTCTTAATTGATCTCGTTGCATAGTTCCGAGGCTTTCAGGACAAACTTTTATATTTGGTGTTGTTTTCTTTGTATCTAGGTCTCTTTTGGGAATTAATAAACAAAAGAATGTTAAAATGTTGATATATCGAATGTGGCCTATTTCGAACGTAACTTTGCCCTAGTGTAATAACAATTGGGAATTATCCGTTGGTCAAGTCAAAAACCCCCTTCAGTATTCGACAACAAAAGGGGACGTACAAGTATAAAGCAACGCTCTCTGTGTTGAGGTTTTACCTGTTAAAATGTATGCATGGTTTGGATAACTGGGTGAGACCAGCGGCTGCAATCATGTGCCTTTTCCTAATGACGCTCGAACTAACCCCCCAGATGCATTGTAAAACGCATTTGCAGATGGAAACTACGCCATATAAATTTACTATTACCATTACCAGTACTATTAGAAAAAAAGCGCTTCGATTTATAATCAAGCTGCGAGAGTGTCCTCTTGTATATATAATATCTGACTGAATGTGCAAAGACATGCCTGCCAGCTTTTCGCGCAGTCTGGCGACTCTAAAACCAGGGGGGGGGCTCCGTCAAGGCTGGGTCAGGTGAATGGCCCAGTCCATGGGCTATCTGCTGGTGGCTTGCTGGGAGCCAGCTGTCAAAAGCAGGGGGGAGAGGAGGGTGTCTCGTACGGACACCTCCACTTAGTCAGGCTTGGTCATTTGAGTGCCAAAAAATTGTTATTGACAGCGTTTGTCGAGTTGTTTGAGCTTGCTTGAATGTTCTGTGTTGACATGGCACCATGTTGGAGAAGTCCCTGTCACGTGCTTGCGTGGGGATATTCTCCTAGCCAGGGAGGTGGTCAGAATACTCCTGGCCACTGGGACTGTCTTAGAGTGAATTGCGGGCATGTTTTTGCGAATACGGTCAGATATATATAATAGAGAAGGAGAAAACGTACCTTTTAGTACCGAATCTTAGTCAGCTTTAAAAAAAATCGAAAGCCTGTCTAACAGAAACTGTAACAGCAGCAACAAAGCGATTAATACTCTCAAAACACCATAATGAAGTTATGGATAGTTTCCTTTCTTCTTCTTTCTTAGAGCTTGATCAGCGAAATCTCAGCTCAAGCCGACACAGTTAATGAAGTGGTTAAGGTTGGCAATGCAAGCTTACAGGAAGGACAAATACCCAAAAACAAAGAGGAAAAGACGAGACAGGAGGTCGTAGCAATAAGCATACGATGGAATGCACTATGCGGAGACGTCCTTAATACTTGCAGCAGGTAAAGACTTCTCACAACTCTCGTGAGGCAAATTACTTTTAACCTCCTTTGACGCCGTTAGCAGATTTGCTTCAATCTCAGTTTGACATGTTTTCTCCTTCTCCTGATCTACATTATTAATCACCGTACTCTAAATCTGTTTTTGTTTGATTAAAAAATAGAGATAAATAATGAATACTTTTGAACTCAACTCAAGTTAGAGATTTCGTGCAATTCGAATGTAAAGCACTTTTAAACGAGAGGTAGTGACTGTCATTTTGAATTGGTAGCTTTGTGAATCTTGTTTCAGCCAACAAGCTAACAGCGAGATCTACATTTAGTTCCATCAGTTCAAGAGAAAGGACGTCATTTTCGGCCTAGTTGTACATGAGATAGTACCATTGTAGGCCAATGTATGATTGTCGGTGTTCTCAGGTCTGATGCAAAGTTTGAAAAAACCATTATTGATATGCCGCTTCCGGATTAGTCCTAGGGTTCACTTATTTTTATGTTTTATAGCCTCTTCACTGTTGACAGTTGATTTTATCAACACCGCTTTTCTTATTAGCATCGAGGCGTTCGTTTTAGAGTTGCAAATGGAATATTCCAAACTGAATCTGTGGCTTAGTAATTCTGAAGTCGTGGATTCGTGGCTGATGGAGTATGAGCCTCATGCAGAAAGACCAGAAAAGCTGGGGACGACGATTCGATTGGTGAGGTTGCAGCTTCATGAAAACCAGGTATGCACTCACGCTCTAAATCAGGATGACTGCATCTTCATCTAGAAATGCTAGTTACGCAGGGTCAGCTGTCGGCCACAAATAGACATCTGGAAACTCCTGTCGCTTTTCTGATCTGACGAAGCTTAAATGGCAATTTTATGGAGAATCCAAATCCAAACAAACGTACGGTTTTTTGACGGTGTTTGGCACGAAAATGACTTTATAAAATTAAAAACAAAATTAGTTTTCATTTATTGACTAAACTAATGCATGATTAGAATGCTTCTGTTGAGATAAATTCAAATATTAAAAATAATTATTGAAAAAGCACTATTTGTTAAAACGATATGAATATTTGTCTCATTGCAGGGCGTGCTGGACAACTTTAGAAAATCTAAAACCAGATTGCAGAACATGTACGATAGTGCAGTTGCACTTATGAAGAGCGGTAGGCTGGACGAAGAAGACGCGAATGAGCTGGAACGAGTCATAAATGTCCTAGTAGCAAAATGGGAATCGATCGATAATCGGCTGAATGCAAGCCGGGACCGGTGAGATATGAAAGATATTAGATTAGGAATAGAGTAGCGAGAAATAATAATAAAAAAAGCAATTTAAACTCGAATATGGAAGTGGGCGAAGCTTAAAAAGCATGGGACTCCAAGATAAACGTCTTTATTTTCGTGACACTACTTAGGTTAGAAAAGAGAAATAGAGAATAGAGGATTTAAAAAACTAAATGAGCTTTTGATCAGAGAAAAGGGGTCGCCGTGAATACTCTTGTTTGATGACGTTCCAGCCATGCAGCAGAGAAAGACAATAGCAACGAAACAATAGATTATGATATTCTCTTGAACGAAATCACTTTTATGTACAGTTGACATTATCTTTGAGTTGCTTGAGCTCTTTCACGATGTGTTGCAGATAGATGGGGGAGGCTCTTAACCCTTTTTACATGCATGGGCTATGTTCTATCTTATGTTGTCATTCCCTTTAATTTTTGCTTAAAATTATTGATGGTTTGTAAGAGACAGTGGAAAGAACTCATACCTTAACTTATTTCAATGTGTTCTTTTATCGTACCAACTAAGGCTTCCGAAGAAACTGACTTCTTTGAAACGCGCGCTGAAGGAACTACACAAAGACGTTTTAAATTAACTGGATAATGTACAGTGGAGGGAAATAAACGATACTTATATATTTTTTGGTAGGATTTACGCCGAGATTAACAGGTTAAGAGAAAGAAAAGCTAAGCAGAGACACTCAATCCTTCGAAGATTTAGCTCAAAAAGAAATTCATCTTTTCGGAGAAAGAGATCCATGCGACAGAAACGTGAAATGCAACAAAGAAAGGAAGTCAACTCTCAGGTAGTCAAAAGTTTATACTTTCTTATTAAAGAGGGCACCCTATTGATAATCCTGTTTTGAGACCCACTATGTTCTAATTATGTCAAAGAACTAGTTCCAAGTTAAGAACAAAAGTGAGAAAGCTTCGGGCTAAATTCATTCTGAACGTTTTTATATTTAGTAGCAACGAAATCCGCTAACCCTCTTTTCATTCATTACACTCCAGCCGACGGAAAGAAGACCTGAGGTGTCAGTGAAAGAGGTTGTTAGAAGCTCAGCGTCAGTAGATTTGAATGCTTCTTTGGATCCTGTAAGTGTTGTTATGACAACAAATCGAGAGTCAGAGGAGGAAAAATCAAGGTAACTGTGTTAACTAGATAGATGGTGTGGGGTCGTTGTGGCTAGGTCCTAAAGGTCTTCATTTTGACTTTTGAAGGCACGATTGTGGATTTACACCAGTTTATACCAGTGACAGTTGGTATATGTTGCACCAACAGGTTGGAGAAGCAGAAAGCTGCTTTTGAATCCTTTGATTTGTCTCTTACTTCATATGAAAAGTGTCTTCATGATCTTGACAAGGAACAGCTTCAGAAGTTTTCAGCTGCTGGGTCGACTTGGAGAGAGCTTAACAAGCAGTTGGAAGAGATTATGGTGAGTGTGGAACTTCTTTACAAAAGATCTACAAAACGTGTCGTAATCGATGTTAGCTGTTAGTAAAACTGTGAGTTGATAAGACTGAAATTTTTACGATTATGCGTGGAATTTCATCTTTTGTAATGTGATTGCAATGAAAACGTCTTATGAATTTTGTTCTTCAACGCAACTACTGTAGTGATTTGAAATATGACAAACTTTTTTCCGTTAGAGGTAAAACTTGTTAATGAAAAATTGAAAGTAGATTGTGTTCCTTTTAGGCGTTTGAAACGGAGTTGAAGAGATCAAGATCTGAATTTGAATCAATAGTAGACAAGTTTGAGAAAGCTAAAGAAGACTTGTTCAAGGACGCAGACTCTGAAACCCTGGAAAAGAGAGTAGAAGACCTAAAGACCAGATGGGATGAGTTGATGAAAGATCACTTCACTAACAAAGATCGGTAGGAGAAAGGAAAATGGCTTGCTGGCTTTGCTTTTGATATATATAATATAGAACAGCTTTCGACTAACTGATCACTAATTAACTTGCTGTATTCCGTGATTGGTAGAAATTGCTCATGCAACCTGGTCATAAAGAACGAGCTCGAAATAAAGCAATCTAATTAGATTTTTGACATTTTCTTTCCTTCAATTGGCAACATTTTTTTAAAAAGCCCCCCCCCCCAAATAGCCTCAGTTGCAAGTTAATTCCAATCCATTACCGGATTGGCCTAAATGCTAAAACAAAATTAGCTTACTCCTGATTGGTTGGAAACAGCATGAATATATATGCTGTGGCTGGTTGAAGCAGTGAACATAATTTATATACAAGTTACAGAGCTCTTCATCCGTTTTAGAGAGTCGAAAGAGAACTTCTCACAAGTGGTAGAGGTATTGCTTTTTCATGGATACAAAACTCACTAGATATCTCTTGATACTCTTGTTTTGAATAATTTTCGTTTGGTTGTTAATGAAATATAACTTTCTTTCATTAATGTATAATTTAGAATCACTAAAGCCAGCATGGACCGTAATAACAAGTCGATGCAGGACATGAACAGGGACTTTGACAAAATTGAGAAACAAATTAACACACCTGAGATATACGACGATGAACGTCTGTCCTTGGAAGAAAATATACTCAAACAGAAGGTAAAGATATAGAGGATATTACACGGTGGCGAGAAGATATGAATTTTATGTTCGAGTTGCCACGAGAACTTAAAACTCATCTTCGAGCCAACGTGTAATATTCTTTTTATTATATGGAGCCTTTTTTTTCTAAACAGCAAACGCGACGCGAGAAACCAATTCAATAAAAGCAAAAGGCGGGAATCGTGACGTCATTGAACGATACGACACTCACAAAGGTGACATACGGAAAATACGCCACTCGGGTCCCGGATGAAGCGGCGTATGGAATCTACGAGTGGTTTAGTACCCAGTAAAACACTCTCCTCCATGTAATGAAACGGTATAGGTTCTCATAACTTGATACACTGTTACACTTGATATCCTTACAAATCACTGGTTCTAGTCTGGCCGAGTAAAGTATAAGGCCTCAGAACTGCTAAAAAAACCTCTGAAAAGTCCGAAAGACATGTATATCTATGTGATTTGTTATCTCTAGTTTGAATTTAGGATCTGTCGCAACCAGCTTTTTTTTTTCTTTTGGACGAATCACCATCTGTTAATTCTCTTTATTTGTAAAATAAATAGATCACCAACGAGACAAGTAGCCGAAAAGGAGAAATACCAAATAAAGGAAGTGTTTGCTGAATTTATCGCCAAAGCCTGGGAGTCCCCCTGATTATAATTAGATAATTAGAGAAGGAATTAAATGTAACAATTCATGTGAAACCAAAAGGACCAGAAGGAAAGCCAGGATTGAAACTTGACCTCTTCGTCATCTTTCTTTTCATTTAGAGATTGATAGAGGATCTAGACTCGTACAATGCCCCAATCAAGCAAGTGAATGCTACAACTAACAACTTGTTGGATAGAGGTTTAATAGACAAAGCAACGTTTGCAAAGGTTCACGAGGAAACGGGTGCTCTTATGGAAAGGCAAAGGAGGCTTAAGGTTTTAAGCAGGGAAAATGGAGACAGGTAAGTAGTAAAATTACAGAAAGATTTCACCGTAAGCTGGCGAAAAAAAACAAACATTGGAATGATTTCCAGATGAATATCTCAGTCTCTACCTTCCCAAACACCTTGGTTTCAGTGGCACCCTACTTCCATGATGTTATTACGAAATTGATCCGAAACTTTATTGCAGGATTGGCTGCTACAGCCTCTTCAAGCACAGTTTGAATTTTGAGAATGACAATGGATTTGTATCAATTCATTTAAAGTTCAAAGTACTCAAAGCATTTCACGATATACTGTTTTGAGTTTAGAAGATTTTAGGTCACCTAGGAGTTAAAGAGTTTATTGAACATTTGTGTTTAGTCTCCTACCAGACATGTACGGCCAATACGAAAAAAAACATTATGAAGGAAATCTGAGGAACTTTGATTTTTAATCGTATTCCTTTGTAGACTTGCAACTGAGCTTCTCGAGCTCAATCAGAGAGGAACTGAATCACCGTTACCAGTTAAAGAAGAAACGATCCAAATTAGTGATGATTACAGCATGCTTGCCCAGTCCTTGGACGACCTGCTTGCCGATGATATATCTGATGAAGGATTTGCCGAGCTGGACTCTTCCAAAGTAAGAACCTAGCTTATTCTGGCTTTTGGAAAATCTGCTATTTAATGCC
Organism: Catalaphyllia jardinei; assembly: GCA_022496165.2. Classification (NCBI taxonomy): domain Eukaryota; kingdom Metazoa; phylum Cnidaria; class Anthozoa; order Scleractinia; family Caryophylliidae; genus Catalaphyllia; species Catalaphyllia jardinei. The sequence continues at coordinate 16,420,549 of CM042749.1, forward strand.
TGTCTTTCGCTCTTTCCTCTTTTGGGATGAAACTAAAAGTTTTATTAAGCCTCAATATATGAACCGAAAGAAAAAATCCATAATGATAACTGATTACTTGCGATTCTTCCACGGTCTTGAATTGAATATTATTAATCAGTCACCATGCAGCCGATCAAACTACTATAGACCCAATTTCGATGGCTTTGAAAAGTGCTTCACTGAAAAAGTCATCTGAAACAACATTCTCCATGTTTGTGACCAAAAATTCTCCCAAATTATAAAGTACCGTTATCTCGTGTCATTAAACATTCGTTAACAATGCAACCAAACCAAACGCTTTTCCTAGAAAATGGTCTGACAGCTAAGAGATCGAGGCTGAGCCGCTTGGCATTGCTTTGTTTAGCCATAGTTAATAGAGGGGAATGGTTACGAGACTCGTCAAAGTTCTTTGTTGTATGTTATTGTTCTGTTTTGTTGGCCTTGACCCTGCAGAAAACACAATAGTTGTTTACTCTGTACTGAGGAACTAACCAATAAAAACGTGTTGGTTACGTAATTCATGCATAGAGTCTGAGCACAAAACAAAAGATTGTGCAGGGCCGTGGACCTTCCAACATAAATCTTGGCATCTTTGTTTGCTTCTTTGTTGTTTGCCAGGCTTCATAATCCTTCCCCTCTATTAACTGGTTTAGCCTGCGAACAGGCTCCCGGTGAGCCTGAATTTGAACCTAGCTATCTGTTTAAAGAAATATTTATACATAAAAATCATTCCGAAGACATGGTTGATCATCGCAGTTATATACAAATATATTTCATTCCTCGAAGGCCTGCTCAGTTAGTATCCAGCTCTTTTAGATGAAAACCCTCTGAATTGCTGGTAGACTTAGGCAGATTTTTTTTTGCTCCTACCTGCAATATGAAACATTGTTATCGACCGTGGCCTATGTCTTTACAGACGTTTTTAGAAACAAAGGTGACTGATTTTGATGCACAAGTTCAGTCAATGAACCGTTGGATGAACGATTCCGAGAGGTTAATAAATTCACTTCACGTAGGAATGGATCCTGATGAAGTTTCCAAGAGAGTTCAACAAATCAAGGTTGGTGAATAATGTCCCCTGTTTCCCATTTCAAAGGGGTGATAGGACTTCGCCTCCAATAAAATGAGTTACCATTAAACAGCCGGGAAAGCTTATTAATTAATAGGATTTCAAAGCTGTTTTGTGCGTGAGCTAGGATCGGTGGTCTTAGAAGTAGTACCAAAGCGCTGGAAAGGACCCTTATGGTGCTCAGGATTTCTTAGGAAAACCTGGAAGACCCAGGGAGAACACCTTGCAATAATTTGCGATAACCTCCATTCTATTTGGAAGGAGTATAAATTTTCCTGGCTGCTTAATGCTACAGAAACTGAAGTCTCCAAAACGACGTTCTACGTTTACCTTGCCCTCATTGTAAAGATTTCCAGTCACCAAGCAAAGTTTGTTTAAAGATATTAAGTCCTCCTCAACTTACCAATAAAAACTTTAAAAAATTACTACGTGTTAGCACACCGTTTGAAAAAAAAATTCTCTTAGATAACTGGAATAAGTTGGTTTTGTTTTACATAAAGCTTGAAGTCTGACAGAATTTTTTTCATTTTGTTCCAAGATGCGTTGTGAAGAGATCGATCAAAAGGAACTTAAGATGAAACGTATAAATAAACTTGGCGAGGAAATAACTAGGGAGTCCCTTAACATGACGACTGCTGAATCAGTTGAAGGGAGACTGGAAGCTCTGAACAAGAGATGGAGGGACACAAAGGATATGCTGCATGACTACCATGATAAGGATGAAGATGAACGTGCCGAGTATGGAGGCTGTTGTTGTTTCCAAATGGTCAAAAAAGCGTTTCATGCTTGCTTTTACAGTTAATGTCTGATAATTTATGACAGATGACTATGCGCCTGATTGTTTAGAGCATAAATGATTGTGTTATTTTATTATAGAAAGAGCACAATTTTTTTCTATTTATAACTTATAGTGTCGAGTTTTCAGTTTTCATGGTTTAGACTAGTAAAAAGCACTTTTAAACAAGAGATATTTAACCTAATATTTGATAGCAATATTGGCTTCTTAACAACTGGAATCGTGTCTTCTACGTAGAGACCTCTCAGTATGCCATGCATGTGTAAAGAAAGCTGGTCTTTCAAACACATGTCTGAAATTACTAGTAGAAAAGTACTTAATTAGTTTTAAGTATTAGGAAAGGCACTGTTTTAAAAGATATAATACTCTGAATATGCACTTATGTCCAGGATTGAACGCAATTATTGTTTATTTAGTACTTCATATTTGGCAGAGTTATTTGACACTTTCATATCACTTCATATTTGACGGTGATTTGTGATGCTAATCATAAGGAATTTGAATCTCATTAGCGTTCAATCCTGGACACATCTCTCAATATTACAAAATGCGAAAAACCACAAACAAACCAGAATATTAAAACAATATAGAAAAACTAGCGTGAAAGCAACTAAGCAATTGATGTTCTCAGCTGTTTTTTTACTGCATTTAATGTTAAATCCCACCTGTCTCGATTACTCAAAGAAAGATTAAAATAAGCGATGTAGTCGAGTGATCTTTGGGATCAACATGTAAATAAAATTACGGCAGTGGGTAAATAGAATAAAGTCGCGCTAATTTTTAATTTCAGATTAGCGAAAATCCTATATGGCCCGTCTCTGTTTATGAAACAATAAAGGTGAATCTGTTTCTTAACTTTGAATAAACACAGTCAGGCGCCCCTTGCTGTCAGTTAGCACATAGGTACATGGCCTGTAAGGAAAATGTAATGTCAGGTTCGGGAATTTTACTAAAATCCGGTGGATTTTTCCCAACCTAATCTCATTACCTCATGGAAGAGTGAAAATCCAGTTTAAAAGCAAGACGGAGCCGGTTGAGATTTTGGTATAACAAGGACTGATTCTTCCCCAGTCGTCCGCGCCATAGAATTAAATCTACGCTCGTTCATAGTTCATCCTGATCGCGCCCCACACTCGACTAGCTTTTATTAAACAAAGCGGCTAAGGTGGTATGCTAACCTTAAATGGACCAAAAAGTTCGTTTAAATTTGGTGAAATAAGATCAATTGTGTGCTATTGCACTCATGAAGAGAAAATAAATTTTTAGGGTTTCACTCAAAAATGGTTGCTATGGAATCCAGCTACAGCCTCTTGAAGTAGTGGTTTACAGTATCTACCCTAACATCTGCTCTATTACGAAACAAGATTTGACTGTCAAACATGTATATCGTGTAATGTTTTGTTTTGTGCAATGAACCTAAGTTTAGACAGTTAACTCATGTTTTCGGTACTTTTTACAGGCTTTCTTTTGGAAACAACCTCATTTTATACCACACCCAGTGGACAAATCATCCATTGTCACGTAATAGACTTTACAATGTTACAACTTTTTTTAATTTATTGCATTACGACACTATTGGTCTTTAATTAACCCAAGTTTCATAAATTCTATTTAAATCCCTTGCAAAGTAGAAATGTGGGCATGAAGTCAGTTTGTACAAAAGTAGACAGTTGAGACACTTTAGGTTTCTTACAAGAAGGATTAAGCATTTAACAAGCCACAAATTTAGACTGCATCTCGAGGGACGGGGTGCAATGGTTGTTCTATTTTGTTTTGTCATTTTCTATTGATTTTGTAAAAGTTACCGCAATTTTAGGAATTATTCTTTTTCATAAGGGAAATAAATGAGCCTGTGGTGGTAATTCGAGGCAACACCTTCCACAACAAATAATTCCAAATAATTCCAAATAATTCCACTCCAGTTAACCTAGCTAGCACTCTGGTTAACAACTAGCTGGCCCTATCCCCACCCGGGGCAAGGAACTAAGAAAAAGGTAACTAGAGAATGCGAATTCATACTTTATGTGCAAAAAAAAAAAAAAAAACTTCCACGAAAAAACTTCCAGGAGGTCGATGTTGGATTATGTCAATTTTATCACCAATCTCGCTCCACGCTCAGCTCTCTCTAATCGGCTGAAAAGCCTGTGAAGGAGGAAGTATTGAAAGTAATATGGAAGAACAAAGTATTCACAGCTTGCTTCGTGGACGCTCTTTGGGGTCGTCGACGTGTTATTTCGTTTGCTTAAGTGAATATGAATAATCTAGCTTCACGTGCACAAAATTATATCATAACAGAAATTATGTAACGGATGTCTTGTGTCTGAGAAAAGTCGAAGCATATTCTGCCTATTATATTTTACACGCCTGAAATTAGCTACTCGCGTGTAAAATATAAAGGAGCTTCTGTATATCGCGTAGGCCATCGGGCAATTAAGGATTAATTTCACGCGTATTTTAAAAGTTTTCACAAAATTTGCGACTCGGGCAATTTGGAAGGCTTTAAAATTACTAGTGAAATTAATCCTTAATTGCCCGAGAGCACTTGCGATTACTTGTTAATTACATAAGGGGCAAAATTCTATACAAAGGAAAACTTTCCAGGTCTTTTTGTCGTGTTCAAACCGAAAGTTAATTTCTTCCCTTTGCTTCGGGTCGCCTTAATAGTATGACTAGAAAACAATGATGCAAGGCTGATACTACGTAGAGAGCTTAACGTGGAAACGACACGATAGAGTCCAAACTGAAAGCCATGAATTGCAACCGTGGACAGCTGTTTCGACCTTATTGGGTCTCGTCAGCACGGTGTAGCAAGTTGTGAAGTGATCAGCTGCTCGACTGACACCCACAAACCCACTGAATGCAAGATGGTGATGACCTCAGATGAAACTCAAATCCAAACTCTTGCCCATTAGCCAATGTCACATGCAAAACGCGTGACAAGGGACAATAGGAAAAATCCAGAATATCGTGTCGTTGCCGCGATAAGGAAAAACTGCGGACAGACGCAAACTGTCCCGCAGGAAAATCATGGCCGAACCATGTAAAAAGTGAGCAGCATATCGTAGTATCAGCCTTGCATCATTGTTTTCTAGTCTTTCTATTTTTGGCTGATCAGATCTTTTACAGATCCTACGTATACAGGCAGCATTTTAGTTTGCGGTCCTTTGCAGTATTATGTTTGTTTAATAGTATG
>CM042749.1:16430627-16455141 GCA_022496165.2 Catalaphyllia jardinei
GAAGAGTTGAGAGAGTTAAGAAATGGATACCACGGTGTCTGTTGCCGGATGTGTGGCTCGGCTGTTTTATTACCTGAGATGTAAGTGCAAATTGATTTCCTAAGAACAACAAAGTGTGTTCATGCCATATTTGTAGTTATCTCAAAATGTCTTTCCTTCAAGACAGATGTTGCCATAATCAGTCAGTCTGCAATGCACATGTACAAATGTAAGCTCATGTACCTACAAAAACATTGTTATTGATATTGGGAAAACTTGAAAACTAATTCTTTCTAGTATGAAAAGTATTCATTTTTTTCAAGGCAGTTCAAAAGGGTCCTGGAGTTACCATCAGAAAACTGGCTTGAACTGGCTCAAGACTGGTGTTGTCATGGAAAAAGTCATCTAACTTCTGTTGCAGGAGTTCTGGAACCTGGTGAAAAGGACTGTTTTGTGGGTGAATACTATATTAAACTGCACAGTTCAACTATACAGCCTGGCACTTTGCAGATTTTACCAGTAAGTAAAAAAAATTATAAAATATGTCCAAGAATTTATTGCACAGACTAGATTTGCAGTCATTTTGCATATGACCACTACCCCCTTATAGATCACCACTAAATTTTGTCCAATTCTCATTGGTGTAAATTGTTCATGTGATGTGATAATGCTCATCCTGGAAGAGACACTATCCACCCATGGATCAATAGTAGTGATAAACAACTGAAATTGTATTAAGTGGGTTTTTGTCTGTTTTCTTTTTCAAATTTTAAAGTTGATTTAAGGGCTTTCATCTAAAAAGGTTGAAAATAATTTAACATGAGTTTTAAACTGGAGCGTGGAAGCAAATTTAGTGGTGAACAATAAAGACACTAGAGTGTTTATGTTTCAGAGCTATCGGTCTGATAGTTGCCCCAAATAGGCCCTTTGCAGCTAAGCCATCACATGACCCACTTTTCAGAAAATTATGGGCTATAACTTTAAAAATGCCAGAAGTGGAAAAAGCATGTCGAGAAAATCATAATGGCCAAGTTTGAGGCCCCTGGCATTAAAGAATGAGGTTTTATGACAATTTGAATTTTTAAAAAACTAAGAAGATTTGTATGGAAAATGTCACTGGATCATTGGATATTGCAATTCGAGAGTTTTCATTGGCTAAGTCATCATGGTATATGAGCCATTATACCATGATCTACAAAAATGGTGAGCGTATGCGTGATTTTTTGGGCCTTTTTTTTTATTGTAGTCTAGTTTTCTATATTTTGGGGGCGTTTTTAATAAAACAATTATTCCCCTCCCGCTTGTTGGATATGAGATGATTATAGCCAACTCGGCGCTGCGCTCCTCGTTGGCTATCTATCATCTCATATCCAACGTGCGCTCATGGAATAATTGCTAAGTATAACAGTACTGTTCTAACCATCGACTGATTTGGTGCTTCCACCATTTTAGCAGAAGTTAAGGCCAAAATGGCCAAAACTATTATTTTAATTCACCTCAGACCACTCGTTTTTTCTATGGGTTCAAATTGGATCTAGTAAAGTGTAGATAGTACACAATATGTGATGACGTGATTTTCAGTTCTATACAGTCTAATATTATATGACATTGTACATGTTCATTCAGGACCATATGTACAGTGTATATTTGGTGTTTTTGATTCCTATTACACTCATTTGTCTCTTGGCCAGGGGGATGAATATTGCCCTTTGAAATGTTGTAGATGCAATTCCATATTAGGGAGTATTATGGTGGAAGATATAAGTCTTGATGCATTGGATGTTAACTGTAGTGATGGATTTAGCATACACCTCTACAAACACAGTATCAGTTTGAGATCTAGCAACTTGTTCAGGTATGGTCTTTGTTTTACTAGAATCCAAAACAAGTACATGTTAACAAATTGCCAAAAGAAGAGGACTGAAAGAAATGGAACCACTTTTTTGCTCTGGTGTTTCTTTTTATTGGTGGTTCAGTCATTTAATTTTGTTATTTTTGGTTTATTCATTGTTTTGGACTTTAGGACACATCCTTTTTTACATGTATTATCCTTCCCACAGTAGCAGCTGCTAATAGGATATTCAGAATTTAATATTCAGTTTCTTGCAGTCAGTGTTTTATCCTTGATGAGCATGTTGTTAATTGTTTCTATAAATATTATGCTCACCATTTCCTTAATGTGTTCTCGTCTATACATTGAAGCATTGGAATATTTCATTTATAGGAGTATTTTCTGATCGAAATTCGCTTGTATTCTGTTACATTTATCAGTAAATGAGACTTAAAATAGGCGGGTAGGATATTCTCAAAAGTATCTGCCTCAGATTATACACTACATGTAGCTCCCACTTTCTATTTATTAGCAAGAATCATCTGGAATCTTGACGATTCAAGTGCTGCAATTCAAGTGTTTCTGTATCTATTTACAGCTTGTTGTTATTCTTATACTGTGCCAGTTTCTTTTTATGGCGAATCTTTTTTTCTTCTGTAGGTCATACTGTGTAGAAACTTTTATTTCTAGCTGTTTAATTTCCAAGTCACAAGATGCAGTGAACTTCAGGTTTCTTATACAAGAATCCAGTCAGAATGGCAGTAGACAGCAAACACATGCCTGTGTAAGTCGGTAGTCCATGCTTTATATTTATTTAACAAATAAAGAAGCCTAAGCCGTGTATTACACTGTGGTATAACACGACGGGCATTTCAGAACACGAGGGAACTGTGGAACACACGAGTCGCAGGCGAGTGTTTTCTACATTTCTCGAGTGTTCTCAAATGTCCGGAGTGTTTTATCACAATGTACTGTAATACACGGTTTAGGCTTCTTCATTTGCTTTATGATTCTTCACGCGCAAAACACGCCCTTTCTATGTTTTATGCTCTGATAAATGATGGGTTTTTGACCAATCAATTCGCGCGCAGGGTCCTATCTATATTATAACACATTCTAAGATGTTATATAAAGCATTTGATTGTAAACTGAAGGTATAGAGGGCTTATCGAGGCGGTGCATAATTTTTTCACGAGTTGATACGTTTTATTGGCTTAAAACAGCAACACTGATTGAGATCTACATTCACGTACTGTATGTGTTAGAAATCCTGATTTCATATCTTCTTTTTCAGCTTTGGCTTTTTAATGCAGATACCGCGGTCATCACAAATGTAGAATCTTTTAAAAGTGTTGTTAAAACTGGCATTTATTCTATCAGGAACAAAGGTATTAATGGTAGATTGTTTTTTTAATTTAAGGAACGTTATGTACAGTACATGTACATGTGTGGTACATGCCACTTGAACTGTCATTTTATATTTGTTTCACTGATGCCATGCTCTGCAATTACTTCTTTCATTTGAAAAAGAAAGAACTGGAAGACGATATTTGTATGATGCCTGATATCGGTTGGCCGCTATGCCAATCGAAACTTTGGAAAACCTTTTTCCAGTCCTCCATTTTGTAATAGTGGCTGATATCAAATGGCCTAATTAAGCAAATCGAAACTCTGGAAATACATTATCCAGTGCTCCAGTTTTTTTAAGGTTGTAATATGAAAAAATGGTCGTAACTATGCAGACAATAGTCCATTAAACACGCGCACTAAACTGAGCTAGTTGACGAATTTTCCACACCGCTGGGAAAAAAATCCACAATTGCAAGAGAAAGCAATGGTCGATTTATTTTTTGCTGTTTATTCACAGCCAAATATTTGCAGGTGCTGAAGATTCTTTACAAAATTAAACCGTTCTTTAATGACCGTGATTGGTAAGTACATATGTGCTAAGAGTCAAGCTATTCTGATGTTTATCTAGACTGCGAGCAGTCTCTCTTTTCCTCGAAAATCCGAGGGAAAGAACGCAAAACAAGTAAGGGTGCGAACGTGACTGTGAGCATGACGTGCGAGCGGCGATGCCGCGAGCCGCTAGTAGCGTGGGCGTTGGGAGACGAGCGAAAAGAGAGACTGCACTGGTTTCATACAACGATTTGGAAAGCCCGGCACTCTTTTCGCTCGTCTTCAAACGCCCACGCTACTAGCGGCTCGCGGTATCGCCGCTCCCACGTCACGCTCACAGTCATGTTCGCACGCTTACTTGTTTTGCGTTATTTCCCACGGATTTTCGAGGAAAAGAGAGACTGCTCGCAGTGTAATGTTCATCATCATGTTGAAAACGTACAAAAGATGTCTTGAAAGTGATAAGACTTTTTTTCATTTTTTGAAAGTGTAAAAGTTCGGTCTAAGTGTGGTGGCCTTGGAGTGTCCGATTTTGTTCAATTCCAGTTTGGAATGTTCAGTCAGAGATAATGAATTTTCATCCTGGGTAAACTGTAGTCAAGTGCGAGATGTTTCAAGGAAATATACACTAGTTGCCTTTCGTCAGAAGGTAATTTGTAATTTGACGAGTGTGTTTACCTTTAAAAAGAGGCGATTTTAATAAAGTGAGTTCCTTATTTTCATAGGGATGATCAGGTAGATACATGGCGTGAGAATTCCTCAGTTCAAGTCCTCACGTTTACAAAAGAGAGTTGTTTACGTCTTATTCTTCTCCTTGCGGAGAGCACAAACACGATAGCACCCTCACTACGAGATATGAATGGGTTTAAGGTACGTTAGAAGTACTGTCTGGGAGAAAATATCAAGACACCCCGTGCAGCGATTTCTTTTGTTCGGGGCTTGGCGCCTGCGGGCTGGTGTCTACATTGGTCTTTAATGTCTACTTTAGTGACTTCTGAGAATTAAGAACAAATTATATTCACAACTCCTAAGCTGACGACGACGCTCCCAGTCACTTTTATGTGGGAGTTCCCCGGAGTTTTCATACGCCTTTATTATCAGAACACTCGGCTGATCATAACATGAAAACGGATTTTGTCCCTCCCTTGCATGCCATTAGTAGTGTGTAGCGTTGCTTCCTGAATTTCGTGATTTTGACACAAAAATGGAGCATTATCAGCTCTTGTTCTATTACTGTTTCCACTACAGTCACAGCACCGACATTACATCGCCACCGTGAAAACGGGTGCAGTTGTACCCAAGGTAGTTATTGACAAGACCGGTTACAGGTTCCTATTGCAGTTTATATTTATTATCCCATTTTACTACGCATGCGCTCTAAAACTTGCACAAGTTTTGACCTGCATAATTCGCGTAATGGTATCTATAATGTACACGAGATCATGACATGGAAATCGAAAAAAAGTGGATATCGTTTTTCTAAACCGCGTTTTAGCCATCTGAAAACGTGAAATTTCCCTTCTGGTTGAGTCAAAAACCGCGATGGGTTCATTCTTGTCGTTCCTTTTTGGCCAGCACCAAGTATCGCGACCTCTGGGAAGGTCCAACACCGGAAGTCTACGATTCACGGACTTCCCGTCACTCTCTGCATGCTCAGAGTCAAGCCCGACAAATCTTATTTGCTGAGAATAAGATACGATTACTCTGCGCATGCTCAGAAAATTGGACCTTCCCAGGGGTCGGGATTCTTTGTCCTGACCAAAGGGAGCGCGGCCTCTGGCGACGAGAATGCGGTGTGTTAGGACCTGGTACTAGTCAGGTGAAATGTGTTTTCATTGGAAATATCGGATTCTTACATTACTTAGATCAGTAATGGTTGGTTAGACTGCAATTGTTTTCGTTTTCATTTTTTAGGTTGGTTATCTGAGAACACTGGAAAAATGAATTTGGATTCTTATGAGTTGAGGAGAAACAATGATAAACTACAGCGCTGGCTATTCAAATGGATCGGAGTTGAGGAGAAAATAACCGCTGTTAACTACCGAAACATTCTTTACTTTCTTGTCATCCTCACTTTAACGAACTCTTGTTACCCGTTGTCGTCACGAGATCTTAAACAGATGTGCTTTGTTGACGCCCACATGCTGGCTTCATGGGGTACATAACGTGGCAGGTTGTTTTGGGCGGCTTGAAGATAAGGGTAATAAATTACTTTTTCGAGCTTGTGCAGTCATTAGGGAAACCAAGTGACTTAAGGTACGCAGCTGGGCGAATGGGATTGCCATTTCTCCTGAATGGGATACAATTCCATAACTGCCCTCACCCTTAAAATATCTGTCAGGTTTCCCAAACAACATTGAGCTGTTTGTATACCTTGGCAGATAATTTGACTTACCCGCAAGAACAAAGAAATTGATTTCCCGCGTGTAATGCACCAACAACTGAATTCTCTTAACCAAGCCTTGACAATCAGCGAGGAAATATCATAAATATACGTATTGGTGATTGCTCCTCCATCGCCCTTACACAACGTGAAGGTCGATAGTGGTAAACTGTTCTCTTGCAGTGGATTAAGTTTGAGATACAAATGCTACAGGAAAATAAAGCAAGTTGAAAAACATAGGTCCGCAATGCGTTATTGTGGTCTTATTAATGTTATTATTTGGGAGTAAATTGCCTCAAGTGAAAAGGTAGACAAGTTACAATTTTAAAGTGGAAAAATGTAGAGCAGAATACTAGTAGTATAGTAGTTAGCGGTTTCAACGCATTTTTCTATATTCTCTGTTCTGATTTTTTGTGCTGTATTTCTCAACTATTTTTCCAACAATTAATCAACTGCTGGGAAAACCAAACCAAAAACCAAATACTAAACCAAACCTTGAATCAAAATATAAGAATAAAATATTGAAATCAAATGTGGAGCCAGACCAAAACCCGGGACATCCACTTGGTCCAACCACTAAATCCTATACTTGGATTGTATTTTTTCATTGCGTGACTTTCTCGGAAGAACCAGATGTTGTATTTGGGGAATCCCCACTGACAAATCTAGACATGTCTAGAAAAACAGGAAGTCGATGATGTCATACAATAGGGGATTCCCCAGGAAAATGAGTCATACAATTGTCATATGACCTATAGTTTTTGGTTACAGACTTTAAAATATATTCTGTACTAATAATATAAGATGACTTGCAACACTGTTATTCATGATGAATTTATTAATGATGGTGAAATGATGTGTCCATTCTGTGATCAACAATTAGTAGAAGTTAATAAAGCAGTTGAGCAATGTTGTAGTGAACAGGATATGGAAACTGTAAATGGTATGAATACTTGTATGAATTGTGGTTTAGTTCATGGTTATGATTTTATTATGGAGCATTTTAACTTCTATGACAAAATGTATTTGATACGACAAAAATCAATATATCATCGAAAATACCATCTTGATAATGTGATGAATGGTATATCTTTTGAAAATAATACCTATTTAACTCGTAAACAAAAGGATCAGATTCATAAAGTATTCATTGAGATTGATAGTGTTCTTCATAAGGTTAATGATGGGCGTAAACGGATGATAAGTATTAAATATGTTATCAAGCAATTATTCAAGATGCTCGGGCTTCCTTACAAAGATATCCAAGTAACGAAGTCGAAGAGGACAATCAGATATTATAAACAATTTTGGAAAAATGTTCTATCATTGATAGGTGATAGAATCCAGTTGATAATTAACAAGTAAATTTTTCATCATATTTACTGAGATACTTGTCAACAATGGGACTGTTGTCTGTCACATAATCATCAATGTTCTTCATTGTATTATGAATTTGAGATGAATTGTAATTTCCACTTCTCATCATATCCTTTATCTCATTCAGAAGATGTTGATAGTTTGGTAAGCATAAGTACAATTTCGGATCTTGAGATCAAGGTCTTTATGCTTCATCCAACCCTGAATTAAAAGTGCTACTGTACTAATGGTAACTAAACTTATACCATGAGTAACGAAACTGGAAGCTAAACCTCCAGATGCAAATATGATGGATAATGAATTACCCAATAATTTCCATTCTTTGAAACGTTTCAATGCCAGCTTGTAAGCAAAACATTTTTTATGATATACTCGGTAGTAAGATTTTAATTCTTCAACCTGTTCTTCTGTTAGTTCATCTGAAATATGATTCCAGTTGAATATGCTTTTTCGCGACTCTTTCATATATATTAATTGTTTAGATATTTGAATTGAGGGTGTGAGTATTTGATTGTTTCACGTATCAAATATAATTTAATTAGATAATATATCTATCTCTATTAATAAACTCACCAAAGCATGAGTGACGCTTGAATTTGTTGTTCCTGATTTAAAATTTATTATGTCTCCAGCATTTAGATATACTGGTACTTTAAATGGCGTCACATTACTCCATTGATATCCAGGTTTTTTTATATGATGAGATGTATTTTCTACACCATTGATAACCACAGTTGTTAATATATCACCAGCGACTGTACCACCTGAATTTGCTGTTAATGCTGCGGCTATTATTTTACCTGGTACTGGCAAACAATAACCATACATTGGTTGGCCATCTGTTCCATTACCGAAACTCCATTCAAAGTTTCTAGAAGATAGAGATCCACTTTCTTCAGCCCAAATGGTGATATATTGTTTTTTATTGGCAATCATTTTTATGATGATATCAATGATTTTCTCTTCAATTTCAGCTTTTGTGTGCACATTATCATACAAATGATATTTTTCATAATTGGTTAAAGTCATATATTAATTATGTATATAAATCATTCTAAAAATGTGCCTTTGGATTTCTCAAAAAACAATATTTTATAAAAATCTGAACTATATGAAGAGTGAGCACTTGAACTGAATCCAATTCGTGGAATATGATAATTTAAATTGATGCCGAATCTATAGTTACTAAAATTTACAACTGAAGAAATGGTCTCTGTTATTACTAATTTATGATTACAAAGACTTACCCTATATAAATTATCTTTTTTAGTGAACCAAATCATGAGATGTTTATTTTTATGGTTTGAAGGAATTTCTTTACTTATAGATGTCTCACTTGTTTTATGTAAATATATTTTATCAGCTGTGATTTGTACATATGGACTATACCAAATTGCAGTTTTATCATCCCAAAATCCAATATTTTGATTTGAATTGGTAATACTTGTATCATGTTTGAATGTAATAAATATTGTAAAATCATCATTTTGATTGAAATTACGATCTAAATGAATTCGGCTGAAAATGGCTTGAAAGCCATTATTCACATCATAATCATCCAAATCAAGGTGATAATGAAAAACAAATTTATCATTAATTGATTTTATTTCAGCAAAACTGACTCTGACCACATATTGGAACATATTAGGATCAAGAAGATCGAACCAATATTCGAATAACTGTTCATAACGATTTTCAGTTTTTTCAAGGAGTTGTTTATAAGTTACAGCTCCCGTAGCATCATTCCCTGCTTTTAGTCCGACTATTGTATTATTTTCCATATCGATTGATGCTTCATATCTGATGTGATCATCCTCATAATAATAAAGACGATCCCATAATTGTACGTCCACATCATTTTGAGTACCAGCAACACCGTAAACAACAACATAAATAGTGGTCTGAGGATTGGTTTAACCTTTTAATCTGATGTCAATATCTAAATCATCAAAACCGGGATTGAAAACGTTTTTAGAAAAATGGATGATGCTACGTGTATTTGTTCCATTTATTTTGGAATTGATCTTTCCCACAGAGAGAGTTCCACTTGACGCATTTATTTCATCAATGGTGATACCATCTTCCACATACATTTCATTAAACCATTGTATAAGAGCTGGTGGGTAAATATATTAAATCAGTTGATAGTCTGGTGCTGTAATAACCAATACTGGAATCATAATCAATCTTGAATTCATAAGTCTTTTTATTTACCAAATGAAAATCTTTATTCTGGACTCCAATTTTGTGAATGTCATCATCTTCTTTGAACTCATCATTGTCCATCACTCTTTTGAAGACGTTTTCTTTTTCAATTGACTCAATTGAATTCTCTTCTGATTCTTTTATTTTCTTATCAATTATACCATCTATAATTGTATTATTATCAACAATTGCATTAGCGACAAATTTTACATTAGCAGCATGTGTGGCTTGGTGATCTTCTGCTTCTTTTATGTTAATGATACTATGATTTGCCATATTTAAATCACCTTCTATAACCTCACTACCATCTTTTGGAAGTAAATCTGCTTCAGTTTCAGCTAGAGTGCGGATGACATAATCTCTGGTACTTTTTAACAATTTAAAATTAACTGCTTTATGCTTAATTTGATCATAATTTGGATTTTCTCCGTCTTCAACAACAGTTTTTAGATTATTAATATCATTATTACCCATATTCAGAGCACCTGTCATTGCTGTACTTCCATCTAATTTTAAGACATTGGTGGCAGGCTCTGGTAATTTACTAATTTCAGCGTCTACATAAGCTTTACTGACTATATCATTAGGATCATCAAAAATTCCAGGATAGTAAGGTTCACAGTTTTTTATTATGTTTTGTTTGAGATCAAAATATTCCCTACCATCTTTATCTTTTATTTTGAGAAAATTTATATTCAGATATCCTTTATTTACAACGCTTTGGATATCTTTGACTCTGTATTCAATTGGATCATCAAACTTATAATCATTTAGATTTTCCACGGAGAGAATATAATTTCTGTCCATATCTAAATCACCAGTCATTTTTCTGCTGCCGTCTCTTGGAAGTAATTGTGTGGAATCAACATGGACTTTTGCTATTTCACCATCAACATATGATTTGGTGGCTTTGTCAGCAATGGCAATGTCCTGCTTTGCGTTTTCGGTGTCAACATACTTCTTATTAGTAGCATCAGAGTCATCTACAGGATCACCTAAACTGTTGATGAGATTACTATTCAGATTCAAACTCTCAAAATATAGAATCTTGTGATTATCCTGAACATCATTGACATAAAAAATGGTGTGATTGAAAGTTGTTGAGTATTTGCCCTTCACCACTCTTGAATAAAACAGAAATTTAATGTTTTTAATGTATTGAGAACCATAATATCTGATTTGAAATCTTATTCCATCGTCTTCTCCACCCTCTCCATCAGTTGTGAATTAAATGATTGATTTAGTGTATTGATTAGATATTTTGTCACTATCGAATGTATTAATCGTATAATGACTATCACCGTGGACATTAAAAATTATTGTATCATCAACAAGGAAACTGCTAGTGTCTCCGATTGAATATCTCAAGAATGGATGTGTAACTACCACTCTCAAGTTGATTGCCTTTCATTTTAATACTTGACCATGCTTCTCCACCAAAACCAGTATCATCACCTTCTTTCTCAATTATATAAGCATCATTATGCGTCTTCTGATTTTGAAAGAAATGGTTTGGAGATGTATTAGGCGGCGTTCCTACTTCTAATTGGCTTTTGTCACCAAAGTCTTTATAAAATTGGAAACTTGGTTGTAAATGATAACTATTTTGACTGACTTTAGTCTGTTCTTTCAACACTTTTAAACTGACTGCATCATTGTCGCTAGTAGACTCACCAATATTGGTTAATCGCTTCCCTTCAATATCATAATTACCATCATCTGTTAAATTGAATCCAACACCAGGTAACCCAGGTAGTCCACGTTTACCAATAGCTGATGATGATGAAGGTAAAAGTCCGTTTGAATAACTCATTTATATTAATAGATTATATTTTTTCATTAAAATTTTTGTTGGTGAATTTTCGTGGCTTATCGATATATACAAAGGGATATGGTTCCTTAGTTGCTTTTTCATATGATTCTTTTGAAATACTGTTTTCACGGCAAATTAAACTCTTCTCATTAGCACTTGGAAACTCATAAATGGAGAAGTGAGAACAATTCAGTCTGATGTCTTTTGGCGTCTTATAATAACTTTGACTCAGATAAATCACACTACAATTTTTATGCCGTCCTCGTATAAAATAGTCGATTAATGGTTTTTGGTTTTTATCACATACATAATCATCAAAAATGACGATTTTTTGTGAGTCAGAGTCAAGATCTTGAACTGGAATAATTTCATCATTTCTTGCTTCAATAACATCATAACCAACCTCATCACTTATCGGCTGAAAGACATCCATGAGATTCTGATACTTAGACTGTTCTAAATTTTTAGCATACAGATAAACTTTATCAAAATAAAGCAGATTGTAGATCATATGCATTAATGTGTTTGTTTTCCCTGAACCACTTGGACCGCAAGTCAGCATCCGAAAACATTGATGAGGCATGAAATCGTAAAGTTGTCTAAAGTTTGAGACCACATCGTCTTCAACATCATAATTCGGTATTCTCATTATATTATATTGGTATATTAATTCAACATGGTGTTCAACATGGTGTTCAACATGGTGTTCAACATGGTGTTCAACATAGTGTTCAACGTTGTTTTTTATATTTGATTTGTCATTTTTATGTAAAGTAATAATATAACAAAAATGAGTTTGCTTAAATGGAAAGAACTTGCAAAAAGTAAAACAAAATTAGGGAATAAAATCAATTATGTCCATGATCTAATCACACAACAAAATCGGTCAGCAGACAAGCCAAGAGTCATTTGCGAAGGTATTCAAACCAGTGACAAGTAAATTAGATGATGTAATTGACAGTAATTTGGATTTAAGGATGCCTCAAAGAAGAAAAAAACAGTTAAAGGAAGGGGAAGTTCCTGATTATGGCATTGATATTGAGGATAAACAACCTGTACCACCTCAACAAGAGAAACAAATAGTACGAAAACCACCAACATATGAACAATCGTTGGAGGACATCTATAAAAAATCGTTTGAGGAATTTATTAAAAGGAAGAAGGAGATATATGTTGATCCCCAATATTTTCCAGAGCAGTCAACCGAACCGGAGCTGCCACCTGAATACGATGATGATGAAGAAATTGATTATACAATAGATGATGAAGATATAAATAGAGAAACGTTGGATTCTTTAGATCTAACGAATTATGAGAGTGTTGATAAGGTTCTCAATCAGCCGGAAATGACACCCAGAAAAAGCGAACTAATATCTAAATAAAATATTGAAGGATGC
Organism: Catalaphyllia jardinei; assembly: GCA_022496165.2. Classification (NCBI taxonomy): domain Eukaryota; kingdom Metazoa; phylum Cnidaria; class Anthozoa; order Scleractinia; family Caryophylliidae; genus Catalaphyllia; species Catalaphyllia jardinei. Next base: position 16,443,512 of record CM042749.1, read on the forward strand.
GGAATTTAAGAGGAATCAGCTTAGAGGTTATAAGTCAGGTGTTACAAAAAGATACAATAAGGGGGAAATGTCGGAAGCTGAGAGGTAGTTTTTAAACAAACGGTTAAACAATTCAAGAGCTGTATTGAATGAATACATAAAACATTATAATACTAAACTGAAAACAATGAAAGGTTCTGGGATCAAAGGCCGAAGAAGAAAACAGAGAGGTGGGAATGTTATGTTTTTCAACGATCCAAAACAGCTTCTCAAGAAATTAGAATTGATCATTGGTGAAACCGTTGCAGGCAACACATCAATTAAGATGAGAAACACAGGAGTTAGTATACTGGACACATTATTGAGAATGTCAACAATCAATAGACCGCAGTATAATAAATTGTATAATCAGTATTTCAAAGTATAATTGTGTAAAGTTATTATATACATGGATCGCGAGATTGTTTTATCATCATACAGCGTCAAAGATCAAGGAAACAACACTCCTCAGAATTTTATAACTGAATTCAACAGGCCTATAATATTGGATAGCAATTCTCAATGTGTAGTTGGCTTGAACCGAATCATTAACATGTCATTCACATGGTTCAATGTAAATTCATCATACAACAATCAACTAATAAAGTACAGCTCTGATAATGGTTCAACATGTCACAACATCACTTTCCCAGCAGGAGTCTGGAACTATACTGACTTTGATACATACATCAAGGACATAACGAAGATTGTCAAAGATTTTTAAGAAGGTTACGACACTTTTAAATTTAAATTTCGAAGAATATAATTTAAACCAGCAAGTTCATCACGTCAATCTGACACTTACCCTTTAGGCTTAATATTCTTTCCAACACTTTGTTATTCACTCAAATATGTCACTTAATCATAATTAATTATGTATGCATGTTTCGCCTAGTTGTTATATAGTCCTAACGGTTTTTCAAATATTCTTTAACTGACGATGATGTTCGTAACATCGAAACATGTCTTCGAAATTTAAATTTAAAAGTGTCGTAACCTTAAAAATAACGATTTGCTTTCTGCTTTCACGACCTATTGTCAAAGATGGTGCTAATAATAATGAGTATCCTATCACTCTCGAATTCGATAATACAACATTTAGGGTTACAGTCACATTAGCCAAGAATTATCAACTTGATTTAACTGCAAGCAATTTCAATGAACTAATTGGGTTTAATAAAGAAATATTGAAAAATGCACAGAATATAGGACCAAAAGTGCCTAATCTCAGTCAAGACACAGACATTCTTAATATTCATTGCGACCTCATCAATGATTCACTTGTAGACGGTCAAGATACAGACATCATTTATTCCTTCTCAACCAGTGTTCTTCAACCTAGTTACTCCTTTACCATTGAACCAAGAAGAGTTACATTTAATCCAATCAACAAGAATAATATACACAGTATCAGGATACACATTACAGATGGAAAAAGGAGATTAATTAACCTGAATGGAGCTGATACATCTTTTTCATTAATTCTAAAAAGGGTAGAATAATATAACATAATAGTATAATGAAACCATTTGAATTCACCAGGGTTTATCATCCAAAACTCGGTATTTTTGTGGATAAACATGTAGGATCAGGGATTATCGTTGATAATATTTTCAAACCAATGAAGAGTGCTGCGTCATCTGTTGTAAAAAAGTTCGCCAAGAAATCAGGTGAGAAGGCGTTAAAATCAGTAGGTGAAAGGGTAGGTAAAAAGACATCTGAGAAGTCGGGAGACCTGATAATGAAAAAGCTTAGGAATATGAGAATTGATGATGTAGGACAAAGCTAAAATAGTTCCACCACAGCGAGAAGAAAGTACAGATATGATTATTGATAGACTGATATCAGGATCAGGTTTGAAAAGAAGGAGGTAGAGTAAAATTATGTAATATATTAATTTAATGGCTTTCAGAACAAGTGAATATTTGCAAAGATATGAGTTGGTTCGATTTCAGTTGAATGATGTTATTGAGATACCACAAAACAATCAACACCAGAATAAAAATGGGTATAAGTTCACAATCAATGATAGGTCTGCGTTCTATGATTAGTACAATGCTTATTTTGAGGTGCAGTTTCAGTTACAGGGATTGGCTGATGGTACAGGTGTTCCAGATGTAACCCGATCAACAGTTATTAATGGAGCTCATTCATTAATTAACCATTTGACAATAAAGAGTGCTGGTAAGATTGTATATGAAATTGATAATCTTCATAAAGTAACTTTTGTTAAGAACCTCTTGGAATACAGTGATGATTTCAGTAGATCGGTAGCTAAAGATAGTTTTTGGTATCTGCATGTGGCAAATTTGGCTGATATGACTGCTGCTGGAAATACAGGGTTTGAGGTTAGAAGACAGTTGACGAGAAGAATTGGTGAAGGTGGTGGAGCTGAGAATGCCGCCAAAGATGTTAATGTAATTATACCTATTAATCGATACAGTTTCTTTGAAGAGTTACATGATACAGTTACAGTTACAGAATGACGCAGAATTAATATATAAGGTAGCTGCAGCAGCTGCTAGTCGAGTGGTTGTCAATAGATTCTTACTTTGGGTTCCGAGACTAGTACCAAAGGACACTTTATATGATAAGTTTATTGAATCCTTTTTGTCGAAGAAATCTTGGACGTATAAAAGAGAATTGTATACATCTTCCAATCCAACACGGAGCAGTGGATTCTTCCAGATCTCACCAAGTATTGACAATGTTGTTTCCGTCTTTGTTTACCTCCAACGAAATAAAACAAACAATGAAGATACAAATCTTTACCACTTCGATACTTTCAAACTGAACGCGGCTAATAATAATAGCAGTCTCGCGTCATGTAGATTGGAATATGGAAATGGAGTATTCTATCCAGAAACTGAATACGATTCAGAATCAAAGGTAAGGATCTTCAACGATGTGATGTCATATGGAATGAGAAACAATAATTACAATAGCGGTACCCAACTCAACATGTCTAATTACAACTCCCTTTATTCTCTCATATATTTTGATTTGTCCTACCAAACAGATAAAGTAACTAGAGACCCGAAGCAGTTGATATTCAGGTATAAACTGAGCGCAAATAGTGCTGCAAATTTCCGTGTCCACGCCGTCGTCCTATATGATGAGACTATCGTCATCGACAAGGTGGGAAATGAATTGGTCATAGTGTAAAAGCATAGATAAGAATGAGACATTCTTAATTCAGATATGTTTTGTAATAGGAAATTATATAACATATATTATATACAAGAAATGACTCAACTTTTTGCAATAAATGTTAAACTATCAGAAAATCAGAAGAAGAATATTGGTGATGCTTATAGTAAAAGAGAAACAGTCGTCATAAGGCTAACGAATGACTCTCTTCATGGGAATGACATTCTACATGTCCCAGCTACAGTGAAGAAGAGATTGGAGAAGAATCGGAAATTGAATAAAGGTATGGACATCAAACTTTCCAAGACTAATATCAGAAAGCAAGTTGGTGGTAGTTTGTTGACTTCAGCTCTGGCTCTTGCGCGTGCATTTGGACCAACCATTGCTAAAACAATGGGATTAGCAACTTTAGCAGGGGCCTCCAGTGCAGGAGCACAACAAATTGTTAAAAGATATCTGGAAAAGGACAAACTGGAGGTTTCCTCATTCCACAAAATAAGATTGATAAGCTTATTGCAAACAAACACCTACTAACTGTAAAACAGAAGAAAGGTATATTGGACGCTCTTTAAACAGGTTCAGGTGTTCACATAAGACCAACAAAAAAACCAATCAGGTGGTTTCCTTGGTACTTTGCTTGCTAGTATTGGGATTCCAATGGTTTTGAAAGCTTTGACCGGAAGGGGTGCCCCCAAGATTGGATCACCCACCCCACCTCCAAAAAGGGGTAGAGGAGCTCCGAGAATGGGTGTATATAGGCCGCCAGCGTTTTTTGGTAGTTGGGGTGACAACCAAGTTGGTATGGGAAAGAAAAGACAAACAAAAAAAAAAGGAAAGGGTCTACTATTAGGACCAAACAGCCCGTTCAATCAAATTCCACTTCTAGGGGCAATACTGTGAAACCTAAATTCCATGAGGACATCCCATTAAGCAATCATGATCTGCTAAAATGGTACAGATATCCAATCAATGATGTTCTATCGAGAGATGGGAAGGTTCCACATAATCATAACCAAGCACTATTTATATACAATCTTGAACCATCATAAATGAGTGGAAGCCATTGGGTAGCTACTTATGTAAAAGATGGTGTGATAAATTATTTTGATAGTTTCGGAATGCCTCCTTTTCAAGAAATGGTAAATCATGCGAAAAGAAAGAATTTAACTCTGCTTCATCAAAATAATCAAATTCAAAATATAAATACAACCACATGTGGATACTTTTGTTTATACTTTTTGAATGAAATGAATAAGGGGAAGTCGTATCATGATTTATTAAAAGTATTCAATATATATGATACAATGAAAAATGAAAGATTCATCAAATATTATTTCAAAAATATATAATTTATATATATAAATGGTAAAATCATATTGCGTAAAACAGAAGAAACAAACTGAATGCGTTCCAGGGAGCGAACGATATGCCAACGATATGGGCGTATGATGTTAAAGTGCACTTGTGCTGAATGTGGGATAACAAAGACCAAATTTGTCAAGAACAGGGGAAACTGATTGAGCCCTCACAAGATGGGGGCTTACTTGGAGAGGCGTTGCTCAAAGGTGGTGTTAAAGGTTTATTCAATCTCGGACGAGCTGGTGCTGCAAAGGCTGTTAAATCAGATATAGTCAAACAAAAAATAAAAGAGACGGCTAACCAATATCTTGATCAAGCTTTGGATAGTTTCACATCAGACTTATCAAAAAAATTGGATCCAACACATAGTGGTAAAGGATTACCAATACCATTTCCATTTGTTGATTGGAAGAAAGCTTGGAATGTTGTCACTGCACCTGGATTGTTCAAAGGACCTGAAGTGAGTGCAAAAGAGGGTAGAGCCTTGGTTGCTGAATGCAAGAGACAATACAAAGCTTACAAAGATGCTGGAGGTAGCAGATCATACAACTCATGGATTAAATGGAAAGGTTATGGTAGAGGGTTGGATATTCATAAAGCCATTCTCAAGGTTGCACCCAAAAAGGGTTTTGTGATGCCCGGACATAAATATACAGGGCCAGGAAACCCTCTTGAAGAGCAACTGAGGTATGATCCCAACACTGGTCAGATACTTGAGATATATCAACAACCAACAGGTAGAACAGATGCAGTCAGTATGCAGCATGATGTTGATTACTCAGTTTGCGGTAATAAACCAAAAGGAGATCAAGTTAAATGTAAGAATGAAGCTGATCGTAAGATGGTCAAAGCTCTTGATGCTATTCCATGGAAAGATCGACAATGGGGTCATACTGTGGCTAGAAATGCTATAGCAGCTAAGTCCAAATTGGGTATGGGTGTTAAGAGGCCAAAAAACGGGAAAAGCCGTCGAGTGAGGAAAACTGGCAACAAAAATTAGCAGATGAGTTACATACACCCATAAAACGCAACTTCACTCGGCGGCGTGTAACCACAAATCATATTGATGAAATGTGGGCAAGTGATCTAGTTGAAATGCAACAGTTTAGTAAATGGAACAAAGGTTATCGATATCTTCTAATGGTTATTGATGTATTCAGCAAACATGGTTGGATCGTTCCATTGAAAGATAAGAAAGGTGAATCTGTCACTGAAGCATTCAAAACAATATTCAAGGAAGGTAGAAAACCACAATATATTTGGGTTGACAAGGGAAAAGAGTTCTATAACAAACATGTGAAAGACCTATTAGAGAAAAATGGGATACAAATGTACTCAACGGAGAATGAAGAGAAGTCATCAGTAGTTGAAAGATGGAATAGGACAATTAAATCCAAAATGTGGAAACAATTCACAATTCAAGGTAACACAATGTATCTGGAAATGTTACCTAAACTAGTAAAACAATACAACAACACAAAACATTCAAGCATAAAAATAACACCAGTTGAAGCTTCAAAGAAAAAGAATGAGAGTATAGTTTACTTCAATTTATACGGTGATATGGAAAGATCAAAACAGAAACCAAAATTTAAAATAGGTGATAAGGTCAGAATATCCAAGTATAAACGGAATGTGTTTGATAAGGGTTATACACCAAATTGGACAGAAGTGTTCACAGTTGATAATATCCAATACACTAATCCAATAACATACAAACTAGAAGATCTCAGAAATGAAGATATTCAAGGGAGTTTTTATGAACCTGAATTATTGAAAGCCAAACAGGATGTATTCCGCATTGATAAAATCATTCGCAGGGATTATAAGAAGAAACAAGCTTTAGTTAAATGGAAGGGATACGGTGATGATTTTAATAGTTGGATTCCAATGAAGGATTTAGGAAATATATGAAAATGTTTTAAACACAAGTTATGTAATCTTATATTGATAAGATGATATAGTATGATTATCATATTATATCACGAATTACAGTTATCAAGACTGATTATTGCTATCTATTGGTAGCCAAAAATATTATTATTTTTGTCTATTTTTGCAATGTTTCTTGTGAACATATTTATAACCATTATTGTATACTTTGTCACAGTTTGGACATCGGTATTCCTTGTTTCTCCATTCCATAAGGTGTTTCTTTCTGTCTTCATCTGATAATATCCGCGGTCTGATATTAGCTGATTTTTTGTAATCAGCTGGTAAGTCTTCTTGTTTGATATATTCGAATGTATAAGAATGACCATCTTTCTTCGAAATACCTGATTTACAATTGTTGATACCCTCACAAGCCATTTTGACGATACCAGCGTTGATTGATTGACTGAATACAAACTGTTGAAGAATGAAACTTCATTTGTATTCTTATTAGTTGCTTTTATACATTTTTTATTTTTACAATTATTTGCAACAAATGTATAATCCCTCAATTTAGCTGATTTTTTATTATTTTCTCGTGGTGTCATAAGTTGGAGATTAGATAATCGATTGTCTTCCTTATTATTATTGATGTGGTCGATCACTTTCCCATCTGGTATAATACCATTATGGCATTCCCAGATGAATCGATGGACATAATACACTTTATAACTTGGTTGGCCATGTTTTCTAACACAAACATTCAAATAACCATTATTTTTCTTGTTCCCTCTGTGGGGCACTTTCTTAATTATATTGATTACATTTCCATTACTATCTGAAGCATATAAGTCATAAGTTGGAAGAACAGAAAAAACGCACTCATTAATCATAATTTTTGTCATAATATATAAATTACATAACAAATCTTTATATCAAAATCAAAAAAAATTTTTCCGTTAAGGCTTAAAGATTTGGCACTATATAAAATTATGGAAAATGCAAAAAAAATTATCTCAACATATAGTATGAACAACCGCAATCTCTCAAAACTAACCAAATCTCAACTGATCAATTTAATATTGAAGCAGAGTGAGAAAATAAAACTATTGTTTCAGCAAAATATGAAACAGCAGCCCAAAAAGAACAATATAATTCTTCCACCACCAGAGTTCAGGAATGATTACAAACCAATCCCACTACCAAGGAAAAATGTAAAACAGATGGTGCAGGATTATGAAAACAATATTATCAATCCACCATTAGAATTTAGGGATAAACCAATCCCATTACCAAGAACCAAGAAACCAGTCTCATTGCCAAGGACTAAGAAACCAATACCACTGCCAAGGACTAATAAACCAGTCCCAACCCCTAGAACCAAAATAGAGGAAACTGCTAGAGCCTTGAAGGGTTACACAAAGTCCTTCGAAATCAGCATTAGAAACAAAAAAGATCCTCTTGAGCAACTGCAAAACACAAGAAAAGCTGTAGAATATCATATTGTTAGGATGCTTACATCTATGAAAGGTCTAAAATTCGTTGAAACTCTTGTGGTAACTTTCAAAAAATTAGCAAAAGATGAAATAATATACAAAACCGCATACTTTAATAGCAAACCTCTTACCATCATCAATAACACAGAAAACCCTAGAGCATTACAGTTATCAAAACAACAAATCCTTAATATGATAGCTCAATGGATATCTGAAGGTTCTGGTTGGACTATTGAATCCGTTGACAATCATTATCTTAATATTGTACAATATCAACCAATGAAAGGCTCATCATATATTGAACTTCCCCCAGAACTCAGAAACAGTAAAAAGGGATTGATCAACATGAAAAATGAGGATAATGAATGCTTCAGATGGTGTCACATCAGACGATTAAATCCTCAAGATAAAGATCCACAGAGGATCAAAAATCAGACAAGGAATACGTTAAAAATTTAGATTATTCAGGAATTGAATTTCCAGTAACCACAAAGCAATACAATAATATTGAAAAGCAAAATGAGATCAATATTATTGTCTTTGGATACGAAAACAAACAACCATATCCTATCTATGTGTCAAAAAAAAAAATATGACAAACATATGGATTTATTATTAATAACTGAGGATGATAATAAACATTATGTTTTAATTAAAGATTTCAACAGGTTCATGTTCAACCAAACGAAGTATGAACATAGGAAGCACTTTTGCGCGCATTGTCTCCAGTGCTTCAACTCTGAAAGAGTCTTGAACAATCACAAAGATAATTGCATTCAAGTAAATGGAGCACAAGCAGTGAAAATGCCTGATCCTGATAACAATATCATAAAATATAATAATCATAATAAACAACAGCCTGTGCCATTTGTGATTTACGCTGACTTTGAGGCCATAACAGAAAAGATATCTGGTTGCCAACCCAATAACAACAAATCATTCACAGAAGCATACCAGAAGCATACAGACTGTGGTTATGGCTATAAGGTTGTCTGTTGTTATAATGATAAATATAGCAAAACTGCTAAAACGTATAGAGGTGAAAAGGCAGTTTTCAAATTCATGGAAGCTATGTTGGAAGAAGTCAAATATTGTAAGAGAGTGATGAAAAAAGAATTCAATAAACCATTGAAAATGACAAAAGAAGATGAAAAGCAATTTCAAAAAGCTGAAGAATGTCATATTTGCAATAAAAAATATACTGATAAAGATATTCGAGTTCGAGACCACTGTCATATCACCGGTAAATATAGAGGATCCGCTCATCAAGATTGCAATTTAAAACTTAGAGTAAACCCAGAAGAAGTAAAAATACCTGTCATATTTCACAATCTCCGCGGGTACGACTCTCATTTTATAATGCAGGAGATTGGAGCTATTGTTAAGAAACATGCATATACAAATAAGAAAGGTGAAAAATGTCAAATGAACATCAATGCTATACCCAACAATATGGAGAAATATATGGCGTTCATGCTTGGCAATAGCTTAGTTTTCCTCGACAGTTTTCAATTTATGAGCTCCAGTCTAGAAAAACTAGTGAGCAATATGCCGAGAGCATCATTGAAATATACATCAGAAGTATTCAATGGCAAAGAGCTAGATCTGATGACCAGAAAGGGAGTTTATCCTTATTATTATATGGATAGTTTTGATAAGTTCAAAGAACAGCTGCCATCAAAAGAAGAATTCTACAGTATTTTAAATAATGAACATATATCGGATGAAGATTATAAACACGCACAGAATGTTTGGAATAAATTCTCTCTAAAAAATATGGGAGAGTATCATGATTTATATTTGAAATCAGATATTCTATTATTAGCAGATGTATTTGAGAATTTCAGGAAAACATGTTTAGAATAATTATTATTACAAATTAGACCCATGCCATTATTTTACCTCTCCAGGTCTGTCGTGGGATGCCATGCTTAAGATGACTCGCATTGAATTAGAGCTCATGACTGATATTGATATGTTTCAGTTCATTGACAAAGGCATGCGTGGTGGTATTAGTTATATTGCTAATCGTTATGGTAAAGCAAATAATAAATATATGAAAGAATACAATAAGAAAGCACCATCAAAGTATATTATGTATCTTGACACAAATAATCTCTATGGTTGGGCTATGAGCCAGTATCTCCCAACAGGTGGATTCAGATGGATGACACAAAAACAAATTGATAAATTAGATTTGGCTAAGTATGAGGAAGACAGCAATAAAGGATTGATATTAGAAGTCGATCTCAAATATCCCAAAAAATTACACAATCTACACAATGATTATCCACTAGCAGCAGAAAAGGTGGAAGTAACAATTGATATGCTATCTGATTACTGCAGAAAAATATCTGAGAAATATAATATATCAACCGGTCTGGTTCACAAACTTATACCAACCTTGAAGAAAAAAGAAAAGTACGTTTTATATTACAGGAACCTCCAATTATATATGGATCTTGGTTTGAAGGTCACTAAAGTCCATCGAGTACTAAAGTTCAATCAATCCCCTTGGCTAAAACAGTATATCGATTTCAATACCGAGAAACGGAAAAATGCTAAGAATGCTTTTGAAAAGAATTTCTTCAAGCTTATGAATAACAGCGTATTCGGAAAAACGATGGAAAATATCAGAAAGCGAGTAGATGTGAGATTGGTAACTGATGAGAAAAAACTGTTAAAATTAACCAGTAAGCCAACCTATGTCAGTAGTAAGATCTTCAATGAAAATCTGGTGGCTGTACATAAAATCAAAGAAAGACTTACTCTAAATAGGCCAGCATATATTGGGATGTCCATCTTAGATCTTAGTAAGACTTTGATGTATGATTTCCATTACAACTATATTAAAGAGAAATATGGAAGCAAAGCCAAGTTGCTATTTACAGTCACAGACAGCTTAACCTATGAAATTGAAGCTGGTGATGTACACCAAAATTTTTGGAATGATAAGCATAAGTTTGATAATAGTGACTACCCCGAGAGCTCGCCGTATTTTGATAAGACAAATAAAAAAGTAATCGGAAAGTTCAAAGATGAAGCAGCAGGAGTCCCCATTAATGAATTCGTCGGTCTACGATCCAAAATGTATAGCTATATTAAAGATGATCAGAAAGGAGGAAAGACTGCCAAGGGAATCAAAAAGAATGTCATCAAGAAAAACATCACACGTGAAAACTATAAAGATACATTCTTCAATAATAAACAGATGTTTCACAAAATGAAAACAATTAGAAGCGAGAACCACAAGCTTGGTAGTTATGAAATCAATAAAGTATCACTCAGCTGTTTTGATGACAAAAGATACTTGCATAAAGATGGAGTGACAAGCTACGCATACGGACACAAGAATATTAAAAATTTTCATAAATAATTTTCATAATTTCCATAATTTTCTTAATTTTCTTAATTTTCATAATCTCAAAAGATGGTTACAAAAGTTGGTCACAAAAGTTGGTCACAAAAGTTGGTTACAAAAGTTGGTTACAAAAGTTGGTTCCAGACTGATGTCCCGGGTTTTGGTCTGGCTCCACATTTGATTTCAATATTTTGTTCCTATATTTTGATTCAAGGTTTGGTTTAGTATTTGGTTTTTGGTTTGGTTTTCCCAGCAGTTGATTAATTGTTGGAAAAATAGTTGAGAAATACAGCACAAAAAATCAGAACAGAGAACAATATAGAAAAATGCGTTGAAACCGCTAACTACTATACTACTAATACTGTTTACTTACT
>CM042749.1:16465986-16545986 GCA_022496165.2 Catalaphyllia jardinei
CCATAAGACGGACACCTGCAGCTGGTCCCGGCCATTTCTCAGTCATGCTGTCCGTCTTAGAGAGAGTTGACTGTACAATCTAGTATATGCACTATAAAAGAATAACGAAATCTATATAACTGACAGGTCGAAGCTGCATAACTCTATTACATTGACTGACTCCTTAAATACTCTTACAAATCAAATTAGGGTGCTCGACCTGTCAGTTATATAGATTTCGTTATTCTTTTATAGTGCATATACTAGATTGTACAGTCAACTCTCTCTTAACGGACACCTCCATAAGACGGACACCTGCAGCTGGTCCCGGCCATTTCTCAGTCATGCTGTCCGTCTTAGAGAGAGTTGACTGTAAACTTATTTTATTTATTCATGGAGTAATGTAGATAGGTGTCCCCTTTTAGTTTTTATTTGTAAAAACTAGAAAGATTGACACATTAATAAAGTTATTATTATTATTATTATTATTATTATTACTATTATTGTTATGGTAAGCTTAGTGTATATATCAACATCATTGCGGGCACAGCCTAGATAATGTTATCTGTAGCCGCTAAATCAACCAGCGAACACTACATTTTTATTTGAAGTCTCTACCGTAAGATACTTGCCGTACGGGAAATATCGGCCCGTCCCAGCGTGACAGTTCTAGTAAGAAAAGAACAACAAATACTAAGAAAATATACTGAATGAAACACAGGCAACGGAACAACTAAAACGAACCTTATCGGTGAAACTCCAAACAGGAAAACGTACGAAAGATGACAAATAGATGGATAAAGAAAGGATGAAACTACACCGGCGAGAGCAAAACTACACTGAACAAAATGAAACGAAGTGAAATATACAACGACGCTAATGAATATTAATTTAAGTGGCGGGAAAACACCTAATAGCGCACGAATGAATGAAAGGAACGAGAAAATCGCATAGCGAGGTAACATTATCATTATTATTATTATTATTATTATTATTATTATTATTCTGTTGTCATTCTATAATCGCACCTCCAATTTTAAAATAACCCACGTTCCGCCAGTCAGTAGAAGTAAATCCCGCTGCTACCGAGCTATTATTATGCTGCATCCCACCACTGACATTTCCGTCATCCCGTTTCCTGCCTCCATTTGTGCTCTGATCCCGAATCCCGCCAATTGCAAAGCGTATTTGAACGGGTGACACCATTAAAGCGTGCAAATGTTCTTGCTTCTAAAAGCAAAACACTTCCATTTAAAAAGCCCCTCCTGTCGACCGTTTCGCTTGTTACAGGGCTTTTTTCTAACGCAAACAGAACAAATTTCTTATTTTTTTTAGGCTTTAAGCGCCGCATATGCCTTCAGGGATATTGGGGTTTCCGTCGTGCTCAAGTAATGTTCAAAACAAAAAATAAACGGAATGCGTATACTGTGATATTTGTGACCTTTATAGAGCCATTGTTGGGTTCACTTGTGTCACTGGAAGCCTTTGGGGATAGTTAGCTATTGTCCAGACTTATCATTTACCTTGGTAATTTTTTTTTAAGGTGTTATTTAGCCAATGACAATCCCTTGCAGTAATGAAACCCTTTTCAAGCAAGACGAAAGAAAGCCGTAAACTTGAATAGCGAACTAACAATTGGTTTAAGTGGTCCCTCATCCATGTCGCTATTTGCGGCAGAACCACAGAAGTGGATCATTTCTTTCAAATGCAAAACAAAACTCACTGTAAGGAATGTTTGGATGCCTTTATGCAAATCTAAACAAGTTTCCGAGGCACTCTTTGCAGCTCCTATCACTTATTCACATATCGAAAGCTTAAACAGGATAACGGAGAGATCCAGTGAAGCAAACATGACATCGCAGAAGTATAAAGTTAAGAGGTTTGTTAATCTGTTTTTAAATACTTCTTTAAAAAAAAAATGAAAGGTTGATATCATTTAAATGGCAATCACTGAAGGGTTAGCTAATAAGTTTCTTACAATCAGTTAATTTTGTAAGATTCCCCACAGAATGTAGTCACCAAAAAGGAGTAATGTACTAATAAGTTGTTGCAATTAGTCACCAAGTACAAGCAGTACACTGCTAATGCTACCAAAACAAGAAAATATGTCAAATGGACAAAGTTCTCGAACAACTTCAAGATAAAGTTATTTATAGATTGAAATAACAACGATAGCCCAACTGTTTTCGGAATGCCATTTGTTTGGCGACATAAACCGACTGCATGTTTTCTACGACAAGTGTCGTGCCTGCAGTTTAATGGAAAGAAACAGTTTAGAACCTAGGGATTTATTTATTTCTATTGTCTAGCTGTTCAGTGTTTGGAGGCTGTTTTCCATTCATTGCATAGTTCATCGATCTCGGCGGAGAAAGTGACGGCGAGTTCACTGCAAACAGAATGTACGTGTTTTGACATTACGTTCAGTAATATTAGGCTCTTTTCAAGCTATAATTCAAACCTAGTTCATTGGGAAAGCGTCGACTAATTATCGGTAAAATTCACTTAAACGAATATATCAACATACAAATAAATTTGTAAGATGGTCACTCATTCTTTTTGTGCAACATTTTTAATCACTCCATTGCTTTTAATGGTCTTTAGTTTGTAGCTAATTACTTGATAAAGTGGGATAAAAGCTGTGGAATAAAGAACTGCATGCGCAGTGTTGGGAGTGACTAAGTGCTCATACTCGAATGAGAGCTACCATCTTTAAATGGAGCGAAGAACTAATTAAACCGTGAACCGAATGAAGGTGTGAAATTCGCGTAGGCGAGGTTCTCTTGAGTCTAATTTAGTAACTGATTGAAAGGAAAAGGAAAACATTAATATCGAGAGCACTTTAAAGAAGTTTTAACGAGATATGCATGTACAAGAATGTCCGAGCTCTTTCCACAGGTTAAATGCTCACTGGATCGAAAAGAGAATATTACATTCCTTTAAATCGCAATCGCCATGGGCTAATCGGTGATTATTTCATGGTATTACGGTACAAACATTGGCCTAAAGTGCAGAGAAACAGCGTCTGTTCTTTTTACATTGTAATCATTCGATTTATCATGAAAATTAAACCTCCAAGGAATACATTAGCATAATCAGTCAATAGCGCAAAGTCCATTGTTGAAAAGTGTTTGTTTTGACAATGGCCAAGTCGAAACAAACTCGATTTAAGTGATTATCATTAATTGAAGCATATGGTCCGGGGTAAAAGCATCTTAGGTCACCACACTACCTTGGAGGAATCTGAAACTGGAGGATTTACTCTGAGTGCGTCAAATGTATTCCGTTCACACTACGCCGAAGGAATGTAAAAACGCGACAGTCACTGGTCATTTTTGATTTGAGTTTCAAAAAACTCGATCGTAGAAATCACATGACTATCGTGATGTAATCTTTTGAAAACACATCCGTTTTCAAAATGTTTTTCATTCACACGAAAAAGAAAAGAAAACCTGCTCTTGTCAAATTCCTCCGGTTTGAAGAGCGTTTTCGAAAAGCTCCGTTTTCGTGACGGATTAGTGTGGACGGTAGGCCTAACAGTGGAAACAAACCTGCGTTTTCAATTTTTTCCGGCATGGTATGGACTCTGCTTTAAATCTGAACCGAAATGAAAAAACCCCTGAAATGACTGTGAAACTGTACAGTGGAGTCGCAATTTCTTTCTTATTTCCTCGATTATCTCCTGATCTTTGTCGATTGTTACTCGCCAAAAGTACCATGTTTTAGTAAGGATTCACACTAATTTATATGCTTGGTTTCTTAGTACTGAAGACTTTGCTGATGAATTCAGGAGGAAAGGAATAGTATTCAATCGAGCTTTGGAAGATCTCGAAGATAGAGCTAAGAAATGCGAGTCTTTAAAAAATCTGGTAAGTCAAGGCGTCAATCATGCGTATGCCCAGCTGTGCGGAATAATATTGAAATGGTTCAGTACATACATGAAGTTCTAAAGGGATGTATTTCTAGTGTACTTCTTCTTCGTTAAGACCGATAAAAGAAACCACTGTTTTATCTAATCTTTTCACATCAAAAAAACTAAAAAACGCACCTACAGTGTTCGCAGCAGTTTTTTAGCTGGTGGATTATAGGTCATAACCTGCTTAGTAGTCCGGAGGATAAGCGACAAAAAATCATAGAATTGTTCAAATAGTGAGACAAGTATGAAACTTTCAGCGAATGTAGCTTTTAAGACGTAGATTAATATAAAAGCAAGACACCAGCTGGATCTTTCTCCCTAAGTTTATATTTTGGTAAATTTTAGTATGCGGTCAGCGGTTTGAAACTGCAGGCTCGTTTTTATTAAGATTTTATTAAATTTGTTCTCTTAAATACTCTCAATTTACGTCAAATCAAACAGAAAAGTCTAAGTTTTTATTAAGAAGGGTAATTTTGTCAATTTGCTTCCAATCTGAGCTTCCTGTTGTTTGCAGTATTGTTTGGCTGATATTAGCACTCAGTAAGTACGCCTGGCTGATTTTGAAAGTAGCGCCTAGTTGATATTAACTTTCGAACAAGAACTTGCAGTGTTTTGGATATTGGATTATGGAAACTGGTCAGGTAAGAACAGAAAAGAACTGGAATTGTTGTGCTTTGTGTGAACAAGAGACAGAAGAGAAGTTAGTGTGTCCTTAAGATAGTACGAGGAAAAACAACGGCTCGGGGTACAAAAGTTTGGCAGATAATCTACAGCAATTTCGTGAGATTGGTGAATTGCCAATTCAAGCATCTTTGTCAAGCCTCGATGAGGGAAACGGAATAGAAGAAACTTTACAACGCCATGAAGCAAAGTGGCACAAGTCGTGCTTTAACAAATGCAGCACTCTTGAACTGCAGAGGGCTCAGAAGAGGAAACTCGAGGACAGCTCAGTAGAAGGCCCTGAAGCACCGAGTCCTGTTAGAACTCGCTCTAGTCTAGGGATGCCCTCAAAAGAAGTAACAAAAGAATCTCAGGAAACATGTTTCTTTTGTGATGAAACTGGGGAAAGTATTCGCCTAGCAGCAACTCTTACACTTGACAGCAAGGTCAGAGCAGCTGCTACAAAACTGCAAGACCGAAAGCTTTTAACAAAACTTGCAGCCGGCGATATGCCTGCCATTGATTCATATTATCATCCAGGATGTCTCACTGCTCTTTACAACCGATTAAGAAGTATTTCACCTAAAGAAGAAAACATATCACTACTCAAGTTTCGCTAGAAGCCATTGCTTTAGCTGAGTTAGTTGCATACATTGAGGATAATGCAAAGCAAACAGTTTTCAAGCTGTCTGATTTGTCAAAGCTTTACTCTTCTAGACTTGAGCAACTAGGAGCTTATGTTCCTCAGCGGGTTAATTCCACTCGGCTAAAAGAGCGATTGCTATCACAGCTGCCTAATCTCCGTGAATATAACGATGGAAGGGTAAAGCTTGCTTTTTCTAGTGACATTAGTGCAGCTTTGCAGTCAGGTTTGCACAGGACAATGATTATGACGTAGAGGCTATTTATCTAGCTAAAGCTGCCACATTTGTCAGGAAAGAGATGCTGACTAAGTAACAGCACCTTAATGGATCATTTGAGTCTGATTGCCATCACCAAGCAGTTCCTAAATCTCTATTAGCTTTGGTAAACATGATATTAGAAGGGCCTAACATTAAGAACCAAAACGGACAGGAGCAGGTGGGGATAAATGTTGCCCTGATGCTTTCTAAGCTTTTGATATTTAATGCTGTCAAACGTCATAGAGATCCGACATCTGAAAACACAACCACTCGACATAGCTTAATGAGGGAGACTCCACTGTCAATCTATGTAGGACTAGTTCTTCACGCTGAAACACGCAAGAAGAAGCTGGTTGATAAATTCTACAGACTGGTGTTGTCTGTCTCTTATGACAGAGTAATGCAGATATCAGCTGATTTGGGAAACAGTATATGCTCACAATTTGAAGAAGAAGGAGTTGTGTGTCCCTCAAAGTTAAAGAGGTCTTTGTTCACTACTGCTAACGTGGACAACATCGACCACAATCCAAGTGCCCGTACAGCGAAAGATTCATTCCATGGTACTGCTGTATCACTTACTCAGCACCCCAGTACCGACAGAGATGGCATCGCTAGAGATCGAGTGGTAACAAGCCCAGATTCACCTAAGAAGAAAACTCTGACCTATTTGCCAGAATCTTACACAGATGTCCATCCCATAGCAGTTCAAGTAAAGAAGGATTGTTATGTTCCAAAAGGGTGTAAATCTGGAAAACCCTCGTCAGATCTGATCGGCGAAGGAATGAAATCTGAGTATCAGTGGCTAGATAAAGTCAAAGAGTTGTTAGAAAAGGATAAACTGGACAAGGAAGACTACATCTCTTGGTCAGCCCACTTTGCTTCCCTGCAGTCCCAAGCACCACGTTCCCAGGCCATTACTGCGCTGCTACCACTCTGATGAAAATGCTCATACAATGGCTATGATCCACCATTCAATGAAGATAGTCAAGGAAGGAGTCGCATATGTTAATCCTAACCAAACTCCTGTAATCGCTATGGATCAACCATTGTTTGCTATTGCGAAGCAAATCCAGTGGGAAAAAGCAGATTTGTACGGAGAGGAAAAATATGTCATGATGGGTGGCTTGCATGTCGAAATGGCTTCGTTGAAAATGGTTGGGCATTGGTTGGACAAAAGCGGGTTGGACAGTGCATTGGTACAAGCTGATATTACGATAAGAGGAAGAGCGGACGGTATTCTGAAAGCTGCCCATATCACTAGATCACGCTATGCCCATCAAGTAAGTGCCTGCGCTCTGTATATATTAGAGAAAAGCTTACAAGGAATACACAGCAAGCCGTGAATCTTCCGACATTGCTTTTAAGACATGGGTACAAGAGAAAAGTGACCACCACCTGCACTTCCAGTTCTGGGCTCCAGTGCTAGAGCTTGAGCTAACTATTTTGGAACTTGTCAGATCCATCAGAGAGGGAAACTTTCACCTCTTTATTGAAGCTCTTTGCAAGCTAACACCCTGGATGTTTGCGCTGGACTTGACTAACTACTCCAGATGGCTTCCAGTACACATACGAGATCTGCTGATGCTGAAAGAAAAGCATCCCTCAGTGTTTGCTGAGTTTGTTCGAGGGAAGTTTGTGGTTCAGAAAACGCAGCGCTTCTTCTCACTGATCGCTTTAGACCATAATCACGAACAAGAAAACGAGATAATGAAAGGAGATGGAGGAGCTGTAGGACTTACGGAAAATCCCACTGCCCTCAAATGCTGGATGGTGGCTGGGCCTGAAATTACAAGGGTGGTAAAAGAGTTTGAGTCTACCTTTGAAGTTAGAAAACCCTGTGACAAACGCCATCATGAGCAAATACCATCCGTCCAAAAGGTCTTTTTCAAGGACGTCCAAGCATTTATTAGTGTACTAGAAGAAATGGGAAACCCTTTTAGGGAAGACAGCACCGAATTGATCGGCTGGACACAAAGGAAATTATGCCAGAGTGTGTCGTCCAGGCGATAAAGACAGCTAAACAAAAATGTCAGTCTCAGTACGATCAGTTTGTGGAAGAGAGGTTAGTTAAATGCTCTAACGCAATAGCTGATACCATCCATCGAACCAAGCTTCCATTGTTTTGAACGACAGAAAACCCAGCAAGCAACAGGACAAGAAATCAAATTTCAGTACTAAAGAGCAACTGTAATCTGTTTGCGAGGCTCTACATCGCGTGCCAGGCAAGAGAAGGTAATCTTCAAGGGTTTTTCAGGCATCAAAACCATGGTAGTCTTCCCTCACTCTCTTGCGCTGGCAAAATGCGTTCTGGACAGAAATTTGAATTAGTCCAGTTGCTTGAAGCTTCCACCACGGTAGAGTGTCCGGCCGTTGACGTAAAAGTCTTCGATGCTGCAGCAGTTGTTAAAATGCTATCACCTGGAAAGTCTAAGACATTTAAGGACTATGCAACATCTGTAGTTCTCAATTACGTCATCAAACAAGCACAGAATATCAAAAGAATAGATTTCATATGGGATTAATACTTCGAAAACAGCCTAAAGCGGAGCACAAGGGAAGCGAGAGGCTTGGGAGAATGAAGGCGCATGTGCGATAACGCATCCATTCCAGTTAACTGGAAGAGCTTTCTGCTATCGGATGAAAACAAAAAAACGCTTCTTCACTATTTGGCAGAAAGCGTGACTGCAATTCAGCTTCCAGGGGTGGAGGTAATCACTACATCTGGCGTTAACGTGCTCAACCCTTCTCCAGTAAAAACGGAAGGTCTTACTGCCTGCAACCACGAGGAGGCGGATACGAGGATCTTCATCCATGTGAAGCACGCATCAGCCAGGGGTCTCAAAAAGGTCTTGATCAGGACGGTTGACACTGGCGTTGTGGTACTCGCGATAGCATATGCAAGAAAGCTAGAGTTACAAGAGTTGTGGATCGCC
Source organism: Catalaphyllia jardinei (assembly GCA_022496165.2). Lineage (NCBI taxonomy): Eukaryota > Metazoa > Cnidaria > Anthozoa > Scleractinia > Caryophylliidae > Catalaphyllia > Catalaphyllia jardinei. The sequence continues at coordinate 16,474,374 of CM042749.1, forward strand.
TTCACCTTTTGTCAATTTTTTTCTTTCTTGTATTAAGTCTACTATGTAATTTCTGGGCACGAATAAAGATTGTTGTAGTTGTTGTTGTTTTTCGGTGTTGGTAACCATTTCAGATATCTACCCATCCACAAGATCACCACCTCTCTAACGCAACAGCAGTGTGAAGCCCCCCTTTCTTTCATGCTGTTACAGGGTGTGATACTGTTTCATACTTTGCGGAAAAAGAAAAGAAGACAGCTTCCCAAGCATGGAAGTCAAATCCTGAAGTCACTGAAATCTTCCGTGTCCTATCATCTCCTCAAGATACAGTCTGTGATGAACAATGTCGTGCCTTGGAGTGATTTGTGGTTGTCATGTACAGCCGTACGTGTCCCTACCAGACCGTCAACGAAGCTCGACAAGTTCTATTTGCGCAAGGTAACAAAAGCATTGAAAATATTCCTCCGACTCAAGCCGCTCTTGCACAGCACATCAAAAGAGCAGCCTATCAGGCCGGTCATGCATGGGGTCAAGTGCTGGAGCTTATGCAGGAACTCCCAAGTCCGGCAGAGTGGGGTTGGCAGCAATCACCAGAAGGATGGTCTCCCAAGTGGACTACGCTAGCAGAGGCATCAAAGGAATACAGTGAACTGATAAGCTGTGGATGTAAGAGGGCTTGGCGTGGACTATGTAAATGTACTAAAGCAAACCTCCCTTGCACTGCACTTTGTTCTTGTGCAGGACGTTGTTACCAAGAATAGAACTACCTTCAAATCAGTAAGTTTTATGATCCATTTTATAAAGAAATTATCCTAATGGAGTAATATTGTTAAGGATGCCATTTTACTGCCAACTCTGCAATAATAATTTGGGTCGTACAAAGTTTTATAAATGTTCACCTCTTTTCAGAACTTGGGTACCCAGTGGTTTTCCATACAAACCTTATATCGGAATTTGCAGGGCTGTTTGTTGTTTATTTCATTCTACATGCCAGAAGGAGTACACAGGCCAATTTTGGCACTTGTATCATATTTTGAACAATTCTACCGCTTATCTTCCGGACTATAGTGTTATACTGGTTATTTGGCTCGTTACCAAGCATATTCTATCCAGCACCCGGTCTATGCACAACCCAACTCCTTCACGCTTCCAACAAAGACCAGAAACTCCTCGACTCTTAAGTCTTTACCGTCAAGGTACAAGAGGGTCATTGTTTCACGGAGCCTAGTTTATGAAGAAATGTTCTACGTCAATTGATCTTTGAGACCTTACGAAGAAAAATAATACACTGATCTTTATTTAGCCTCGGCAATGTTTATAGCACAAGTGATTCCGGGGCCGAGCAAACAACTGAAACAAGTTATTCAAACTGAACATAACATTGCCGGTTAAGAATCCTAATTGGCCGGAGGGAAACCAGTTGCCTATTTATTTACAAGGGTGGCCGAGGATTTGAACTCGGGACTACCGAGATACAAATCCAGATAGTTGCCAGAGCGGGACTCGAACCCGGGACCGCCGGTTCGACACACTGACCACTTGGCCACGCTGCCTCGTAGGGTCATTACAAGGTGTTTATCTTTGAAATCAGTCAAAAAAATATATCGACATATTTTCTTTCAGGAAAAAGAATCCTCCAGAACCATTTCCGATAGAGGCGATGACAAATACATTCTTGATTGGCAGCCTTATTTGAATGACGGAAAGCGAAAAGTGTCAAGGTAGCTATTAAAACGATAACCCTTTGAGGTTAACACCTGGTGACCATCATTGTCCGTCCTAGGGAGGCACCCACTTAAACTGTTGAATATCTGCTGGGTTCAATTCTTACTTACTAACTGACTTACTTACTTATTAATCTACTAAAAGTCAGGAATTTCTCCACTGATATCCATGATAATCAGTAGCCAGGCACCCTATGGGGGAATGATAACTTAATGTTTCCAATTCAGAGACATAAATTGATGGATTGTTCGGTTGAAAACAACAACAACAACAAAACTGTTTGTATTTAGCTCAAATTACTTTCGCATTACCGAAGAGCCAAAAATATGTTTACACAGGGTGAAGGTGAATTATTGTGATTGTATCTAGTAGTTAGCCAGTTTTAGTATGAATTTTGAGTACTTCCCCAAAATCTTGGCCACTGTTGCAATCCTGACTCTAAAGCTGATTTAACAACACATTAATAATCTAGTTTATTCATTTGAGCCGAACCAACTAAGAAGAATCTCAGTTAAATAAATTACATTCAATTATAACCCTATTATTCTGTTTTTTCAGATCTCTGGCAAAATTAAAAGATATCCAGAATCACAGAAAGCAAAGGAAAACCTCTTTCATTGGTTCTATAAAAGAAGCTCTTCCTTCCTGGGCCAAAAAGAAAAGTCTCAATAAATGTATTCAGCTGCAGAAACTGATCAATGAGACAGAAGATTACGAGGTAAGGGAACCAGATGAACATGTCGGAGCTAGACACGGACTACTGTTGAACTATCATCCGCAAAAATGAGCCAAAGCTCATCGAAACTCCCTTTATAAACTCTTGTGTAAAGTTAGTGGTTCAATTCTTGTCCCCTTTAAAGCAAATAATTCTAACTTAATGCAAAAAATATTTGCATTTCTTTACCGAGAAATCCCCCACATTCTGACATTCACCAACTCCAAATTAATATAAAACCTCAGTCCACTGCAAAGTATCATGCCAATTTGATGACGACGACAATGTCGACGATGGTGATGATGATAACGATGACAAGAGTAAAATTATTCTTGCCGTGAACATAGCCAATAACTTTTACAGTGACGTTAAGGTGTGTGGGACGTAAAAGACTGGACGTAAGAAATACGCAAAGTAGGTATTATTGTATGTGAGATGGTTGGGTAAAAACTGGATATATCTTCAGACCGAGCACCACGTGAGTAAGAAAGGAATAAAAAAACTGAGATAAAGTGCTTTTTTAGCAAGGATAAGGGATGTGCTAGCACTACACACCGGCTCATTTTCGCAGAGAAAATAAGAAGACAGCAAAATTGCAAGTTAGAGCATGAATATACTGCCAATGACCCCAATCCCGACCCTAGTGATTTCTTTGCCTCCCGTTCGCGAATTTCGCTTTCGCTTCAGACAAAAGTCTTGCTATTTTTTTCTTTCAGGCTTTGATAACCGACATTGTTGGTCAAATTAGTTCAGCCAATGATTTGACAAACTTGGCAAACAAGATATTCCAAGAACAAGACTCGAATCTAAACGAACAAATCTCGAAAGACCTGAAAGTCATGACGACTCGTTGGAATTCACTTTGTGAGAGCGTCATCAACAACAGTAACAGGTAACAAGTCAATTGAGGTTGTAGAAATTTTCGTACGAGTTCTTTTGAAATTTTCCCTGCATGTTCCCTACTAAGAAAGAGAGGTCCCTATGCTCGCGGAAGAGATCTGATGGACTAATCTTACCCAATTTATGCCCAATTACGTGAGTTATTTTATCAGTGCAGGTACATTTTAAAAGCAAAAGCAATGTTTTTAAGAAATAGTTATTGGTGAAATTCTACTAGCATACTAATGCAAATGCTGTAATCTGATTGGCTGATCCATTGTACACTATTCAAACAATACCTTAAAGTGCTACTGCGACCAAAAATCAATTCTATTTTTTCTTTGTATGTCAAGAAGCTAGAGTTGCCCTCGGCTATCGCCTCGGGGCAACTCATACACTTCTTTCGTGCTCTCCAAACTTCCGGCGTGCTCCATAACTCGATAGTGCAGGCTAAAGCATAAACCAATTGCTAAATGCAGGACGGGAACTTCGAACTTTCAGACTTTTAAACGGGTGTTTTGCATATACAATAAGCTGCGTTTACAGGCTGCAATTTTAAGCTAGTGAGACTTTGATGTCATCTTATCCTCGATCCAACCCTCTATACTTGCACTCAAAGAAAACAACCTTTGGATAAAATTCGAAGCTAAGATTTCACCAGTGAGGTGTCAAACAAACATGCTTTCAAAATCTGAAGGAAAAGGAGAAGTGAATTTTTGGATCATAGCACCACTTCAAGTTGTTTATGCAACTGCGACCTTTCTCTACAGTTTACATAATGTGTTTCATATATTCATTTTAATGTTCTATATAAAGTAAGGGAAAAAGTACATTATCTTAGAGAATATCGACTTGAAACGTTCCTCGAGTTGTGTCGTTTATCCTTGAGTAAAGGTTTCATGTGAACGTTTTTAGCTTTTAGGTTTCTTTTGTAATATTATTTTCAATTTTGTAACTTACAGAAAAAACATTGTTACCAAAATTATGTAATTAAAATATAGGTCACCATGCTCGTTTAAGACGAAACTAGCATGTTGCGTGTGTGCAAGTACTCGAGTGCGCGCTATTGATGAGAAAATCGTGAGCAGAAGGAATGCCGGTTGTACATTTAAATCAGTTGTGAGTGAAATGTAAGGGGTAACAAGGGATATGGATAAGGTCTTAAGATGTGTACGAGCTATTGTTCCGAGACTAAAGCCACTCAATCATTTTCAGACTGGAAAAATTGGGCCTAGAAGTGGATCGGGAGTACACGAATTTGAATAAATGGTACGAGAAGGCTGACACCTTAAACACCTGGATTTATTTTAATGAAAAGACCATAGATGAAGAAAGCTCTGGAAGTAGCGCCGCTACAATTCCTGCTGTCAAGGAACAGATGGAAAAAAATCAGGTATTCTATGTCAAATGTGGTAATTTGTTCAAAGCAGCGGCGTAACGTGACAACTGACTGAGTGTCTTCGCCATAAATTTTACGAATGCTTCACTGAATGTAATTACTGATGGGTTTGCTAATGGCCTCTGTCAAAAACGTCCAAAGGCTCATTCGTTTTGGCTTTACTGTCAATTACAACCACAAGAACATGAATAGATAGAAGGATTTCAGTTTGCTAGTCACAAGAAAACCTCCTCAATGGTTTTAGTTTAGATTAGTTGCAGTATTATATATTATAAACAATAGCCCTTTCCACGGTTAGCTTTTCTCATTTGCATTACAATGTAATCCAACGTGGATGCGAGGCAATTTCGGTCTCAAACTAAAGAGTAGCCCGAAATTGCCTCACATACACCCTAGATTTTGTTGTAATGCAAATGAGCAAAGTTAACCGTAAAAAGGGCTATTAGACTGGAGATCTCAGTGTAAACCTTATAAGGTGCATGGTCCTTGAGCACCTGAGCATGGAAAGCGCACCTTTTTATTTGTTTTACTGCTATCCACAATCAGTCTTCTTTTCCATGGTGTGCACCTTATGCTAGGTAAGCATGAAGTAGAAGACGAATTTTTTTGAAGTTATTTTTGATGCTGATGCTCTCTAGTGCTAGCAGCATCCAATTATTTGAACCTTCGACTTTTTTTTTCTTTTGACTGATTTTGCCCCCAAATCAGGACCTCAACAAGAAAGTTCAAAGCCAGAAACCGAATTTGGAAGAGATTAATCGAGATGCAGACAAACTTTTGGACAGCGGTCGCCTGGATCAGGGAGATGTGGAAAGGGTGGTGCGGTACAAACAGGCCCTGGGTACCAGATACAAAGCAATCGGTGACAGGTTGCAAGGAATTAAAAACAAGTAAGATACGGGCTCGGGAATAAACAAACAGCAAAGTGCTATTGTATTGAGTGTTGTTGCAAATCAGCCACAAACCATGGCAGGAATGTCTTTGGTTCCTTTCGAGATGAAACGCGATTACTTGGCAGTAATCAGTAATTGCGTTTCATCTCGATCGGTACCCATTTACTGACTTGGGATCTGGAAGAAATATGTTTTTTATTTCTCTACTATGGCAATAAACAGTAATGAAATCCAGACCCGGCAATTGATATACCGAGCCAACCATTGGAACGTCCGTCTCAAATAGAAACAATGGGTCAACAGCGTTTGCTTTGCTGCATAACTAGCTCAAATGAGATACTTGTCGCGTTATTTGGATTAACAACGCGTGAAGGTCTTTATGAATGTGGATCAACTAACGTTTTTAATTATGGCTTCTTTCCATAGGTTATCCAGCAGATTGCATCAGTTACAAAAGAAACCTGACGAAAAGATCAAGAACGAAAAAAGTATCGTGGAAGTCTCAGTTCAACCAAACTATAAGGTATGACCAAACATTTAGGACCTCTTTCAAAAATAATAAATATACAATCTCGGAATAAATTTAACGACTTGGTCGAGCCTCTGCATGCCCTTTTTCAAAGGACCCTAAATTTTATAGAATTACGTTTGCATCAGTAATAAGTAATTGTTTTAATTTCCAGCCACCACCCAAGGTGATTACACCATTTCACAAGGAGGATGAAACTAAAAGCAACGAACAGAAAATAAACGACTTGATGGGAGGAGTTAAGAAGATCATTGCACAGTCAGGAAAACGGGGAGCTAGGAGTGAAGAAGAAAAAGAAAGGTTAATGTACAGACTAGCGAGGTTAATTAAGACCATAAATTGTGCAACAATAGAGAAAAACTTCATTTGTTCACAGTTAGAGGAAAGGAGAAAGAATCCATAAATTCATTTTATCCAAATCTTAGCCTAGGACATCTTCTTGGCATGTTCACAAATACTCCTTCAAAAGCAGTCGTTTTTCCCCTGTTAGACTCCTAATCCACTGGCTTAGTAGTTGGTTGGTTAAACTGATTTCAACATTATCAAGACATGATTGATCATCGCACCTCTGCGACACAGTTGCAGTGTTCTACCAACTGAACTATCAAGCCAACTGGGAGCTGGTCACATTGCGAATTCGTGATACACCCAGGCATGGTGAAGAATTTGTGATCTTTCATATATTCACTTAATTTGAACATTGTTCTATAATTCCAAGAGATAAAATTATTTCTAAGAGCAGCTATAACCTATTTTTGACGTAATTGTCTTCATTTGTATTCTGCCAGGCTTCATGATGATTCAGTCAAAGCATTCGATTCGTCCCTGATTACTTGCTGGAAGGCACTCAATGACTTGGATGAAAAGTCATTACAAGAATTTTCAGCTGTTGGGTCTAACATCCAAGAGGTCAAGGAGCAACTCGACGAAATTCAAGTGAGTGACTAATATTATATTACAAGCTTATCAACTGACCAGGACATCCATTGTACGGAAAAAGATCGCGGCTTTACATTTTACCACAATACCTTTCCAACCCCTACACAACCCATTAGACACAGGAAAGTCGTATCTTTGCAATATTTATTCATGTATCTTCTGTATGCTAGATTTGAAGTTTTGTTAGAACGTTTCTCCGCGCATTTTTTGAGTGTTATTATGATGCTCGTAAACAAGGAATTATGGATAAATCAATTCCTACCTTTTTCAAGATGGGGTGTCAGGTTTTGAACTCAAGGCCTTTTTGCTCAGGGAGAAGACTTACTGTTGAGTCAAAAAAGAGAATTAAATGCAATTCTATTCGTACTGGTGAGATGGAAGTGGTGTCTTCTTCGTTTGACAGCAAATCGGTTTTGATTGATCCTTCTGTCTAATTCAATTAACTCATTCATTTTAAATAACACACTTTCTTAGGATCTGGAGCGTAAGATGACCCAGGAGGACAACAACTTTCGTTTGGTAAAGGAAACCTTTGAAGAAAGTGAAGACAAAAAGATTATGGAAGACGAAAGTCGTGAAAGATTACGAAGAAAGGTGGATGATCTGAACTCCAGATGGGAAGAAATGTGGCGCGCTCATGATGTTAATAAAGAACGGTAATTCTTATATGGGAAATTTATGCATGTCTTGAAACAGTTTTGAGGTTTATTATTTTGCATGTTTATTCCTTTTTAGAAGATACATTGAAAGTGGCTGAGGTAGCCCATTATAACTGACTCCGTTGTAGAGGTGTCAGATGTAGTCTTTCTTTCATGAAACTGCAAAAAATCGGAATGATTCTTAAGGCTAAAGTGATCACATTTTTGCGTCATGATCGTTTTCATTAACTTTTCATTAGCGGCATCTAAAACGCATTTTTGGGCTCGTACTGTAAAGGGTAAAAGGTGTAATCAGAGAATCGGCATCTCCTCACATAATCTTTGTTGTCGCCAATAGCTTGGTGCAAGCCATTTTGATTATGGGAGGTCAGTGGATGGGAAGAGTTAACAACGGTCTTGATGATCTGGAAGATGATATTAAATCACTGAAGATCCCAGCAGATGATATGACGGAGTTGCGCGAGGAACAACAAAAGCACAAGGTTAACAAAAAAAATACATCGTAAGAAAGGCTGTTGCTGGAAAATATTAGTAAGGAGATGTTCTCCAGGAAGTAAACACTAGTTTAAATTTCAACTTTATTGAACACTCCCGAAAAGGGTTTTTCAGTGAACAGTACAATAAATGAATACAATAAGAATGGAAAATATATATGTATAGTAAAATGTATAAAACTATGTGTTAAAACCATTTTTGCTTTTAAAACTCGTTCAACATCCTTGACTTTGAAGCTTTCTTGAAGTTTGCGAGGTCTTTACACAGTTTTAAATCTTTGTCTAAAGAATTGCATAAGTTTACTATCCTATAGTGGAATGATCTCTGGCCAGCAGCGGTTTTAAATAAAAGAATGTTAGTTGTTGTGATTTTCTTGTTATCCGGTCAGATATCTTCCTTCTTGTGGCAAACTGCGACATTAGGTAAGTCGGGGGACAGCCCGTCATGTACTTGAATACAAAAATAGCATCCCGGAGTTAAACCTGCTTTTTTACGGGGAGCCACCCCAAGTTCTTGAGTAATGGACCTGATCGTATTTGTAAGGTTATTGTTATTGCAGAATATGAGTAACTCCATTAAACTCCGTAGAATATAGCAATCACGCTTTTCAGTCCGTGCCAATAAACAGAACAATAAACAAACAATTAATCTTACACGTGGGTAGGGTAAGTGCTTCATAGAGTCAGTTACAACGTGTCCAAAGTTGACGAACTCATTTCCAATTGTAATATCTATTGATGTACTGTTTTCTAAACTTGAAGGTGTTTTGCAAGAAGACTTTGTAGTTTGACTTAGACGGCGACTGTGTGATGGCGATGACATTATTATGTTTTTATATTTAGGAAATCATGGATAAGATAAGTTCATATGAAGATTCTGTCAGCGGAGCAGTGGATGTTGCAAGAGAGGTCCAGCGTAGAGATCTTGTTACGGAGGAGACCGGAAAAACAATCACACATGAGACAGAGGAACTCGAAGACAGACTGGAACGATTGAAAGCTGAGGCAGAAGAAAAAAAGAAGAGGTTTATGGAAATGTATATTTTAAGAATCTTACACGTATTCGTCTGCCAGTCTGATGCCAAAAAGGAAGTCTCGATAATGTACTGTCGATGAACATATATTCCATGTTACATCGGAGAAGCATTAAATTTTTGTGCGACAAAAAAAAAAAGAAGAAGAGTCATTCCAGCTGCAAAATGCGGTGTGGTTTGTCTCTGACACCTTTATATTTTCCTCTACTGATAGGAGGCAATATACCAATATGTCAATATATAACGATTTTTCAGAAATACATGAACGCCATGAATAATTAGGCCCGTGTTTGATTCTCTATCATATTTTTTACCAGGATTACTGCGTCGTTACTGGAAATCGAGAAAGCCACTGCAGTTAATGAGGTTATGGTGGCTTCCAGCGTATCCGTTGCCCACTCTGCACCTGACCAGACTTCAGAAAATGACGAAGGATTTGTTGAACCAAAGCATCAGTTTTTCAAGAAGAAGGTTACTTACGAGGTCAGAAGCAGTACGTACTTATATTTCCTTAATATCATTAATACCCATTGGCCAATCCCAAGCCTCTTAAGAAAACTGGAAAGATTACAAAATCTGCCCAAGAAAAGTTAAAGAAATCCATATTCTTGAAATTTTGCATGGAATTAACGGACTCCATTCCTCAGCGAAACACGTTACTGACCTAACTTGAATGAACTTGTCTGGCACTCGGTGATAAGCGCACAGCACAAAGTCTGACACCTTAAGGGCTTTTCTGAATACCTGTACTGAGGCTATAAATTAAAGTGAACAACCGTTAGAATTAGGAGAAGAAAATTCCAAGGAAAATAATAAAATAAGAATGCAGAAGAGGAGCACACCCATTTCATATTTGTTTCCGTCGGTGAACTCGATACCCGGCTTCCCAACAACACAATAGCTTTCATGCAAGCCATCTGAACAATGCAGCAGCTTTGATATGAGCAGCACCGTTAGCATTTATTTACAATGTAAGCTCATTAAAATTCCTCAGGTGTTTTTGATGTTCCTGCTCTTAGCAATTTCTTTTCTGGAGATCGATATTTATGATATTTAATTCTCACTTGTACAGAAAGTACGATTTATTCTGCCTAATGTCCCAAAAGAAGGATTGGGGGGGGGGGGGGATGTAAGGTCACCGTGTTATCTCCTTGCTGTAATTGGAGTTTGGTTTAGTTGTGTTGTTATTGTTTCGTTGCACCTCATGCATATGAGCCCTATTTAAGTAGGAGCGCCTGAATAGTACGGAACACACTTTGTCTGAGTAAAGCGCCAATAGTCTTTTTGACGGTGAAGAGCAGATTGATGCTAAATTATGATCAGTGTTTAAAGTAATTACGAAAAATATTCGCCATTATACTCTGAATTGAGCAGGCAAAAAGATACTAAATTGGTCGTTAACTGTTCACCTAGGTTCGATTTCCAGCCGTTTTGTGAGCCCGTGTTCCTCGCCCCACACCACGGCTGGATCACTGGTCTACCCATTGTATTTCTTGACCAATCACAGAGAAGCCTGCTCGAATCGAGCAGGCTTCCCTGTGATTGGTCAATTCTGTCACTTGTTTATACAACATGGCGGATATCAGTGCGGATGGGTTTTCTTCTTTTGTAAAATATGTGTTAGAGCGCTTCCATATCAAGAAATTTAGAGAAACACAACAGGAAGCCATCGTCAATTTGTTAGAAGGGAAAGATATTTTAGTTTCACAGCCAACGGCCTCAGAAACATTCGTGATTTTCAGTCGTTCCCGATCATATGCATGTCCGATGTCTGATTTAATACTAGTTGTTCGTTGGCTACCTCTCTGCTCAACTCGCTTATCCAGGACCGAGCCAGGGTCCTTACTTCAATAGGTATACAAGAAGCTTTTATTGGAGATGAGCAAAATGACGAAAGCGTTACACGCAAAAAAGGAGTCGAGGGCGGTTTATTTCATGTCGTGCTAGGGACCATGGATGTAAGCTTAACCGATGGCTACCTATGTACAACTTACAGGAAAACTTCAAAAGGCTTTGGCTGAGTTCCAGTAATGAAGCCCATTATGTCCGACACTGGTAAGAATTAGAGTGGTTTGTTTGTAATATTTGTCGTAGTTGATTCCAAATTGATGTTAAGAAAACACTGGATACATAAAATGTGGGCTTTATCAAAGCAAGTTCTGACCGTCCGTCACAATCTTTCAAACTTAAAGTAATTGTGTAATACCTTCTACTGGTTGAAAATAAAGGCTCATTGATTTTGTTGTTCATATTGTCTTTTGATATTGCAGAGATACATAAATGACAAATACATGTATTTTTTATCTTGTGATCATTTAGGCCTTTTAGCATTCTTTATGGCTTTATGTAATTTCTTTTAAACACAGATATCAAACCATTAAATGGCTATTCAAAAATAATTTTCTTTACAGGGGCTTTGCAGCCCCAAAAAAGAGAGAGCAGGCATTCCACAAATAGCTTTCAAGAATAAGTGAAATATATTCTCTTGAAAGAGGTCCCCTTTCATTTGTTGTGTAAAGCACAACAGCACTAAGAAACCAAAGACAAAACATTAAGCCTTGGAGATGGAAGAGTTTGTCATTCTTCATCAGATTCTCAATCGAAAGAACATTGCATTTAAGGTCAAGTTGTCAGTGGTAATTGCAAACCTCACCTTTACCCTTTTTTTTCTTATCTCTCTAATGATTATGAATTTGTTATTTACTGCGACAGTAAAACAGGTTGTCTTGAACGATACAAGGAGATCCAAAGAATACATAATGCGATGTCTTTCAAGCCAGAATTGATAAACAAAGGGTGCATTCCTTTGGGGTGATCTGGATCAGGGTCAGTGGTCCAAAATCTGTCTGGATCATGGTGCATCAAAAGAACCGATGAATTCATTCTGGGTATGGATTCATCAGTTTCTCTGATGCACCATGATCCAGACAGATCTTGGATCACTGATCCTGATCCAGATAACCCAAAGAACGCAGCCTAAATCAGGAGAACATTCTTAGTCATTTGGCAAATCAGATGGCAACATAAGAAGTTTGATAATGACAATTGCATATGAAATAAGAGTTTATAGTCAAGGGGTTAAAGTCATAATCCATTATGGTCCTTCAAAAAACATTGAAACATAGCACTGTAAGAATGGCAGGGAAGGAAGTAACACACCTGTCCTGTGGGGCCCTGTGAACTGCCGATTTCATGTTGATGTATTGTTCTGACAACTAGGAATATACATGCTACACTATGCCGTAGGGAGGGTTTACTATTGCATTTTGATGCAGATTTAAGAGATTTGGAAAAACCTTGCAAGCCTTAGAAATTTTGTAAATTATGTAAGGATGATTATAATGGTGATACGTTTTAAAGCACAAATCTGAAATCTCTAAGTTTTATTAATTATTATCCAGCGAACCATCTGCCCTTGTGAGCGTTCCCAAAGCAACAGACAAATAAGTTTTTCATGCATGTATGGCCGCGTTACTGTGCGTCGAACACTTGGCATTATTTACAGATGCGAACCAATGAGGAAACGGGTGTCCTCCAATATTCTATTTTGCCGGGGGAAAAAGGTTATTTTGGCCGATTTTCACTCGTAAATCTACTTGATTTTTGAAGTTTGATAATTTCTAACAGCAATTTTTGATAATCTAAAAAGGAAGGGCTAAAACTAAACCATATAAAGCTAGAATACGAGTTTTATTACGCCCGTGTACCAGAGCACGACACCCAATTTTGTTCACTTTGTTATCGGATCATTAAAATCAGGATAGCAATTGGCAGCCTTAATCTCTGGTATCTCTTTTGCCAAGAAAATAAAGAGTTATTACCTCCATTTTAAACTCGGGAGCTTCTTTCCTTTGGAAATTCTGTAGGACTAGCGACATTCAGTCGTGCTACACATAGTGTAGAACGGGCATGGTAAGCTGGCAAGGTAAAGCTCTAGTTTGCTGAGGAGATCTTGCGACACAGGCAGGCTGAAGAAGCAACGTTGGGTTATGATTCCTGGTTTCAGAAGACAGTTCTCTTTTCGCAGGATCGACGATTTCGACTAACTCAAAAATTTGTTTACTCAGTGATTCGTGACAATCGTTGTAAAGATACCCTTCGTAACGAGATGCTTGCTGACTACGATTTCTAGTAGCTTTGAAATAAGTCCCTCTCTTTTTTACGCTTTTCCTTGGACTATCCAAAACATTCCCACGTAGAACACATCCTTACTAACAGGTTTATTTTTTTGCGGAGCAACAAACTCCGCCATTTTTCCCCGCGCATGGTAATTTGCATAAAAACCGGATTTGACAAGCGCTACGGACCAGTGATCCAGCCGTAGCTGGGAGGAGGACATATGACCGCACTCCCATAACGGCTGGAAATCGAGCCTACTTTTCACCGGAACATTTCGCAAACGGATCATGCAAAATAATGTTCAACCTGTGTTTTTCTTGTTACAGTTACGAATACACCATAAGCGGGAAAGATATGTCACATTTTGAATAACCGGCTGAGACCAGTTTAACCTAGTCACGTGTTTTTCACATTCACTATCATTAAGCTTGTTAATTACTGCAGGACCGTTCTCTATTTCCAAGCAAATTTACTATATTGGTGAGCACAAACCAGACGGAGCTCTGCCGAGAAGAGGAAACAGAGGGTAAATTAAGTGACAGAGTAGACAGCTTTGGTCAAAATCTGCTACTTGCGACAACAAGCGTTAGAAGACAAAATTGGCTTACTTTTACCTATGTTGCGATGCGACATCTCTGCACCAATACCTGTAGCAGATAAAATAAATTATGCACAACACATTCAAACAAAGTGCGTGCTACGCTTATCACTACTGAAGGAACATGACCGATGCTCTAACTGACAAAGAAAATCACACCATAACAAATGGCGCCCCTAAAAGCAATAAAACCAGCCAAGAAAACTGGTAATACTTTCGCTTAGTCTGAATTCTCATTACGATGGGCAGACGTTCCTGCAGGGGGTAAAATTCCACAATAATGCTCCGTCGAAACTCGAAGCTTTCGTCGATAGATGTTCACCGGACGATTTTGACCTATTTAGCCCATTTGGTCAGCGGAAAGTGCTAGGGCATGGCTTAAGACAGCGCATATGCTAAAGCAATCCGCGTTTTCGTTCCACCGGTCTATAAAACTGACATAGAAAACTGCAATTGAGTACGTTAACGTTACTTAATGCCCAGCTACAATGTATAACAGAACAGGGTACGATGAGTTAATTTGAAAACTGTTTTTGTCCAGTAATGTGGCACCTTCCCATTTTGATATTGTTTTAACGTGTTTAATATTACAATGACCTTAGTCGCTCATAAATCAGAAGATGAAAGAGTTTAAGAAAGAAAACAAGTCCATGAACGACTGGATGGACGAGACTGAAAAGTTGGTCAACTCCCTAAGTGTGAATATGGATCCGAAGAAAGCGAGTAGAGTTCAAGATAAAATTAATGTGAGTACACAGCACCACCGTAACTTAATCCACTAGATCACTTCACACTACTGGCTTGTGTGACATTTTCCCTTAAAACGTAATATTATTCACTTAACAAGTTTTCGTCACAAAAAAGACTCACCAACTCACGCCTTGTGCGAATTTGACGTGTTCCCTAAATCACAAATTCAAGTGATATTGACTCGAACACATCACATCACAAAAAAACGTTTGCAGCAGTAGCAACCGACTGCAAGCCCAGCTGCTTCTTCCAGTTGACCCTCAGCTCTGTACGGGTTGTATGAAGTGGTCTTTGATACATGAATTGAAGGTGTCCTCTTAACAATTATTCAACGAGCGTTTTCTGGATATGAGATTGTAGATAGTGTACGCCTCGTTGGCTATAACCATCTCTTATTATATACTCAACAAAATATCTTGCCCCTGATTGGCCAATGGCGAATGCATAAATAGGTTATAGAGTGCAATCCAGGTTATAGAGTGCAATACGGAAGTTGCTATGGAAACACCGGAGAAGCGCCAAATTTGAACACCAAAGTGAAAAAAAATGGCTGACAGTCGGTTTGCTTTGTCAAACCAAAACATCGTTGAGCAACCTAAAGAAAATGCGAAAAACAAAAATACATTGAAAGCTACACAGACCTGGTTGAATGTCTGACAAACATGGGCGACTGAAAGAAAACTAAACCCAAAACTGGAAGAATACGAGCACGAACAACTCGATAAAATATTACAATTCTTCTACACAGAAATCCGTACTAAAGACGGGTTTAAGTACGCACCTGAGAGTTGAGAATATAATAAATAAAAAATCGTATGAACCTGCTCGTGCATTTCGTGATTTATGGTCACTCGTGATGTTTTGAAAGTTCTCAAATTGTACTCGCCTACGGCTCGTGCAATTTTGAGAACTTTCAAAACATCACTCGTGCCCATAAATCACGAAATGCACTCGCGTTCATACGATTTCCTATACATATTCAACAAGCCTGAGAGGAATAATCGTTTTATTATAAATGCCCTCAAAATATAGCAAATTAAGGTAAAAAACAAATAAATTTATAAAACCTTTCCCGTACGCTTACCATATTCCATGCATGATGGTTCACAAATGAAAACTCTTAAATCGCGTTATCCACTAATCCAGATTTTAATAAACTGCAATATAAGGTAGTGAATGATAGTGTTAACCTCGCCAGACCACAAATCCGCACTGGGCTGTGTCGGTTTTAGGAACAAATAAAAATATACATCAGACTAGAGTGCTGTGTGCCCCCCTTTACACATTTGGTACCGTTGATATTTTGTTTCCAGATACGATACGGGGAGATGAAGGACAAACAATCTAAGGTAGACCACGTCAAGCGGCTGAGCAAGCAGATTGAGAACGAGACTTTGGACCCAACAATCAGCCAGCCATTTCTGAAGGAAGCAGAAGCACTGGATGAAAGGTGGAGCAAGATCAAGGAGATGATTGAAAGTTATGGTGAAAAGGACGCTGGGAGCAAAGCTTCCTCCAGCAGCTGCTGTGGCGCGTTCTTGAAAAAGAGACTTTTTCCAATTTGGTCATATAATTAAAGGGTGCATGGGTCACTCGATCAACGACTGCAATGATAATGCTTATAATAATCTGTCAATTACAGGTACTAACTGACAAAAAAGTAAGGTTGCTTGTAGAGATTTAAAGGGGTTGCAAAGGCTAGCTAGGTTGCAAATGGAGTTTAACAGTCGTTGTACTCCGATAACAAGAGAGCAGAAATGCGAATTAACAGTTACGAAATGTAAGGTAATGAATAACATGAATGTAGCTCCTTTTTTCTTCAAAATTGGATGGATATAGACGAATTAGGTAATAATTGGTACTTGTAGGCCGGTCCCCCAACAGCAGATGTGTACTAGAGAATTAATCTATCACCTAAATAAATGCTGTAATCAAAATTTTCAGTAAAGTGCTTGTTTCCTGGGCAACCCAAAATTGAAGAGATGCAGCGATTGTTTGTATGGATCGGATCACCCGGGGACTGGAAAGTCCAGAGCTTTTAGACGATTTTATCACTTGAAAAAGTGATCTTTGGCCGGATAAAACTAAGCCTAACAATATTATGTTGAATAACGTTCAATCGATTTGTATGTGAGTGAAGTCTGTAGAATCAGTATTTTTTGCGGTCATTAAACTAATATGTCCTGTTTCTAAAGGCTAGGTCGGGGTTGTTTAAAAGGTGGACAACGTTATCTACTGGATAAATCACTATCCACGGGGATAGTGTGGTTTGTTTTGTTAACAATCATGCACTGAATAGCAATTTAAGCGGTGGATAGCGTTACCCAGCCTTCGAACAACTGGGGCCCGTGCAGGAATCTTAGATAGCGTGACCAAGAGTGACAGGCATAGGAGAATGAACTTTAACTCAGATGACTGAGAAAATTATTACCAACATTTCCATACAAGAGGTATTCGGTTATAAGAATAAATATTCTTTAATTAAACCAAGATGTGAAAGTACTGTTGTTCTGTAAGGTTGCAATGGGTTTTCTGAAGGTCAGACAACTTAAGTGGCTTAAAACGGTAATATTTCCATGTGAAGCCTGGGCTCTAACGCGCACTTCATTACCCAAGGGGTCGCGAGATAGCGCGCGAGATTTTGAAAAACTCACAACAACACGGTGGAGCAAGGTGTACTTCGTATAACTTTATTTCCGCCAAATTTAGTGAGCTGTTTGCGATATCTCTTATTATTACCTTGGAAAACATCCATCCGTCAGGCAATTTCAAATGAAAACAACTTCGGACCCCTTGCTCCGTATACCTAGGCAGTCGTTATACTGAGAAGCACTACTATAATGCAGTGGAGCTAAATGTTTTGCATTTAAGGGCGTATACGTACGAAATAGAATCGATGTGCTTAAGCTATTCTGCCTTTCATAGCATTTTTTTGGAATCGATTAATAGCTTATTACTGGTTTGCAGGCCTTTATTTAGACTTATAGACGTTTTATTCTATTTTTCGTTATCCTTTGTCGTTGTCGTTTTTTACGTTTCTCAAGCAAGTGAGACGAGCGTGAGGGATTCACGCGAAGGGAGAAGCTTGTCTCGTGCGCGTGCTTTCCCCGCGCTCAGAAAATACGCCAAAAAATAATGTCTGGTCAAAGGTGCCTACTTAATTGATTTTCTGTTGAAGCGAAGTTCTTGAATTGTGATCTTGCTACTACCCCCGTCTTACTGGTGTACTTTTGAGACAATAGTGACTTAAAGGCTCTTTATGAAAAGGTAGAGTACTGATATACCTCTACTACAGTCTCTTGGTGTACAGTATTTGCAGAACTGATTCCTTGATTGTTGTTATAGATAAATCAAAGAGCACAAACTATGTGCAACAATTAATTGTTGTCCCGCATTTTGTCTAAATACCAAATCTTGGTGGTGCAATACTTGGCTTGCACGTGACGGCATCGTGTTCTATTTTATCCTCATAAGGCATAATGGGTGTTAAATTAATATCTTTTTACAACTTTTCAGCTAAGTAGCTACTTAGCTTGGCGCCTGGAAACCGGCAAATTTTGAATTTCAGAGTTATGGCGCGCGTGACATCAGTAGAGCTATGAACGTTGAAAAATATATACTTATCTCGTGATTTTTAGCCTAGTAAGTGCCTTTGTAAATGCTTGTTTGTTTAGTATGGATAATCAGTCGCCTACATAGCTAAAGTAACTTCCAAACGTTTGCACTATTTTTCGGTCGCGATGTTGGTGTACCACGGAGGTACACTGGGCTCTGTAAATTTGTGCAAATAAATGATTCACCGGCTTAGTTTTTAAGATAGATGTAACTGATTGTAAAAAGTGTGTCAAGTTTGTTGCTATGCAACAGAATAGTGCAACGTTAATTTATGACGTAACCACGATGAAAGGGACAGTGAAGAGTTCCCTTAAAAAACAGCATAGTCACTCAAAACAGTACAGTTCCAAGCCTGAGAAATCGCACCCAATTTCAAAAGTCTCAAAACACAGAAAACTCTTTAGAGTCAAGTATACTAAAACTCCAGCGTTAGGTATAGTTTCTATCCTTCTCCCTTGCCCCACTGCCAGAAAAACTCTAAATAATAATAATAATAATAATAATTCATGGAGCATGCAACATAATGGAGTGGTGGGGGGGAAGCGGAAATAAAAATTGTAAACAATAATTTGCTCGAGCTCTTTAGCCAAAGGTGTATTACGCATGCGCACTGCGCGAGGTATAATCTGCACATATAATTGGATAGCAGATTATACCCTAATCATGCTTGTCCACAAAATCACGTGAATTCTCAAAATAAGCAGGGGGCTCTTGGCCAATCAGAATGCTGTATAATAACAAGGCGAATTGTGCAGTTGTTATTACACTGCGTGGTTCAAATACTGCTTGTGGGTGCCCTAGCCCCCTTTTTCTGGAAAAAAATCCAGTTTTCTTCTATTCCTTTACAGATAGCTAAGAATTAAAGCAATGGAAATAACGGTAAGGGATCTTTATTAATCAGCCAGCTACTATAACGATGATGTTACAAAACTCTATGACCCTGTATACGAACACGAGAAGACGGCAGAACTTTTACCTGCATCACTTACAAGAACTAACGTGGAACTTTTTAATTATAGCATAGTTCGCTTGATATTAACCCCTGAGATGATAAAGTAAAAGCTAATGGCCCATTTTGAAAAGAAAGAGTCACGCTTCACAAGTGAGGCCATGGAAACCAAATTAAATTTGATTTGCACCGTAAACGACGACTATAGATCTATATGAAGAATATAAAATGGAGTTTCTTTCACTTTACCTACTGAAAAGGTTGATAATAAACACTAAACAGCTGATCACAATAGCTTCTGGTCGCCGTAATCAGTACGGAACGGAGCCAGCAATCGTGAAGTTGTTGTAATCCCCGAACCGTCCATCACCGCGTACAATGACTTGCACTGGCCCATATTCATGCGGGCCGTCCAAAACCATCTCTATGAAATTTACCGGCCCACCAGATATGTCACGATATGGGGTTTTGACATCGCATACCCCTGCTTTGTAGGTCTTTTTGCAAGCATAGCTTGCAAAGCCTGACTTTTGGTCACTTGCGACGGTAGTGATGGCAATGTTGTAGTGAGGACTGGGCCCGAAGCAGTAGTCAAGGCGATAACGTTTCAGGGCTCCAGTCTTGACATTTTCAGTCTGCGCCATTTTGAAAACTGGAACCAACTCATCTGTTAGTAAAGAATACGGTTTGTGAGATACCTTTAACATAAATGGTAAATAGTAGATCATAGCATATTAATACTTCTAGATTTTTAAAATAATTTTGTGTTTTGGGAAAGATGCACCTTTTTCATTTACCACTGACAAAGTAAAAATAGGCCACTCTGAACTTGATTTCAGATCATCAGTTATTTCCTCGATCTCCTTATTATGGGCAACCTTTCCCATAATTGTTACGCAATAACAATGCGAGGGAAGTAAAAAGGTATTGTGTGTGTTTGTTATTGTATGTGTTGCAAGTAGCGGCAACATGTAGGTCTGTTCGCTGAATGCTTTTACCTAGGAATAAATCACTGGATATTTCAGGGAAAGTTGCCAGTGCTGAAATACCAAGCTTAGCAGTCAATTCAGGTGTCTTCAAAACTTCTGTGTCCCCGTGCCAATTACTCACCGGCTAAGTAAAACCGGTGCCTCTGAGAACGCACGAGATTGGAGGTAGACACAAGCCACAACTCGTTAAAATGTTTTTCGCTTTAAACATTACTTTGTGAAAAGGTTCGAAGAATCTTGCTCGCTTCCCTTTCAGTGTTCATTGTGGCAGGCTCTCTCAATAAATTATTTCGTCTGACGTTGTAAAAAAAAAATTAAATAAACTAAATTAAAAAAAACGTCAAAACCACTAAGGAGATTAATGGTTTGACCTTTTCGAAAGTAATGATATTTTTTAGCGTGGGGCCATCTCTCAACTCTGAGGGTCGAAGGTTGCGTAAGAATAAAAAAGTAGCAATTAAAATAGCAAGACTGTGACTAAGTTCTAAATTTAAGTATGGTTCCACACTGTAAAAAATAAAATGATTCGCCTGAGAATCCGTACGAATTACATTACAAATTTTTATACCCATATCATTTCCTTTGGTGTGGTTCTGCATCAGGGCGTACTCTTTTGCGGTCATCTGCCAACGAGGAACGCAGTCCATTACAGGGAAATATACCCGGTCCTTGTAGTCAAACGTCAGAGAGAGAGTGTATACAAAACCAGGAGCAGGTCCTGTTTCAACGTCAAAGTACAAGTCTGAGTACCTAAAGAAAAATGATGATCCAACTTTAATATGTCAAAGTGACATTCCTTGCTTTAATAAACAAGTTGAAATTGGAGAGCCATTTTTAAACACAAATGGGAAGCTACCTAAATAACATTTTAGTTTAAGTTCAAGTTAAAACTAATATATTTGCCACATATTATTCATCTATTAGCAGGAGATCTCTGCAAGCCCATTAAACGTTTCTCAGGAGGTTCCCTTAAGTATTATTAACCCTGAGAATTAACTAAACATTCGCATAATCAGTATGGTGGCCTTACTGTTCTTGTTTGCCAAAGAGCTATTGTACATATTATTATTATTCCTCTAAGTTTCATCTCTTATTAAAATTTATGCACTGAAGACTCATTTTCCCTAAAATCAGCTGAATAGCTTTTTCATATCATAGCCACCCTGCAGATACACGCTTACTTTGCTGTGTACGTGAAGTTGAAGTCAGGAATGGGCTTGTTGTCGTTTCCAATGAGGTTCGAAGCGATTACATTACCAGTAGAATCTTTGGCATGAACGGTGATAGTGTCGCCTGTCTCATCGTCCCAGGGATTGTTCGCCAAATTCACTGCAAAGCGAGCGTTTAGTCCATCAAAGAAGCAGCCACCACACAGGGCCGCGTGATATTGCCGTAGAGTGGACCCTCCGATTCGCACATCTTCCTGAGTGATGAACTGTACTCGAACTGGAATGGCGACTGGGGCTAACAGGTGACTTTTCTCCAGCTCGATCATTTCGATAGAGTATGCCTGAGCTGTCACCAAAACAGCGCCTATTGATAAAGGGAGAACAATGATAAATCCTAGCTCCTTTTTAAGTTATGCTAAATTGCGATGCACAATTTTCTTTTCAGCTTGGTTGAAACATTGCGTTCACTTTCTGACGAAGAAAAGTAAAGAAGGGATGATAGCAAGAGAAACAAGAAACAAGGAAGGCTTATAAGACTTGGGGGGATTGAGATGAATTGCAAAATGCAAAGCTAAGTTTAGGATGAGCTACGAGCAATTTTCTTGGCTACCTCGTTTCATAACACGAAAACATATAAAAAACCACCCCAAGATCTGGAAATAATATACTTTTCTAGATGACAAATCTCCTGTATGGGCATCCTGCTATCCTTGAAATGATCTCTGGGAGTCCGAGACTGGCTAGACTATAGCAGGCCGAGGCAGCACGGAATCTAATTACCGAGAATACGATGGTAATGATCAATAACAAAAGACCAATAGTGTCGTATGAAAACTGAGCCAGTCAGATAAAAAAGGATACTGATGTAATGTAGTAATGTGTTATTTCCGAATACTTGGTTTAATGTCAAAAACAAACACTTGGTCCATCTAGCGACGGTATAATTTCGCAAGGTTATCCCTGTTGTCTTGACGGAAGCAGGGCGAGGAAAAAGGCGCCCCATAAATTGTTCTGCAATTTGATGCCATTGAAAGTAGATAAAGGGGATAGATTTCTAAAGAAACTGTGGCGCTGGGTCGGTGGGGAGTATTACAAGGTAATTTGGTTTTATCAACTGAGTTGATAATATGAATTGGCCATCGTAAAGAGATTCTAAAACTGACGTTTTGAGCAGGCTGTCTGTTTTTTTTTTCGGTGTCTTTGCCAACAGAAGGCATTCCAGCTAAAAAAAAAAACAGACGTACAATTCAAAACAATTTTCCTTTCATCGAGACTTCGTAGAAAGCAGACTATTTGTGCCAAAAAAAACAGGAAGAGGGAAAAGACTTGGCCGGAAAGGAAAACCTTCCAGGTGAACATGGCTGTCACTTATTGGAGGTTACAGTTCTTCGATTTTCGGAATGGCCCGGAATCAAAACAAGAAATCTGCTAGTTTGTTTTCTTCGGAAAGTTGCTCTGGTTTTGCATTATACTTTCAATGTCAAAGGTTTTGAAATGTTCCTTTCGATTTGCTAGTTCGGTTGCATTTCCGGCCTTCTGTCGAATGCTAGAACAATAGCGAAGCGCACAGATGACGTCATACAAAACCTTCTACAGAACTGCAATTCTTGTCTGAGTCATGTGGGGGGTCTCTGGAGATTTAGTCTATTTGCAGAAGCTGTGCGCTTCGCTATCAAAGCACGAGGTTAGTTACTTATGAGAGACAAAGAAAACCGAGATATTATAAACAAGAATAGAAGGAAGGTACACCAACTGCTAAAAGAGACATAATTGTTCTTAAAATTGTTCATTAAGGAACGTTTTACGTGGAATCAAGTACAAACGACTCCACGCGCTACAAGATACGGTCCTTTGGCTTAGAAGAACGTAAAGTTGAAAAAATAAAATTTCTAAACTAAGATTTGTCTACCAGTAACCAGAGTTACGGCATTTAGCGTTCGTAAAGCATGTTTCGTGCAGTAGCTAAGCTCGTCAAAAACGTTAAGCCAGTTTCAAGTCATCATTGTTACTAGTTGTATGCATGGAAGTTAGGAATCACTGAATCACTACTGAGCTTATAGTTTTCATACTTACCGAGAAGAAACAGAGCATACATCTCTTGCTCAATACTGCTACGGAAGGCCACTGCTCAAGTGAAAATTAAATCGTCTGACTGTAGTTGGTCAGAACTGTGCAAAATTGTCGTTTGAACTCGTTGAGTCCTTTATAATACCACCGCTATGGTGCGTGGTGTCGAGGCTTGACGGGTAAAACCCCTTTCATTCTAAACAGTAGGTGTACACTCATCGAGTCACGTTTCAAGAGTTTAATCTTTTTTTATTGCTTTACTGTTTGGTTGACTAAATTTAATGTGCTTCCAATTGGTCATAACCTCATGACGCAGTCTGGATCTGTGCTCTTTGATCTCTACTTGTAATTGTTTGACAAATTTGGCTGATGTTTACCAATGATGAATAATACTGAGACAGCAAATAAGCTATATTTCCTGTTATTCTACCAATAGTGTTTCAGAAACACCTCATCTCACCAGATCAGGTGATTCAGTGAGCAATTGTGAAGAGCAAGCGGAAACTTAGCGAAATGTTAAAATTATCTTACTTCTGAGAAACCTGTCCAGACTTGTTCTTTGTTTTTTATCTACCTCGCTTGGTTTGTCTAGATTTAAATGTGGCCTACAGCTTGCGACCTATATCTCTTTTTGAATTATCATATACCAGGTCTTTATATTTATACCAGAAGTCTGAGCCCGATTTCCTCTACGTTTTATCTAAGGAAAATTCCCACAAAGCATATAACTGTGTCCCTTTCTTGGAAAGCGGCGTTGCTTAGAAACTTTGAGTGTGTCGCCGAGGAATGAGATATTTTTTGCTCTAGTTCCGCTTTCAACTCGGAAACTTGGAAGTTCGAGAAATCAGAGTGTTATTCATGACACCCTCGCCAATTTTAAAGATGGTTCATCCAAGTATTTTTAATTCTAAATTTTCGCTCCCTACGTACGATTTGCAGTTCTTTGCGGAACAGACATACTGCTTGCCTGCGTCAGTCTTTATGTACGTTAAGGTTACAATCGTCTGATAAAACTATTTTCTGTAACGTGACATTTCTTTTAATTTTACTTTTGTTTACGGTCAGACGACCTCCCAAGTGCAGGCAGAGATGCAAATTATTCAACGGGGCTGCGTATCGACGTCCGTCTTTTCCCGGGAAAAGATCACGTCCGGTTCCGTCAAATTCATAAAACAGGACCGATCGGGATTGCGTAACGCATGTCTAATTCAACTGCTTTAATATCACGAATACTTTTACTGGCGCTGGAGAAACTGACTCCACAGGTGGCGTGACTAGAGCCATTCAAAAACAGCCCGCAGCGAGATAGAATTATGGAAAAGGCATTACACCCATCTTCGGATTTTCCTTGGAAGTCTTCGGAAATCTTCGGTAATCTTCGCAAAGTGTTTAGTAATCTTCGAAAAATTGTTAAAAAGGTCTTTGCCAGGATTTTTTTTTTATAATAAACAAAATAATAGGCCAGCTGCGTGTAGATATTTAATTTCCCGTTTCGTGTTCTAATTTGTTTATTCGTGAGATTCAGAGTTCAACACTCGAAGACAAATTCCATATCTACGCGAGCCTATTATTCTGTACTTCCTGCCTTATTTCCCTCCATTATTAGGTTGTGCACCCGTATTTTTTACTTCCAAATTGGAGACACCAAACTCGTTTCACAGGCTCTAATTTTCTAAATCTGGTAATTTTTTATATATTTTAAAGAAACATAATGCAAGTAAAGCAATGTTATAAATTTAATAATGTTTAAAAATACTTTAAATGTTTGAAATATGGTCCTAATGTTACACGAGGCACACCCACATCACCAAATAAGATACGTCATAACAAAAGCATTGCAATATGTACTATGATCTATCTTGGGAAAAAAGAGTTTAACCCTGTTAAATACATTTAAAACCTTTCACAGAGTAGCGGGCATATCTTTAGATAATATGATCACAGACGACATGAGAAAGTTTGTGACATATTGGCGCACCTCAATAACGTAAAAGTCGTTAGCAAGGGCGAGCAAATTAAAAAAAGAGCTTTTGAATTTGCTTTTTGTAAAAAAGCTAAGAATTTTAGCGAAGTCAGCATTCATAAATATCAGTAAAGACCTTTATGTGTCGACAAATAATCGAAATCACGACTACAAATAACTATAAAAGATTTGACCACTCCCAAGGGCGCTTAGCACGCTTCCTATAAAATACACATTTACAAGTGAATTGCATTCGGCCATTAATATTACTTTGAAGGGCAAAGGTAGTTTTAAAAGTTTAAAATAAACTTTAAATTAATAAAATTCTAGTGGATTATTTCTGATTTTTTTCATCAACCAATGCTCAAATATGGATTAAATGAGCCTTGGGGTTACTTGCGTATCGTCACGCGACGCGTTTCTTATGGGAAGACGGTTAGGTGATCTACCTAGCACGCCTACAGAAATGAAAAACATGTTCGTGCCGATGTGTTTGTTCACAAGCTAAAAAGTCTGATGTACAAAAAGTAGTAACCTGTATGTAATTTGGAGGGGCGACAAATCCATCGCTTCCACTCCCAGTCACTTCATCAACATCGCTGTAATGGCAGGGTTTAGGAGAAAAATGAAAAAGAAAGGAATAAAACTTTGCTATTCATAGTGAGCAAAAACTTTCAAGTGCATTCAGTAGCACACTGAATGTTTTCGTTGCTTAGCTACAGCCTCCTCCGTCAATGTTATTGTAGATACTGGCGATGACAAGATCGTCGTAGTCTCTTCGCCAATTTTAAATTAACAGTTTATCCCAATCATTGGAATACTCCGAATTTGCTTCTCATGATTCGAAGAAAGCAGCACTCGTTCTCGGGTTGAGGATAGCCCTTGTCACTGAAGTTCTCAAGCTGACTCGAGACATCGCTCCAACGGGCATTGAAAGGCTGCAGTTCTTCTTGAATGGCGTCATGGGACGGTTGATCAATTTCTCCGGCCAGGTCTTTGCCAAGTTGGTTAATTCTATCAACTTTAGCAGCGTATCTGGAACGTTCTTCGCATTTTATCTGCAAAAATGTATTAAAATTGTTAGTTGAAAACACCTGTCATGTTTTCGACTTTAATATTATATGAATGATCTTCTTCGCACTGTATGCAGTTGATCCAAACTCAGAAACTTATCACCTGCCAAAAGAAATTGTGAATGGCAGTTTACGCATCTGATGGGGACGTATCTGTATAACAAGACGCGAAGGTATTTGAAAAAGAATTCCGGTTCTTAAAGCATCTGAATGGAGCGCTAACAATAGACCAGACGTTGCAACAAGTTGAGACAAACCTTATTAACGCTTCAATAAAAGCAAAACTAAACAAAAAAGAAAACAAAAAGCACACCTCCGTCTTTTCCTGCAACTTCGTGGCTTCTTCTGGTTCCATTCCAACGCTGAACGACTTGAGCAGCTTTTCGGTTTCATCCATCCATTCATTTGTGGCATCCATTTCTGAATGAAATTCGTTTATTTTACTTTGAGTGGTCTCAAGCTGAAAAAGATAAAAGTAAAGTTGTTAATACACGATCTCACGAAGACTTTGAATCTCAAAAAAACCATTTACTTTTACCTGTTGTATTCTGTTGATGACTTGCTTTGCAATGTCATTCCAACAGTCGTCGAAGTCTTTCAGTTGTGTATTGATCTCTTTGGCTGCTGGGTCCCCCTTGTCCACGTTCTTTATCAAATCTTCTCCGGCTTTGTGCAATGACTGCAGACGTATTCCTTGCTCATCCAACTCCTTTTCTATTATCTAATTTTCAGTTTTCAAAAGAAAGAAATCAAGCTTTAATGACATCAGGCAATGTTGCAACCTAATAAGGCTTTGAGGTTGCGATTAGAACGTTTCAGGGTGACAACTTATAATATTTTCTTGCTATTTGAAATCGTACCCCCACGCTCGTACACGCACTCACAAGCACAGAAAATGTCAACACAATAACAACGAAGCCGGAGCGATGACGCAACTCACTGTGCACCGGTGGCCACACAATTCTTTAAAACCTCCATTTTGATTCGTTCTTGTTGATCTGGAGCTCAGTTGTTCTTCGGGCAAGGGACATTGTTTACCTTTTGTTTCGTCTGGCCTGGCGGCGCGAGGAGGTTGTGTGCACTAGTGTCTTATACCTCATTCACACCAACTAAACATGTTTAATTAAACCAGGTTTAGAAAAATGAAAACTATTAAAGAAAAACTGCAACTCAGGCTTTTATGCAGGATTTAGATGAACTTAAACATGTTTTTTAATTTGTGCTGAATTTGAAGTAAAACAACATCAGTAAGCAGCTTTTATAAAGAAAACAATTTTAAACCTTGTTTAACTAAACAGCTTTTAAACATGTTTAAGCTTTGGTGTGAATGGGGCATAAGATCGTAGACTAATTGTAGATTTGAAATCGAATATCAGCCGTGCTCTGTAAATAGCTAAATACGGAGCCTCCTACTTTGTAGCATTTTTCTGTTCGTGTATTGAAATATTTGCTTGGTTTATAGCGTCCTCAGTTAGCACATGAGTGATAAATGCATTGACAATTCAATTGAATAAAATATTCAGTATTGCTCATAGTAACAGACGAACACGTGAAGAATGATTACACAGCTACTACACATAAAGTTGTGTACAGTATGTATGTCTCACTCTGAGTTTTTCCAAGTGTTCTTTGACTTCATCCTCGTCAGTAAGATCTGTTCTTCCCATGTCTTCGAGTGTTTTCTCTTTGCTTGATAACCAGTTTAGCAATATCAACTGCTCGTCTCGGAATCGTTGCCAGTTGCTTAGAACCTGCAACAGGAAGAGGAATTCATTAAAAGGAGTGTCGCACCTGCGGGAACACAGGAAAATGTTTCTGAAACTTTCGGCCGGTTTTAAATTAGAGCTCGATGCTAGCAATTGTTCTTATTGGTCGTAGATGCCTATCTTCTGTTGGAAAGATGACTTGAACCGAATTTCACACTAAAATATAAAGGCTACGTTGAACAGTTCACCGCTACCTTTCAAGTCCAGTTCACACAAACGTTACAGTATTAGCCAGAAGGTAAACCTTGCACTTAATAGAATTTATAGTCTTACTTTATAAGGTTAATCCACCACCGTTTTGGGTTGGAGTTTCTTTGGACTGAAGTTTAGTCCCTAATAGAATACCTTAAGAAGCTGGTGTTTCCTCTGTTCAGACCAGTTCCACACTTTACTCCACCTATCACTTAGCGACTTCACTTGTTGTTGGGTGCTGTTATTGATGTCGGGGTCTGTGATGTCTACACCAAGAATCATTGTAATCATAGAGTGATCCCGAAGTTCTTCTTGGAAGACCTAAATTTTATTAAAATCGTTTAAACTGGCTTAGGTATCATCTCTTCCTCTAATTAAGATCCCCTAAAGGTACTACATTGCAAGCAGCAAAATGCTCCCACCGAAGGCTGCTCCTTAAGGTGGTTCAAGGGGGAAAAAACCGCCAGACAGGGTATGAATTTTGTCCGGGGTTTATAATTTTATGCAGGTCAGTTCTAAACAGAGTATGGTTGCACCCTTTCTGGCGATAAATAGAGTTTATACAATACACGGCAATCTGGGCTCGGAGGCGTTTGCCGATGTCTAGCTGGTCATTTCAAAGCATTCCATAATTTTCAGACAAGAAATTGATTGTATAGCTAACGGTATCCTTTAATTCCATCTAGTATTCAGTGTCCTAAACACCCGGGGGGGGGGGGCGTACTCCCCTATATAAGGTATATAGCTATGTGCCGCCCCAAAGGGTATGGTTTTTGAGCCGTTTTGGTCTGAAAACGGGTATAGATTTTGACAATTATGGTCTGAAATCGGGTCGGGTTTTTGGGGCCGGGAACAGCGTTTTACAATAGAGGACGTTTCTCCATATTGGGTATGAGCATGATTTGTTTCTTTTGCTCGAATCAGGGATATATTTTTAACCACCTGGCGGCAACTCTATAGCCCGCACATTCGTACCTGATGATCTT
Organism: Catalaphyllia jardinei; assembly: GCA_022496165.2. Lineage (NCBI taxonomy): Eukaryota > Metazoa > Cnidaria > Anthozoa > Scleractinia > Caryophylliidae > Catalaphyllia > Catalaphyllia jardinei. Next base: position 16,503,855 of record CM042749.1, read on the forward strand.
CGAGTTGCTTCTTGACGTCATCATAACCTGGACCAATCTCACCCTCTTGCTTAATCCGGGACTCTGCCATTTTGAGCCAAACGTTCATCCTTTGCAAGTGTTGTTTCAGTAGCAAAATGTAGGTATCAAGCAGTCTGACGAGACAAAAATAACAACAGGAACATTTAGCGAATGCAACAAAGCAAATAAACGATAAAACAATTCTGTGTGTATTAGTAGTTTCCTAGTGCCTTCACACAAGCCCCGCAGTCGTCGAGTCGACAGTTTACATGTCAAGTTATAGGGAGTTGTTTCTGGACTGACTTTTCAAGAAACATACTGGCATAGCACTAAGACATACACACAGTCTATAATCAAATCAATGAAGAATGCAGTCTGAAAAGTCTCAGTCGTGGTCCGTCCCTCATCTCTCAAAGGAGAGACACTAAATGGCGATTCAGACTATAGTAACAAATCTTGTAGATATCAAAACACGCTGTACCTTCTTTCCTCTTTGTCAGCCTTCTCCTCGAGTCCTTTGTTCCTCTTGTCAATCATGTCAATTCTACCTTGAAAGTGATCCCGCTCATGATATTTGAAAAATTCTTCCTTGACAATGGCCTGGGACCCAGTAAGAATCTCGTCAACTTTCTTTTGCGACTCGTTAATTTCTGTCTTTTTAACCTGCAAAAACCCAAAGAAAAGCACAATTAAAGACGCTGGAAATAAAAGATATTGTAATGTGGTCGTAATGCAAGAGTACTATAATTCAGCAGTTGAGTTTTTCTTACACAGCTTACACGCGCGCATGTGATGTTATAACATATCCTGATTTTGTCTGAGCTTTAGTTGGTGTAAATGTTCCATAGTTCTCGGAATAGTCCGTTTTTCGTGACTGAAAATTGGGCAAACAATTGTTTTATTTTAGCGATCCGATGAAAGAAAACACGTCCTATACAACTGAGTGTTGCTTATTTGGCAAAAACACTCAAACTTCACACAAGAGTAAAACATTACCAACAAATCTGTGTTCTGTTCTGAAAGCCTTGCCCCTTTGCCAATAGGGACACTAGTAAAAAACTCCTGGCTCCTTGTGGCTTTAGCAGTTCGAAATTAATTTCATTCGCTACTGAAATGTTTCTCTTCCCCAGAGTCCCATCAGTTACTGTATCTTTAAAAAAAACGTTAACTTGCCCTGAACGCATCTAATCCTCTCTTGGCTGCTTCGAGGTCCAAATAATCAGCATCATCTCTGCTGATACTGGACTCTGCATGTGTCAAGATTAACTCCGCGTCATCTAATCTTCTTGTGATATATCTTCCAAGGACACCAGATAATCTAAATATGCAGAACAGGTTTAGTCAGTATTAGTGCCTTTTACCTATCAAGAGCTACCGATAACGAGCAATAACTAGGGACTGGGGACGAAGCCAGGTCAATGATGAGGGTGTCGATGTGGGTGCTAGAATTTCAATTATCAGGTACGATTCCAGCCTATTTCTGAACTCAGTATGCGTACGTTTGCAGAACTCAGATCTGAGAAATCAGTTTCAAACGCTTTGTTCCTCGACTGACAGTTGAAGTTTTAAGCAAAACACAGCTAACAGTTACACCCAGTCAAACCATCTATTTTCAGTGGGACCGCCATCAAAGGAACAACTCCGAAATGAAAAAGGGGAAATTCTCTTGGTCAACAGGGTGTTTCTTTAATAGAAGTTCCACTTTAACTAAGCTACATTTTAGTAGATGCAGAGTCTGTAAAAGTGGCTTCTAAAATTCCTAAAAAAATTATCTTCATCTGTACTCACTTTGCTCCATTGTCCATGGTTTTCAATTGTAGATTTTTCCATCTCTTTTCTAGGGTATTTATTTCAGTTTCATAACTCTCGGCTCTCTCGGGATCCACCAGCCGCTCAGTCAGTAGCCTATCGCTTATTCCAATTGCTGTTTTGAAGGTTGGCTCGAATGAAGAGATTTCGTCCTTCAGTTCCTATCGAAAATGAAAGTCGAGTTCAATATTTCAGTTCTCGACTTCAAAACGCCCATCTGATGTAATTTAAATCTATCAAGAGTTTCCAACAATGCGCCACTTAAGGGCGCACATCTTAGATTGTTTTCTGACAAAAAGAGACAATCCGCTTCTAGTAGGAACATCTTCAATACAAGGTATTTTAAATATTGAGGAGAAACAGGTCTTTCCAGCACTAGGCTTACTAATGTAAAGTCATACCCTGTGTCTGCCATACTCTTCCATCACTGAACTAATGTCATCTTCGTTCACAGCTATTGAATCGGCTTGTTTCTCAGCATCGCTTAACCAATCATAGATCTCTTCCATTAGTTCTTCGTGGAGAACAATCATTGCGTGGGTTAACCTGTGAAGATAGCAAATGTGCATCAAGTAACTGATTGGTGACTAGGCTGACACTACATTATCAATGTACATCCCAGCTCGACTTTTAGTATTCCGGGAAATTAACAAAATACGTCAACGTTTAACTTTGTATGAAGGGAGAATTATAACTTCCAGGTACACGCAGGGCTCGTAGTTACTCATAGTAGTATGGCGTACATAACACGTTTTCCTATAATTGCATGCTGATAAAGTGACAAGGACTGACAACAATAATAACAAAACAAAAACATTAAAATCATCGAGACTAGTAAGAGGAGCTGAAGCAGCAACATCTCAATAGCAAATACTAACAGCAGACACAACAGCAACGGTGAAATCTCGCCAAAACGTAATCGTAGTCGAACACACCAACAGTTTAGCAATCATTTATCAGATACATCGTATGATAAATGAGTCAAAAGGTCACCAAATATGTATGTTATAAATCACTCCGTCGTCATTCATTCATTCCGTCACTTTCCGTCACTGAGTCAGTCGGTCGGTTGATTGGTCAGTCAGTCAGTCAACCAGTCAGTTAACCAGTCAGTCAGTCAACCAGTCAGTTAACCAGTCAGTCAGTCAGTCAGCCAGTCCGTCAGTCAGTCAGCCAGTCCGTCAGTCCGTCAGTCCGTCAGTCCGTCAGTCAGTCAGTCAGTCAGTCAGTCAGTCAGTCAGTCCGTCATGGTCGAGGGCTGAATCAGTCTGTCTCTGTCTGATGATTGTCAGTTACTCGGGTGGTCGCTTGTTAGGTCGGTACCTTGTTAGGTTAGTAAATGTATTGCTGTTTAACAGGGGGGATCTATCACTGACGTTCTTACTTTCGATGGTTTTCGTCGTGATTTTTGTTCAATTCCCCCCACTTTTCATCTAGTGCTTCTATTCTCCGCTGGATTCGTGCTCGGTCTTCCTCTCTAAGCATATCTGTTTCCTTGCAGTTCTCAAATTGGTCTTTGATGTCACTAAATGTCGCTTCTTCTATAACTAAGTCACTTTCAAATTCCTATTAATGAAGAATAAAACAATACTCAGTATTTTACTTTTCGTCTGTAAAATCCAATTCAAGAAGCCGCGTCTAATTATGTTGCGGAAATTTACTATTTGACCGACAACACGTTTGTCCTATATGTACCTGCAACCCTGCTAGCTGTTTTCCAACCTCACCAATGTCAGACCCAACATCAGTGAAACTATCGACGGATGTATCACTGAGTCTTTCAACGGCTTCTTCACAATCAGCCAGTGAGCGACCAAAGTACTTCAAGGACGCTTCCTTGATCCTGTTACAAAAAATTGAGATTAAATTTTAGCACATGAGGAATTGACGGGCAAACTAAATTCTGTTTCACGCAAAGGCGGCTTTTACGCCAGACAAAAGATCTTGTGATTATGATAAGTACGCAGCATGTGGTTTGCACATCATGACACAGTACACTCACTCAATTTTCCATGTCACCTTCTAGGGCTTTAAACGAAATGGAATCCTGCTTGATTTCAAATTGATGGTATGCGTTTGAGTTAACAAGAAAGAACACTCTATAAAACACACGACTTATCAACAGATAGAAATGCTACATATCATTTAATTTGCCATACTTATCCTTCTTGTCTCTAGTTCCTTTCTCTAGGTCAGTAACTTGTCTGTTGAGTGCATCAAGGGTTTCGCTGACTTCATCTCCAACATCAGGTTGTAACTCTTCCTTTTCAATGATGTCACGGCCAGAATCCGACACTTCAACTAACTCTCTACTTAAGTCTTCTGCTAGCGAGTTTTCAACTTCCTAAACGTAAGGAAAAGACAGATTCGATGTAGCACAGAATCTGGAGCTATGTTAAGTGATGGCCATCGGCGCGCTATAGGTTTAGCTCCTATTCAGTTTGGTTGGCTCTAGGTGATGATTGGCTTGGTGGTGCCAACAGGTAAACTTTTTTTTTTTATAACGAGTTACGTTGCTAAGAAACCCCATTTAGACAATACCAAAATACAATTCTTCACAAAAAGCCCATTTCATCTCACCTGAAGTTGCACAGCACTGGTTTGGATGTCTCCATAGTCAGTTTCATCCACGTCTTGTTCCACTTTCCGTGTAGCTTCACTGACCAGAAGACCAAGCGCTATTGACTGCTCTCTCCACCGACCGAGTCTGCCTTCAGTGTCTTTCTTCAGAATATCCAAGAGGGCGGAATCTAGCCTGCATGGGAAAGGGCATTTTCAAATGTCAGGTTAAGTGAACGTGGCGAAGCTACATATGAAACGATATAACAGAGGACTTTATAAGAATAGTCCTGTATACATTCAATGGAACTCATATTACAGAAGAGATTCTGCTTGATCTTCCGATGTACGGCATTTGAAACAGACGCCCATAACTTTTCAAACTGAAAGTCAAATTAAACTACAACGCCTTTTGAACCACTTGTTTAGTGAGTAGTTTAAACTATTACCATAGTTTAGTTTTGAAGAATTCTGCTATTCAAAGAATTTTGTAATTGCTAATTGTACAATTTAGTCCATAACTGCTTCTAATTGAGCAGCTCTGATAATTAATTGTAAACGATCATTCGATATTCTTCAGAATTTCGTCGATATCCCAGGCATATGGTTGCCATGGCAATATGAATGCTAGCTTCCTGTATCTTTTCAGTTCTGAATGCACAAACGTAAGGTGTGTCTCGAGGGGAATTTGATTGTTTGTTATCACACTTGGAAAGTGATTTGAGCATTCACCTTTGGTCGTACCTAATAGAATGTTAAGCTGTAAAAAAGTTTTGTTATTTCTGTCAACGACAGTCTTAGCGCATCACTCACTTTTGCTGCCGTTCTTTAAGATGATCATTGACAGCCTTCCATCTTGAATTAAGGGCGTTTTTGGTTTTATCAACTCCATCAATGTCCGTTTTATCCAGTTTGCTGCTGTCCACAAGGTCCTGGCTTTCCTGAACCATCGCATTAACTTTTGGCTCATACTCCTTTACTTCATTAAGAAAGAGCTGTGGGTGACAAGCACATACATGCAAGGTCACTAGGCCAAAGACAATCAAACAAAATCTTGTAGCAATGTAAAAGGTCTACCTCAGGTCCTTCCAACTGTTAACAACAGTAATCTTTATTTCCCTTCATTTTACAATCATGTTTTCAGTTTGCCCGAGGATAGCATGTGCTAATCACAGTGGGCCATCAATCGCTTACGCATACAACTAGATTAATTAAATAACAATAGTGACAATTACTTTAAGGTTACCCAACGAAATGCATTTTCTTCTGGATGTATGCGTTGGCCACAACAAAGAAAGGTTAACCATTATACATTGTAATATGTGAGTTCATTTTTAACAATCTATAATCATATTTAGATAGAAAAAAATCCAAATTATAGCAGAGTACCATTGCATAATTTCAAGTTAATATCAATTATTTATAAAGAAACAAAACTGTTTTTCTTAAATAGGTGAGAATTATGTTAACATGGATGGCGAACTTGTACTTTAAATAATCATTTGTTTTTTCATGTAAGTGGTTAAAGTAGACTCATGCTCTTTAACAATGATAAATACTATTTACGCAACGCTTTTAAATGATGTACCAAGTAATATCCCACGAGTCACTTGTACCATAATGCGAAATACGTACAGCGCACGATGGGGTACCGTCGATTTCCTGTGTTCTGACTGGCTGTATTTTCTATGGCATGCATAAAGACTAAAAACCAACCTGGTTGTCTTTAATCTGTTCTTGAAGAACGTCTATGTCGGACCCAATCTTCTCTTCGTTTTTAATAAGCTTCTCCGACTCAGTGAGCCACTGATTCATGTTGTCGCATTTGTCACGCCAGGAGTCGAACCTCTCGTACTCGCTCTCGATATCTTGGGCAAGTTGCTCAAGCCTGCGAAAGACAAAGTATCGTTTTGTGATCCATTTTAGCCTGCTAATCACAATGTTTATTTGCTGTAGTACTTTGTGATTGCCAGATATCATCCTGGTTAAAGAGACCAAAGAGTTCGACATTTTAGTGTTTTATCAGGGTAATGCCGTCTGTGCATCAACAATCTCCTCCATCATGCATTGACATCATGGGGAGAATTTAGACGTTGGTCAATACTGGAATCTCATATCGATATAACGCCATCAGTACGTTATTGTCTTCTCCCACCATTTACGCAAGGTCATCTATGCTTTTTTCCAACGCCATATCACAGTCATTATCAACGGCGGGCAATTCTTGGGTTGCACGTGACGTCATCATTTTTTAAAAATCAAAACTAAAGACCCACTAAAGTTATAATCTTTATCAGGCATGAGAGGGGAAAAATTTCTGCCTGTTTAACAACTTTCAGCTCAAGAACATGCTTCATCCAAAAGCAGGCACATTTTTAATTTTAGAGTTATGGCGGTGCGTGACATAAAGCTATTTATTTATTATTTATTTATTTATTTATTTAACTTTATTTATACACGGATAACAACAACAACAATTTATTGGTATTCCCATGTATAGATGGTATTACCTAAAATGATAACTAATACAACACAAATCACTTTAAATTAAATAAAATTACATGTTTCCTTTATATGCAATGCTTCATATATGAAGTAACCTAGTTTCTTACAAATGAAAGAATCAGCATTATTGAACAAGAATATAGTTTTTTCAGTATCGTTAAAAAGATTAAATAACGGATATTTAAGTACAATGTCACTTGTTATTTGTTGTCTAATAGTTTTATAACGATCACAATGAAATAAGAAATGATTTTCGTTCTCAATTTGGTTAGAGTGGCAGTGTTGACAAATTCTTAGGCATTCAGGTAATTTAGGTACACAGTGTCGCCCCGATTCGATTCTGAGACTGTGATTGCCTGATCGTAGTTTAGCCACAGCTCGTCTATGTTTTAAATTCTTTATTTGTTCTAAATAATAAGATTTGCTTACATCTGTTTAAATAAAGAGTAGAAACATAATTTCCTATTACAGCGGATTAGCTCCAGCTGATGTGTTTTTAAATTGTTGGAGATGTGACATTTAATTTTTTGCAAATTATTTTTAATCGTTGGTATATTGTTAGTTTGGATTGTTTTGTTACATGATTGATGATGAATGTCGTTATAATTATGTATAATTTCATTAACCGTTAACATAAAAGATGTTTTTGCTTCATTTGCTAATTGATAAAATCATCAGGACTTAAAGTTAAACTTAAAGCTATGAATGTTTTTATCGAAAAATATGTACTTATCTCAGGATATTTAGCCTTTTAAGAAGTTAAAGTATTAGGAGAAGTGCTTATTTAAATGTTTACTAGATCAGTTAAGATAATCCGCAGCTTAGATAGCTAAAGTAAGTTCCAGATGTTTACACCATTTTACGGCCGCTATGTTGGTGTTCCTTGGAGGTACACCAACAGGGCGGCTCCATACTGGACTCTGTAAATTTGTGCAAAATATTTCGACAAATATTTGAAGATCAGGAAAACGTACATACCTAAAAATTGGAGAAGTGTCTTAATTATTCCTTTAACATGATAATTTCTTGAGCTTATTCACTGAATGGTTTTCGAATTATTTTTCAATTGCGTGACGGTGCAACCCAAGAATTTAGATGTGTCAGCATATTTTCAAGTTTCAATTACTGCAAAGATGTTTATCACTTGTAGTTAAGGCACTGTTACTTAAACTTGTCCGAAATTATGAGAGACCTGTCAAAAGTTTTCGTTTCAAAATTCTTTTGAATCTTATAGTGGAAAACATATCTAACCTCGCTAAAGCTCGTTTCATAGTGTAGTTAAGAGCAAGAAATTAAACTGTGGGCAAAGACAAGACAAAACAACAGATGTTTATTTGTCAGAAATCGTCGACGAGACAACTACATGATGTTAATTGCAGCCTTTCGTGTCCCCTATGTGGACTTTTAATAATGAAATTATCTTTTTGAAACACACCTGAGTGATATACGTCGCCATTAAAAGTTACACGTTAAAAACAGTTGTGCTAGAATAGATGTACCTGGCGTAACATATTCAATAAAGACTACAATTTGCACCATCTGCATAATTATTATGGGATGTACCTGTACTGCATTAAGTCGGCTGTGGCGGAGGCAAGAGCTAGCGACTTTTCAAAATCGTCATCATCGTATTCCATAATGAGTTAAATCTCGATATCACGTTGTATTTAACACTTTTTCGTGCGTAGAGCGCTTTGACAACATGGGAATGTACATTCAAATGGGTCTAAGTCACGCAAATGTAAATCAACATCACATTCATGTTAATCATGGTAAATATTTGAGCTTGGCATTAACGTTTACAGAAAAAGCGGAGATTGTTTACCGAGACATTTGTTTTGATTTTCTTTATCACTGCGGAATTCGAACAATGTCGTTGAAGATCAAATAAAAAAAAAGTTCACAAGTGAAAAACTATAAGGCAACAATGAAAAAAACAAAGGGGACAAAAGAAGGTATTAATGGACATTCAAACCAAAACAGGTCACTGGGTGGTTTTTGATAATTTAGGTAACGACGAAGACAATTCTAATATGGTCATAAATGTAATATTTTCGAGTAAAAGCCTGGCCTTTCATCTCTTGACTTTTAACTCGCTTTTCACGTGTATTACCATGAATAATAAAACAATGTATTGTCATGTCGGTACGTCGTTTCTCGACTCGATATTCTTCAAATCTCGAGGCAAAGACACAAGTAACCTCCTCTATAACCGCTCTTTGGGCTGGTTAATTGTGACGACTCCATAAAGTCTGCGTGGAGGGTAAACAGCGTTTCATAGGTGACCTCTGGATTCACTATTCACACTCCATTCGTTCTGTGTTGGACATTTCACAACAGCTATCTCGCCATTTATTGTGCAAGCATGGCATAAGTGGCATTGTTAGCATTAAGACTGAAGGTTTGTGCAACTGTCATATTATTACACAGCCAAGAAACACGATTCTGCTTCAAGACAATCGGGACACACGGTCCAAATACGAGCACTGATGCCCGCAATTATACGTCAAAATGCGTGAGAGCCTTCATTAAACTTTTAATTCCTATACACTGCTTCATCCACTGTTACGACAGTTTCTTTGCCGCATCGCATATGATAAACAAAATTCTAATTGCTGTACTTTGATAAACATTTGGCTATCAAATTTTGCCATTAAATTTTACTTTTTAAATGAGAGGTTTTCAATTGAGTGTCGAAAGTAACCACACAACCACATTGGTTTTTTGCTAGGGTTTGCGATTGGCCGAGTAGTCTTATTGGTAAGGAATTGGTTTGGTTTTGGTTTTACGACACTGAATTGCAAATCGGTCAACAGTATTTCACTGTCGAAGTGAACAAAAAGAAAGCCTCTGTTCTTATGGCCTCTACACCTTTTTTTCTTATATTTTCTGTTTCTTTTTCAGTTGTTAATATTTCAAGCTTTTCCTTCAACTATCCCAAAGATATCTAAAGTTTGTTTTGCTGACGATTAGGATTCAAATTTAAAACAGAAAACTATCATAATAACGAAAACCAACCTTTTCTCGCGCTCAATGACATCAATGTTTAATCCGTTCCATCGGTGATTCAAATCAGCCATCCGATCATGAACGTCGTTGGCTTGGTCATTTTCTAACAGGCCGCTCTCGATAGCGTTTTCACTCAAGGCAAACACTTCATCAGCGTCCTTCTGTTTTGATGATGTATCAGTCATGATGTCCTAAAAATACAACTTTCAGTAAATGGACTAGAAGGACCATATTCGAAATTGGCGAATGTTACGTAAAATGAAACCCAAACTAGTGATTACAGGATTCTGGACCAAATAACTGTAAACCAACCTGCTCGGCCTTCAAGTTACAACGGTTGACAAGCGATTCTGGCAACCAGTTGTCTCCGACATCCTAACTCCTTCAATTTAGTCAGGAAGGAAACATACAATTGTTCAAGATCTATATTTGTTTTAAACGCTATGTATCTGGGCTAAAACTCTATTCACCTCATGGTCTTCTAACAGGTCAACCACCTTGTCCAGATGGACTCCGGATTTGGAATCTCCTCGAAACCTGGTGGTGATGGAATGCATAACATCTTTCAGCGCCTCGATGATCGACCACTTTCGGTTTTTCTTGTCTCGTTGGATGTCTTGAAGCTTTTCTCTAACTCTGAAAAAAAAAATGTCAATATAACGGGGTGAAGGAGAAAATATTGCCTTAGCTAAGAGATCTAGCTTAGTGTATAATATTTTTAAAAGATGGTGAGCTAACACGAAGTACGAGTATACCACTAATCAGTACCTTGCTGACGTTTTGTTGTCCAAGACTGAAAAAAGCAGCCAGTTACATACCAGAGGATGCCTATAGTCAGTACTCATACTTACCTTCTAAGGCTAGCATTGGACTCATCAACTGATGGTTTCCACTCGTTGTTATTCTCTCCCTGTCTTTTAGTCAGTTCTGGAGACCCAATTTCAGAGAACCGTTTTTCAAAGCCAATCTACGATGAAAGAAGAGAAATCAGAAATAGGGTGATTATTAATCAGTTATATTGAATTTGTGAAAAACTAGACGTCTTGCTGCGTGTACCCAGGCAGCCGTTATACTGAGAAGCACTAGCTATATTGCAATTGAGCGTAAATGTCCTGCATTTGAAGTCGTGCGAAATTCAATCGAGGCGATGTGCTCAAGCTATTCTACCTTCGATTGCATTTCTTGGAATCGATTAATAGCTTATTACTCGTACAAAGACCTTTAGCACGTAAAATGAGTCAAGATCGTTATATCAGCCTATGAACGTTTCAGTCGTTTCAGTCTCGTTTCAGTCTATTTTCTTTGGCCTTTGCCGTTGTTGTTGTTTAGCCTTTGCCGTTGTTGTTGTTTAGCCTTTGCCGTTGTTGTTGTTTGTTTGTTTTTTTCATTTCTCAAACGAGAGAGACATTTTGAATTTCAGAGTTATGGCGGTGCGTGACATAGAGCCACCCTGGTCTCTGTAAATTTGTTCAAAATAATTCGAGGAATATCTCAAGTTTGGGAAAACGCAGATTTAAAAAATTGAGAAGTGTAATCTTTATTACCCTCCTATAACATCAAAATTTTTTGACTTTATTCACTGAATGGTTTTCGAATAATTTTTTTTTAATTCTTGGTTTTCATCAGTCATGTGATCAAAACTAAAAATCGTAACCGTCCAATATATAAATTCAAGAATCTGGGATATGATAGATGATTGCAATATAAACAACCTTGCCAAAAATCAGGTCTCTGCTGTTTTTCATTTCCGCGCTATTCGCAGAAGTGTGTCATCCAAATTTATAGAGCTTTGTATGGAGACGCCATCTTTGTGCCCTTCAGAGGGGCACAAACATGGCGGCCGTAACGTAAGAAAAACATCTGTCGTTGAGTTCTGCTATTGAAATGAAAATTTTTACTCTAGAGCTCCAACACATTGAAATAAATGCTTGTTCTAGTGCAAGCACCGTTTAGTTAGCAAAAACTAAAGCAATAACTCGTGTTTTGACCTACGCGACAGCCTTTTGTGGCCGCCATTTCATGTCACGCAACTGGAAAGCTTGGAAATTCAAACATGCTCTATTACAAAAAGAAGAACCCTGTCGAGCTAAAACATTGTCAAATGTCAAGTTCCTATAAGATCTTTTATATGATACAACTTATACCTCAGAAGGAAACGTAGTTTTTAATTTGGGAATATGACTACGTCACATGAAAACCGAGAATTGCTTCAGGATTGCGTGACAGTAGAATACAAGAATGTTGTGTCGCGAAGCACTATGAACACAAATGATGTAACAGAGAATTAACTCTGAAGTGTGAATTTTAGTGCTAATTTAACCCATGAATAACCAACTGGGCGTTAGCCCTAGTAAAGGGAATCAGGGAACCACACGAGGTAAAGTTCGATTCCCACCGAGGTCAAAAGATTTTTTCTAATTCGCTACATGGGTTTCATTCTTGAGAAGACACATACCTATGTTACAAGAAAATAACGAGAGAATATCGTTTAGTTCGAGATTTTAACTTAATTACACGTTACGAAGTTTCTCAGAGCGTTTTACTTAGGTGTACTCGAACACATACATTCGTAAACAACAGAAACATACTCTCAAACCTTTCTGCTCAGACGTTATGAGTTCGTGCTGGGATCCTACTTGGTTCACGATTACGTCTTAAAAATACGATGACGCTTCTGAAGATGCTTTTTATCAAGGTGAAGAGTCGATAGCTCCGGTTGATAGCTGGCTCCTTTGGCATATTAAACAAGATTCTTGATGAATTCACTCCAAACGTTCGCTCGTAAATTGTTGATCTCTCGTAAACCTTACAGTGTTGGTCTACCACGAACGGTGTGTTCGTTTTTATGTGAATTCATCGCCCTAGAAATCATGGAATTCGACCTACTAGCCTTTTCACGACGACAACTGCCATTGCATGTGTCGCACGCTGCATTAGTGACGCATGCGTTGTAGAGACCAGACGGCGATTTGTGACTGAACGAGAAAAAAAAAGGCCGAAATTTAAACCCAGACCTCACTTCCTGGGTAACAAGCGTTTTATCTTACCTCGAGGATTCAAGGAATTAACGCGACTGATTTTGACTCAGTTGACTGAATTGTTCCAGTGAAATAATTAATTTCCCTACTCTTTTCAGCTAAATCAGTTGACAACTGTTAGGCCATTGCCTATTTAAATCGACTATTATTGGCTGGGTGGCTTAATAAAAGTTGCTAGATATTAATGCCGTTTGAAAGCGTTGGACAACCAAAGTTATCCGAAATGATGGAACAGAGAATCAACTTTGAAGTGTAAATTTAAGTGCTAATTTAACCCATGAATAACCCACTGGGCGTCAGCCCCAGTAAAGGGAATCAGGAAACCACACGAGGTAAAGAGAGGGGTCGATCGACCCCGACGTTCGCTGTCCGACCTCGTAGCCCAGTCGGCAGAGTAATGGTAGATCTAATCCGGAGGTCGCGGGTTCGATTCCCACCGAGGTCAAAAGATTTTTTCTTTTCCTCGTGTGGTTCCCTGATTCCCTTTACTAGGGCTAACGCCCAGTGGGTTAATCATGAGTTAAATTAGCACTTAAATTTACACTTTAGAGTTAATTCTCTGTTCCATCTTTTGTGTTCATAGTGCTACGCGGCACGACATTCATTGTCCGAAATCAGCTCTCTTGGAAGGTAATTCACACATCACTCGGACTGTTACCTCTCTTCCGATGGATATCTGTTCCTTGAGTTTTTCTTCGGTTTTCTTGAGAGATTTGTCGAAGCGAGAGGACCTATCTTTCCATTCTTCCAAAAGTTCCTTCTGGTCTTTTTGAACCTTGGGAATCTTTCTTACAATCCTGCGAGAAAAATAAAAAAAATGAAACAATTCGCCTCGGAAACTCAGCAGCACGATCGTCTCCGGGTTAGTGAAACAACAACAACAGCAACAGAAAATGGGCAGAACATTTTTCACTCAAGGGAAACTCACAGAGGTTTTCCAAGCTGCTTGGGAGCATTGGGTAACTGTAAGAGATTGTATGGAGATGTAACGATCGTATTTATCAGTCCGGAATATGACAAAGATATTCAATAAAAACAACTTACACAATACCTGGGGCGTGTTAGGACCGTTTCAAAGCGATTCCGACAAGTTTTAGTTTCACTGTTTTCCTCCCCATATAATATAATGTTCATGGCTCCAAAGGCACTTGGGACACCTGTGGCTGTTCCTCCCAAATGTTGAGTAAAATATCACTGAAGATAATATGTCAGTTACTTACCCGTCCATGCGGTCTTTGACCTTCTCCAACACATCATCCCATCGCGTTTCGCAGTCTTCTGCGTCCTGTCGAAGAACTTTGTTTTGCTCCTCAGAAAAGGCAGGGTCCTTACATAACTTATAGACAGAATCTGTTGCTTCTGTAAATCTTGGTTCGTAGTCATTTAGTCGCTTAGACAATTGCTACGAAGAAAAAAAAAGTTTATAGGTCTATTAATGACACTCTGGGAAGCGGGAAAACGTGTTTAATGACCAAGTCATCCAACGAGATAAACGCTGCAATTTAACTCAGTAAAGTGAGGACTGACTACATGCTCTTTGACGTACTATATAACGGAGCGACCTCTTGAAGACTTCCGTAAAAAGTCATCGACGTAATCAAAGTAAATAACACCAGAAGGTATGTAGTAAGATTTCAAACAAAAGAATAGTACAAGCGCCCAGCGGAAGAGGACGCATATAAGTCAAGTCAAGACCTATTTTGGTTTAGTATGTGATTGTTGAATGCTGAAACAGCATGTCTCCTGTGGAGCGTTTTCACATGACGACACGGCGGCCATATTGGTGTTACAAAAACAATGGAACGGCGGCCATGTTGGTGTTACAAAACCAATCCTGAAGGGCTTGAACTCTTTTCTTATGTAAACACTCTCTTTTGTTTCAGTAAATATTCTCATGTGCTGGCCAAGTGAGTGAAAATGCTCTATAATTGGTCACAATCTCGAAGGTCTCAGTAAAAATAGAGCGCAAAACAAGCACGCCAATTAGCTTTAGCTGACAAACAGTGTCTAAAAGCCATCATTAAACATTTTTGATAATACCTTCGTGTCTTCCTTTTGCCTGACTAACGTTTTTAGATCACTTCCAATAGGATCCATAGCCTCAAGTTCTTTATCTCGTAGTGTTATCCAATCCTTCACTGCTTGTAAGTTTACCCGGCATCCCGCGAGCTCCCCTGCTTTCTTTTGCTCTTCATTCCAGATCATTTTCTTTATTCTGCACAACAGGAATAGACAGTCTCAGCGTTAGAATCCCGGCCTTCGTTTTCAAGGTCTATAAAATCTAATCAAGGTCTATAAAATCTATAAAATCAATCAATTAAACTCTTTGTAGAAATGTAAACAAAACAAAAGGCACTTATAATTAGTATCAAGGGCTGCACTGAAAACCAACAACGATTATTGCGCTTCTGTAAAAACGTTATAAGAGACCGACTCATGCAGCTGGAAACGTCACGTCTGGGCAATTAATATTTTAATCAGGCAGCAAAGGCTTCTCAGCAAGCCTTCGTTCAGCTATTGGCGAGATATCTGACATAATCAAAAGACCGTCTGCGAACGACTTCGTACATCTCATTTGGTCCCTTAACGGCCTTTGTGTTACCTATTTTTCTTGGTATCTTTGTTCTTGTTCAAAGTATGCCAGAGATCTCTAACGTTATCCATGTCTTCGGCGATTTCTTCCCGTTGATCCTCTTTTATATTCTTGTCGCTAATGAGCTCTTCGAAGTCTCTATCCAGATCACTGTAACGTTTGTCATAGGCAGGTAGCTCCCTTTCAAGATTCTAGAGCGAGTAAAAGCAGTGAAAGTCTAAATCCACGCTGACAAACACATTCATCTTTTGAAAAAAAGGAACTTTCATTGAGAAAAAAAATGTAGCCTGCTGAACAACGTCTTGCTCGAGGAAAGTCATCGGTGAATAGCTTATCTTCTGCTTTCTAATTTTATGGTTTTACTTAGTTATATCACAATGTAAATCCCTACACTGTACAACTCACCGAAATTTTGCCTTCTTTCTCCTTAAGAGTTGCAATGTTGTCCTGGTCAGATTCTTCGGGCAGTTTGTCGTCTTGATCCTTTATCCACCTGCAAAGACGCAATACCGACTACGTTTGGACAACTGGCCATATTGCATTAAATACAAACTACAACTCATGGACACAGCTAAATGGGTAAGGAATGTGACGAATGTGTTGGAGTGAGTGGCGAGAAATGTTACTGAATGTAACAGAGAGTTTAACTTTCTTTTACCGAGATAACGTTTTCAAGTCGGACGATCGCATTATGTTCCACGAATTTTGACCAACGGTGGAAAACCAGATTAACAGCCAGAGAAACAAGTGAACCAATAAGACAAGAGAGGAATATGGATGTCATGAAACATGAACTATGGAAAAATCATCTGTTCAAATAAAAAGAACTACCCATCAACAAGAACAACAAAAACAACTACAACAACAACATCAGAGGAAACTAACAACAACAACACGAATCAGGGCTTCAATGAAACTTCAACTTTCAGCCTCACCCTAACACGGGCGATGATAATAGGGACTTTAAGATACACTACGGCGGGCTGCTACTACGGCTACTTCGGCCGTGAGGGAGTAGGCTGACAACTCCGTTTCCTCCGCAAACATCAAACAGGTTAAGATTTCGCTGTACGGCAACGGAGTGTTCAGCATCTACGTGTCTTTACAAAAATGGATGTTAGCTTTGAAACGCCTATCATTTATCAATTTCCTATGAAACTTCCTACCGATTTATTATCAGTTATTATTCTAGTCAAGTACGTGATTTCAAAATCAAAACTTTCATAGAATAGCGATTTCGCACGTATCCAATAGTTCTAGAAGTTTTGCCGCTAGGATATAGTCTTTATTGTGGGTGCCACGTATCTTACAACGCCTTAGTTTTTCCACGTAGCAAAGGCAATAAAAAACAAGCATCTAGATACAAAACATTTCTGTCACTAGTCATCCAGTCCTTACGCCTTCATTTTATCTGCCTCGTTTCTCCAATCCTGTAGTCTTCCATCTAATACAATTCCATCAGGTTCTGCTGCTGCCTCGACAACATTATCGTCAATAGACACAATAACTTCGTCTACTGGGCCGCTAAACAGTCTTGGCTCCTGCTCAACCGGCTGAACGCGGGGTTGAGGTGCGACGTAAGCGAAAGCTTTTATCTGAATTGAAACAACAATCGAAAATTTTGATCTTGGATAACTATAGTTACGATTAAAATAAAAAAATTGCGATACAAACTACAACATACATTTTTTCTTCTTATGTGCATAATTTAGGGTTTATATAGTACATGGGATGAAAAGCTTTGGCTTCAGAAAACAGCGAGTCTTCACTTGATCATGAATTTACACGTTGTGAAGTAGAATCACTATCTAGTGGACGGTGGAAGGCTTTATCCATTCTTTGAACAACAGAGCAAGGACAACAACGTGACAAAGTCTGATTATGTTTGCTAAGTGAAACTATTTATTGTCAATGCAACCAACCCTTTCCTCCTCTTTCTTTCGTTTTTCCTCAGCCTCCTTTCTTTTCTTTTCCTCTTCTTCCTGCCGCTTCCTTTCTCTTTCTCTCCTCTTTTTCTCCTCTTCCTCGCGCTGCTTCCTTTTCTCTTCCTCCCTCTTCTTTCGCTCCTCTTCTTCCCTCTTCTGTCGCTCCTCTTGCTCTCTTTTCCGTCGTTCTTGGTCTTCCTTTCGCTTTCTATCCTCCTCTTCTCTTCTCTTTCGTTCTTCTTCCTCTCTTTTTTTCCTTTCTTCTTCTCGCCTCTTACGTTCTTCCTGTTCCTTTCTCTTTCTTTCTTCTTCTTCTCGCTTCCGTCTTTCTTCTTCTTCTTTTCGTGCTCTCTCACCCTCTTCTCTTCTTTTCCTCGCCTCTTCTTCCCTTCGTTTTCTCTCCTCTTCTTTCTTCCTTTTCCTTTCTTCTTCTTCCTCTCTTCGCAGCCGTTCCTCTTCTTCTCTCCGTTTTCGTTCTTCCTCTTCTCTGCGTTTCCTTGCCTCTTCTTCTCGTTTTCTTCTTTCCTCATCTTCTTTTCTTCTTCTTTCAATCTCTTCCTGTCGTCTCCTCTGCTCTTCCACTCTCCTCTGCCTTTCTTCCTCTTCCAATTTCTGCCTTTCTTCTTCCAACTTTCTTTGCTCGTCCTCTAATATTCTTAGCCTTTCTTGAATCCTAAAAAAGTGAACATAACGAAGATAATCAAAAGCTATGGCATACGCATTTCACACTAAAACACGACTACTGTACGCCTAGTTGGTCAAATACATAAATATAGTTACAAATGTTTCCGACATTTAATCAAAAACCGTCCAAAGGCCATAATACTCTATGTACAAACAAGGAAGTAAATGGCGACAGTGTTAAATTCTGGAACAACCCTACAATTAGGTTACAATTGTAGCCCCCATTGTAAGAGTTCAATAACTCAATGATGTAGACAATCTTCGGTGTAACGCTTAAAAATACTTCTAAACGCCTTACTGGTGACTAATGTTAAAATCTATCAATTCGAAATAATTAACTTAAACCAAAGAGCATCTTCTCAAAATTTCAGGCATTACCTGTCGTGCCTGGAGGTGGCTGATCCGTACAAACCATCCCATCTCTCGTGCAGTGACTGCATCTCTTTCTGTATTCTAACTCGTTCCTCCAATCCTACACAAGGCTCGGTTGTAAGATGGTTACCGAGGTCAGTCATCTCGGCGAACTTTGGCTGCTCGTGAAGCAGGTCTGTAATCATCGCCTGAAAAACATACACAAGATGAATCGATGGACTTTTTTGTAAAACAAATTCCGCACATTTCTCTTTGCGCTGGTACCATATGCCCCAGAGAAACTCGGAATAGTCTAGTTTACATTTACACAATAATAACACTTCGTTATCAGAGAAGGTTATTTGAGTGGACATTCCGCGTCGATGCCAAGTACGTCCACTCTTTATAAATGAAATCCTGAAACATACATCTGGTTTTTATTATTTTTTATTTTCTTTTGGCTGTGTGGTTTTCGATCCTTGTGTGGTATGTAATTGGGAGAACTTTCAAGTCGATTTCTGGTGATTGAAAGTTCAAGAAATGCAACACGGGGTAAAACCAACCTGAGCATCTTCACTTTGTCCCTTTACATAACTGATGTCATATCCGATTGGCTCGTATGACTCCACCTTGGTCTCCTTCTTAATCAGCCAGGTCTCCAAAGGCTCAGTCTTTTTTGACCACATTTTCATCTTTACCTGTTGCTCCTTTTCCCGTTGTTCAATTTGCTTATCCAATCTGGAAGAAACGAAACGTCGTCGGTCTTTCAGGTAAAGAATTATCATGATTGCTAACTCATGTTGCTTTGAAATCGTTTCTCCAAATTCCTTACAAAACCATGGCTTTAACAACAGGTGCTTAAAAGGCTAATAGACCTGGTGAGAAATGAAGCTCTGGTGAGAAATGAAAATCTTCTTTATCACGGTGCGCAACTATCGCAAACCCACCACGAAACGAAACCAGCTCCTACTAAGGATATCATTTCCTGGCAACTTTTACAAATCCAGACGCGTCTGCTTAGTGCTCGTACCTGTTTCTGGCGGCCTCTGTAATAGAAAGGAGTCCTTGCCATTGTCCAATGATTGATGCTTTCTCGTTAGTGACCAGAATTTTTTCTAGGTCACGCATGTTTGGGTCGTGAACAATCTTTTCTCCAAGTTGATCAAGTTGATCCATCTGTTTATCGTACCGTTTAATTTCCTTCATTAGATCCTAAAAAAGAGTTTCTCTCAGCGCAAGGATAAAAAACAATAAATTATATCAACATCAACCCGGACATTAAATGTTCTCACCTTTTAAGAAATTTATCATTGAGTAGACTAGTATTTCCTGACTGGTTTAATATAATATATTATTATTCATTCAAAATATTTTCCCGTTTCTGATTGGTTAAAACCACACGCACAATTCACCATAACCAGTTGCTGTTGACCAAATTTGCGTCAAAAGTGCAGCCCGCTGCAGATTATTGAACCGTTGGCCAAGAAAACCTGGGGACAAGATTATGTTATTTTCGGTGAACAGAAAAACAAAGAGCGAAATGGCAAAACTCCTTTGAGAGCGGGGAAATATTTTGAATGAATAATAAAGCAACTATTGAATTACGCTTTCGTAGAATATGAAGAATTCTAAAGATCTCGGAGGGTGTTAGCCACCTCGGCCTTCGGCGTCTGTGGATAACACCCTCCATGATCTGCAGAATTCTTCATATCCTACTCAGCCTCATTCAATAATTGCTAAATAATATAATATATTGATATAGTACTCATATATTATCTTTAAAAACACAACGTTTTAAGTTTTCGGGAACATGTTTCGATGTTTCAAACATCATCATCAGCCATTATTAATGTACAGTAAAGATTTACAAAATGGTCGGTATATATAACTACTCACATACAATGAATCTTAATTCAAATATTCGTTAACTGTTAAACTTATTTAAACTAACCAATAAAATGAAAGGCACAGACAAGAAATAACAAACAGTAAAATGAAACTCCCTGTAAACAGCAGTAGATAAATTACGAAAATGCAATGACAGACTAACATGTTCAACTTTGTTTGTTGAGTTCGGGTTTCAACTGTTCAGTAGGCAAACTGTTTTTTATTTTAAGTTGAGAATAAGTGCTGACATGATCGAGAATCTTAAAACAAGAAATATCACGCTTATCTATACAACCTTTAGAAGCACTGACATGTTTTGAAAATGTGGGAAAGAGATGCTCATTAACATGTGTTTAAAATGCCTATTGGTTTCACCAATATAACGAGCTCCACAGCTCGCACATGTAAGATGATAAACAACACGTAATTTAAGAGAATCAAGAACAAAATCTTTAGGACTAAACATAGTGCTAAGTCTGAATGGAGAGAAAATATATTTTACATTTGAATATTTGAATTTATTAAGGTTCATTGTATGTGAGTAGTTATATATACCGACCATTTTTGTAAATCTTTACTATACATTCATAATGGCTGATGATGATGTTTGAAACATCGAAACATGTTCCCGAAAACTGAAAAGCATTGTTGTAGTTTTAAAGATAATTGTTACATTAGTGCTAACAAGAGAGTTTAACACTTAAATATATACTTTAATTGCTTTCTTTTAAGGTATTCATCTAGAAAAATTGTACTCCATAGATACGTAATTTCAATTTTTTAACTCCTTGTAATAAATTTTGAGGTAATTTGTAAATTATTAAATTTTTATTATGTAGTCTTAATTTTAAACAGGGCTCCTTTTGATATCAGCCCATGGCTGATGGGGCTATTCTGCTTAAATAAAGATGACTTGTACTTGTACTTGTTGTCTTTACTGCTTTAAATAAATCATTGCTACAATTTTTTTTCTAACCTCAATTTCTTGCCTCTGAGCCCGTGCATGGTCAAGATCTGGGGCAGTTTTATCTTGCGCCTGTACACGCGCAGAAGAATCAGCTATCCACTTGAGAGTGGAGTTACAAGAGTTCTTCCATTCATCCAACAAAGCTTTTTGACTCTTTTGTACGGCTCTGTAAGCTTCTTCGATTCTGCCATAAAAGATAATGAAACATAGAAACAGTAACAATTAAGTCTGTTGAAACCCGCAGATAGCCCAGATAGCAATGTCACTGGCTTCTGCACAACTAAGTGACAACAACTGGCCATTGTAGGTCAATCCCAATGCGCTCGTATTATAGCCTTAAATTATCCTGTGTGGGAAGGCACTAGAAGGATTAAGTGTTACTAAAGTGCTCAAGCTCGGCCTCACAAACCTTGGCTCTCTTGAATTGGCGTCATTCCTTACTTTGTTCCAACGTTTCTCGAGCAATTCAGTCTCGCGCTCAACTATCCCATGATCTTCGTCAGGTAAATCACTATAATCGAGCAAACTGTCCGAGCTCTTGAGAAATTCATCAATCTGAGGATCCAGCAGGGCCACGTCCTCTTTCAAATCCTGCAGAAAGGTGACGAAGTGCATTAGCATTATAGTGTCGAAAGAAATCAGACAAAGAGAAAAGATAGCAAAAGACGGGAAGGTTTCGAGTTAAATGAGTAAGAGTGTACAGATAAGGTCCTGTTTATTTCTATGCTTCTCTGACAGTTAAAACACACTGCATCATAAACAAAACTGCGTTCAAGGACAACGTCGGCTGAAACTAATATGGCTAGTAAGCGTAGATGGAGGATTCATCCTCAAACAGGCGTCTTTAAAATTGGAATTTTATGTCCTTGTTAAGGGTTGCTGCCTATGGAAATGATGTAAAGAAAACACTATAAAAAAACACCTTGGCCTCCTTTCTTTGGTGCTCAAGTGTCTCCAGATCGGGAGCTATTTCTTGCTCACAGATTCTCTCAACTTTCGAAATCTCCTCTTGGATTGTCACAAGCTGGTCGCTCCAGCTCGTAAAATTCCCTGCAGTTCTCTCCAAATTCAAAAGTTCTTCTTCGAGCCTGTAAGTAATATTATAACAATTTTATTACTTGAATGCTTGGATGAGGGACGTGTGTTTCCTGAATGGCCCACCACAGGAATTTAGATCGAACATAATAAAAAATCAATAGTTCTAAACTCGACGAGGAGACTGACGCACATTGTAGTTGTTTATATAATGGGGGAATAAGACCGACCTTGTGTGCATGGGAAAAGAATAAACCGGTGCGCGACTTCTTTTCACGTTTAACGGAGAGCATTGATAAGTTTGTTCTCCTTTTATTTTCCTCTGCGTGTGTTTGTTAAGACATTAGTATCGCAGTTCAAATCAATAACAATCACAAACCTCGTTACTGCTAAGTTCCTGAGAAACGTTAATTAATCACTTGAATCATGCATACTACATAAGAATACGACATCCACATTTCAATTGTAGCTAACTGATTTTTGTGTACTACTTGGTTACTTATGCTTTTCCCAGGTTAACAAACATGCATGCATGTAGCGCCTGGCATACAGAGGCCAAGTCATTGCCCATACTTTGGATATAACTTGTGATAATTTACTTCATATACAGAGCATTGTTATTACTTGGAGTGGTGATTATTTATCTTGTCGATGACCCTTGCCCATCGCTCGAGACGGTTCATTTTGTCTTTGTCTATGCTCTCTTTGGACTTTTGGTCGATTACCGGATCTGTTGCTAAATCGTCAGCAAAATTCTCAAAATCATACACTTTCTTCTGCTGCCCAATAAGAAGTCCCGCCGATTGCTAAGTGGGAGGAAAAAGAGAGATCCTTTATTAGAGAGTCACATGCACTCAAGAAAATAGCACGTTAGCTGCTACACAAAAGACATTTCATCAGCCTTATATATTATTTGCTAGGCTCCACATACGCTGGGTCTCTTAAAGGGCACGGAAAGCATGACAAAATATAGATACCTATACGTTCTGTACAAAAAAACCTCTTTCGCATGAGTTAAAAAAATCTTACTTCGAAGTCCTCATTTTGTCGTTTGACAGTCTCCAAGTCATCTCCTATTAGTTCAAGTCTCTCTGCTTCCCTCTCTGCTTTACGCAAAAAGCTGTCAAAACTACTCAGTCTTTCCTCCCATTCATGAAGTTTGTCTCTCCTGTCCCTTTGCAACCTTTTGGAAGCTTCACCCAACCTTGAATAAAGTAGAAAATAAGAGAACCCCGAGTTAGACAAGGATAAATGAAAGGATGGCTTTCCTTAAAGCCGCAAGATGGCATTATAGCAAAGACAGCGTTGACCTAACAATGTTCAAAGGCAAGCACCGTCCATCCTGCATGTACAGTATGTTGGTATCATTAGAAGTCAAGATCTCCGCGAACAAAGCATAGGGAGCTTAAGCACGCGCGTTTTTGAGACGCGGACGGCAACCGGAAGAGAACATTTCGCGTGCTAGGACCGTATTATCTCCCAGATTTTTATACTAGTCGTCTCTACTGGAGAAAAGATTCTTAACAATGTGAATGTGGTGGTGTGAGGGCAAGTTAAAAGTGAAATAGCTCACTTCCGGTTGCCGTCCGCGTCTCAAAGACGTGCGTGCTTAAGCTCCCTAATATGTCCATGAAAAAATTGTTTCAAAGGTAACTGATTAATATCCACGACATCTCTCAACACACCTTTCCTTTCTTAACGCCATAAAATCCTTGACTCGGTCCCAGCGCGCTGTCAATGAATCGAGATGTTCGTCCACCTCATCTTTACGTTTCTTGGTGAGCTTTGGATCCCTTCTGACTTTCTCACCCAATGTAATTGTGTCAATCATCTGAGGCATGCTCAGTTCCACTTCGTTTGCAAATATCTACGAATCCAGAGCAACACCAGAAGTTGACAAAGATGCAATTGGCCTAGCTGGGTATGAATATCATCGAATTGCATTGATAAAAACGTTATTCTTTAAATCAAATGATAGACGCTTTTTAACGGGAACCACACACAGTTAAAATATTTTAAAGAATTACTTGACATGCAAAGGTAATAGGACTGAGTGGACCCCAAATCGATCTGTAATCATACGAGAGATAAAAAAAATCAGACGACCGTGCGGCGGGAGTCGGATTTGTTAATTTATCACGAGTATGATTACAGACCGAATTAGACGACACGAAGTCTTATTACCAGTTAATCATAAAAATTAAAACTTCCGAGAAAGATGAATAGTAAGTTATGAAAGAAAGGGGAAATTTGCAAACAAAAACAATTTGCTGCCAAAGGAGACGTAAATTCTTGGTGATTGAAACCAAGGTTGTGATTGATTGATTTAAACTACAACTTTAAATGGGACTGCGTTGATCTAACTGCAATTTTGAATGTGCTTAGCCTATTGAAGTGTCCAATAACAAGCTGCCCGATAACAAACTATCTAATAGCAAACTGGCCAATAATAACGTGGCAGGTCAATTGATGGAATAAAGAGTTTTTAAAGACCAATCACAATCAAGGAAATTGTAATTTTTATGATTGATATAGTAATAAATCATTTTAACAAAGAACGTTGAAATCCCTCAGAGTGATGTCAATGATTCTAGTTAACAAATTGTTTTAGGCTGTATGATTGGTTTCAATAGAATCAGTCGTTCTGGGACTGGTACAATGACTTAGATTCATCAAAGCAAGTGTAACAACATTCTTCTGTGTAGACGCACTTTGGGCTCGTCACGAAGAAGAAGAAGAAGAAGAAGAAGAAGAAGCAGAAGAAGAAGCAGAAGCAGAAGAAGAAGAAGAAGAAGCAGAAGAAGCAGAAGAAGAAGCAGAAGCAGAAGAAGCAGAAGCAGAAGAAGCAGAAGCAGAAGAAGCAGAAGAAGCAGAAGAAGAAGAAGAAGAAGAAGGCTGCGTGACGAGCCCTACGAGCTTCTGCATAAGAGGCTATTGTAACACTTAACCTGTCTTACTTAGGTACAGCATGGAATGCAGGCCAAGTTAAGCCAAATACAAGTTTCTCAGAGCTTACCTCAAACGCATCTTCCTGCCTCCTTATGGTCTCTAGGTTATTTGCTATTGGATCATCAATAACCGATATTTGGCCTTCCAACTTATCAAGCGCCAGTCCCGATCTTTCTGAACGAATCCTCCAGCGTTCCAAAGTATCCTGTTCTTGTCGTTCTAATTTGTCCAAATTTTCCTCCATTCTTAAAAAGAAAATAGATCTTCAATAGCTACTTATCAAGACATGTCACTGTAGTAGACCGAAATATTTGGGTGCATTTCCAAGCGCAAATCTCAGACCCCCACCCTTAACGTGATCATGAATTAACACCTGGAACAGTTCGTCGCAACTTGTGTCAGTACACTCACCACCACCTCCACATCAACCTCTATGAGCATCATCATCAGTACTGATTCTTCAACAACCAATCAACTAATGGTGAGGCCACGCAGAGTGAGTAACTTAAAGATATTGCAATCACGATGGCGTTATTGGGCAACAGGTGAAAAAGGTGAGGGGGGATTTGGGAATTCTTTCCTTTTCACTCGCGTCCAATTCGCGACTTGTCTCAGCTCCCTTTGTAAGTCGTCTGCCAAGACTATTTATCAAGGTAAAAACAATTTGGCCACTAAAGAGAATACTCAGTTACCTGGCTTGTCGGGCATCGTCGAGGTTAACCAGGTCGTTCCAGTTTTCATTGCAGATCACAGTTTCTTCGCGCACATTTCTTCTTTCTTCTTCGCCAAGACATGGGTCGGACACTAGGTTGCTACTAAATTCATTTAGATAGGTGACTTTTTCTTGATACAACGGAGCATCTTTGATAACGTCCTATTTTACGATGAAAAAAAACGGCAAAGTTATATGGATTTAACTCTGAAATAAATCTGAATATGATTGTTTTATTTTTTTGAAACTGATGCAGCTCCCATTTCAGTACCAGACGAGGACTTGATCATGCCAGGAGTAGTTGACATTTTTCAAACTTATCTGTTTCCACAAAAATACTTCCAAGTTAACGAATAATTACTTTGTACTTAGAGTGTATCTCTTGAGAGACTAAAGTATTTTGTCGCGCCGTAAAGGTAGCGAATTGTCTCCAGGCTGACCACTCTTAACAAATGGAGATTTTTATGCGGCTGGGTATTTCGTAATTAAGACACAATGGAAACAGAAAAGCTTCTGCCGCAAGACAATATATGAATAAAATAACATCAACAAACCTGAAAGTCGTCCATTTGCTCTAAAGCGGAGTCCACATCAGTTGCAAGTCTCATCGGCGATTCAACTTTAACTCTTGTCTTTGTCACCCATTCACTTACTTCATCGAGGCCCTCATGCCACTTCTTCAGTTTGTCCTCTTGCTGCATCTTGAGTTTCTGGATCGTATCATCAATTCTGGGAAAAGAGGGAAGCGTGGTCATGTTTAAATCGGTAAAGAGGCTCAACGGAGAAGCAAACTTGTTATGCCCCTCAGCTCAGTTAAAAAT
The DNA here is from genome assembly GCA_022496165.2 of Catalaphyllia jardinei. NCBI lineage: Eukaryota > Metazoa > Cnidaria > Anthozoa > Scleractinia > Caryophylliidae > Catalaphyllia > Catalaphyllia jardinei. The sequence goes on from CM042749.1 coordinate 16,530,699, forward strand.
TTTGTTCATAGAAAGCGCCAAAAACATTATTCAGTGAGGATTTTAGCAAAAAATTCTAAACATTTTTCATACTTTTGCCTCGATCCCTCCCTCAACGGAGGTATCGAACTTTTCGCGTCGGTATTATACAAACGCATGGGCAAAATTACCAAATGCAGCTACAGATCGATTGAATGTGACAAAAAGTCACAGCCGGAACTTGCTCAATAGACTTGCTTATTAAGAAAGATGAAAGCTCACTTAACAAATATGACAAATATCTTACTACCTTTCGGTCTTCCACGAGACTAGCTCCTCTAGATTCTCCCAGCGGTGACCAAGATCCAGGACTTCTTTCTGTATCGCGGTCCTGTCGTCCTCTGGAAGTTCAGAGTCTTTCAAAAGTTTGTCCCCAGCCTCCAGAGCGTCGCTAACTTCGCGTTGATGGGATAACATCTCGTTGTTGAAATCCTGCAATGACCAATCAATCAATCAATCAATCAAACAACTAATGAGTAAGTCAATAATTCAATCTATCTATTTCTCATAAAGTCAATCAGCCAGTAACTTGACTGATCGATCAACCGATCAATGAATGTCAGTACCGATCAATTAATCAATCAGTCAGAAGGTCAGTCAAACCAAAGCTCTATTTTGCAAATGTCCAATGACTTTTAATACATGTGTTTCAAGAACTCCGAAATATTTAAGACCAGTCAGAGAAGGAGATTATAAATTCCTATCCTCATAAATTTGTATTTCATGGACTATCAAAATATGTCCTCAGGTAAATTCTTGGAAACAGTTCTTTTTTTAAACTAACATAATAATGGGAAGTGAACGTTTACCTCAAGATCAATTTTTTGCTTCTTCACGGTGTCGAGATCAGGAGCGATTTCAAACTGGGTGTTCACTCTGTTCTCTGCTAATGAAATCCAGATCATGAGGGGATCTATCTTTCTTCTCCAGTTTTGGGTCTTGTCTAAGTGTTGCTGTTCTTTTTCAAGAAGTAGAACTTGGACACTAGAAACAACAAAAGTCATGATGTGAGCTGAGATACATGGAGACAAAAGCCTGAACTAAAAACAGCTTTCATCAAACGACTTCCTTGTCCACATAGAAGTAAGAATTAAAATAAGTATGATATTGAGGTGTTTCTCACTTCATTCTTCGTAAGACCAAAGCAGAATAAATATCATGGAATTAAAGGTGCATTTTTTGACACGTACAAATGTAGCAGGGGCCTGCGCTACAGCCAAGTCACAAAGATAAGCATTAAATCTGAAAGCATTTCTCGGCTAGAAGGATACAATTAGAAATAGTTAATAGTTATTACCTATAAAGTTTTATATCTCAACCAACCAACCAACCTTTGTTTTTTCCCGGAAGTCAAATTAGCCAACTTGTTCCAGTCGTCATGAAGTGTGAACATCTTTTCATGAACTAGTTTCCTGTCCCCATCAGGGATGGAATCGTCGTCGATAATCTGATTTCCCTCGTCAATGGTTTCGTTTACTTCACCTTGTTTAGCTACTAAATCTTTTACTAAATCCTACAAACAGATAATCAGATTCAGATAATCAGATGAGAGTCAATAAGAACAGAATACCTGGAAAATCGTTTGAATGTCATAAGGAAAGTGAATTTCTGACAGGCCACGTCCTTTTCAACCACAAAAACAACAACAATAACAAAACAAACATTCGTTTACTGTACATTTAAGTTTTTTATTTGCTATCTTCCGCGGCCTATCAAAACAAAGCATTAGACGGAAGACGGAATGAAATTTTTAAAACTAACGGCTAATTTTAGTTTTTGATGGATTATATACCTCTGTAAAGCACCCTTGGGTGAGGTAGGTATCCTGAACAAAAATTTACTATACCACTAGTAAGGCCGTGGCGACACCCATGCCAGACTCAAGACCGTGTACTGCAATCATAGCAAAATAAACTAAAAGCAGAGGTAAACGCCTCTTTTGCAAAAACGTGGGTCCACATTTTGGAAATATTTGTTATTTATAGTCCACATCCAAGCTTACCTCGATAACGCTTTGCTGTCTTTTTATTCCTCCAAATGATGACTCGGGAGAGGTCGGTCGGGAACGCAGCCTAACATATTTGTCGTTCACCCATTCATGAAGAGTGTCGCATCGCTCGTGCCAAGTCGCCATGTTTCTTTGTTTTGCTTCAGAAGCCCCAAGTTCGACTCCGAGTCTGCAACACCACAAAAAAGTTAGAACAGCTCAACAAAAATTGTCATTGAATATACAATGTGTGTTCCTGAAAGTCAATCAAGCTTTATATTATCTCCCAAAGCCCAGCATAATTAAGGTCCAAGTTTCTTTTTGATCTTTTTCTACTATTCGGTAGGCGGCATGCCTGAGTACGAACTATGGATGTACCTGGCGTATTCCTCTTGAGATCCTTTCAAAAGGGCCTTCCATTTTTCTTCTAGGAGCACAACATCATCAGAAACAGCTTGACGATTACGGTCACTCAGGTCTTTGTTTGATGACAACTTTCTGCCGTAATCCAAAGTGTTATTTAACTCAGATTCTGTATGACCAAGGTCCTTTGATAGGTCCTAAAGAGCAACATGCCAAAATTTATTATGGAGATAACACCTGCCTTTCTATACATATACACGTAAACCTAAAGATGTTCCAACTTTTCCATTAATTTCTTGTCCCGAGTCATTATAATAGTGTTTAACGGTTTTTAACAGCCCATTCACATAATTTTCGCCTCAACGAAATATCAAGTGACAAAATAAATAAACTGCATAAAATTTCTTCTTGACTGTCATAGACTTTTGCTTTAAGCTAACTTCATTTTATTTAGCAGTTCAGTTTTTTTTGTTACAATATTGACATAAAAAAGGAAAAGATATATATATAAGGATTAAAGTGGCACTATGACAAAAAAATCACTTCCTTTTTTTTCTTCTTCAGATTTTGAAAGCGTGTTCGCTTAACACCTAAGTGGCAAAATTTTGAGTTTTGAGTTTTATCCGAAGGCTGTTCATTTTGAGGGGAAGTTTTGGATTTCACGGTTTGCCATTACTCACGTTCAAAACTGACCGATAGGACATCAGAGGGTTGGATCTAGAGAAAATGACGTCATTTACTCGCTAGCTTAAGATTTCAGCGTGTAAACGCAATTTATTATATATGCAAAACACAGGTTTAAAAGTCTGAAAGCCCGAAACTTCCATGCTGCATATTAATTCAGCTGCGTGCACACGCCGATTGCATTTTTAAAGTAGTGAGTCTTTGACGGCATCTTATCCTCGACCCAGCTCTCAAACTTTTAAAGTTAGTAATGGCGGACCAATAAACAAGAAAATTACAGTTAAAACAAACAGGTGTCTTTTTAAAATCAGAAGTTAAAATTTGGGTCAGAGTTTAGTTAACATAGTTTTGAAATCCAAAGGAAAAAAAGAATTGTTTTTTTTGGTCGCAGTACCACTTTAAAGGTGAACAGTGGTCTATAGTTTGTGCACGGGGACCAAAAAAACCGCAAGGTTATCGAGTTAGCCTCCATCTCGTTTGAATGAACATTAAAAGAAACATGGGAGAGAGGGACAGATAACTAAATTTAAAAAGCTAAAAAGATTGTGGAAACTTGCGTTTGATATTGTTTGGATAGGAAATAGTTTTTAACACTTGATTTGTGGAAACTTACATTTCATATTGCTTAGATTGAATATAGTTTTTAACACTTTTTGGAGATTTAGGTCTTTTAAGTTGTGTGGCAGTTCTTGCCAAAGATCAATGGGATCATCAATGAGATCATTTGTTTGTCAGCATTTGTTTTTACTCGAAATTTGTGAAGATTTTGCCCCGAGTCTCTCACTCAAGCAATCAAACGACTCTCTAATTTACGTTTTTCCGCCCTTTTATTTTTCATGGATGACGAACTTAGACTCGTTTTAAAACAGAGGCACAATGTATCTCGGAAATGGCCTGATCTCGAGGTAGTCCCATGCAACTACAAGCCGTGTTAGAAGCGGAAACACCCAAAAACATTAAAGTGCATTGGAAAATCACTCTATATTTAATAGCACGCGTTATAATATTGCTACCATTTCTCCTATTATAAAGTTTTCATATACCGCAAAGACCAAAATTTCGGCACACTTTTTTCTTTTTAGATGAGACCATGCATGTGACACAGACCCACACCTTGAGCTTGTTATAACAGCTTTCTATATCATCATGACTCTTTGCTTTCGTTCCTTCTTGCACTATTGCATCGGCAGCGTCCATGTCAGCATTTACGATGGTGCATTTCTCGCGCCAGTCTTCCATTATTTGCTTTTCAGCATTCATTGCTTCCAAACGTCCTTGCAGTCTATTTATGAACAGCACAAAACAAAAATTAAATACATGTAATGTTACATAGTAACACCTGGTAACATCGTTGAAGGACAATATAGATTATGATACTCATCCTACGTTTTGTTACGGTCTTTGAGCATACTTTTTCATCGGTTATGGCAGCTTATCAGAATCGGCTACGTAGCTCAGCTTATAAGTGATAGCACAGTCGCATAGTACAATTGGGACGAAGCTCATTTTCGCAAATACGGTGGAAATGTTGGGAATGAGCGTTTTCCATGCAATTATTCAAATCGGTTTTCTCGATAGTTGGAAAGTTCACAGTATCGATCTTGCACCTCGCTACTCTGCACTAAAGTACATGTATGGCGTTCAGGCGCCGCTTAATGAAAACGTAGAGCAAAAAATTCGTTTTGCATTGGTTTCAGCCCGTGATTTTATAAGAAAGTTCAAAATTTTGACTTAAACTCTTGGCCAACGACCTAAATTTAAACATAATTTACGACATCGTCAGAAAAATCGCGTAGTAGAAATGGCTTTATTTGCATGACCGTCAGATTTGCAGTATTGCAAACGCCGTAAGCGTATCTAGCCTAATTAGTAACAAAGCAAAGCTTAAACTTGTATAACATTCTATCAACAATTCTAAGTTACATCATCTCCACTCGATAATAATCTATCATGTATAATGATGCACGAGGAAATATACTTCATTACTAGAGGAGTTTAACAATGTCTGATGTTGATTCTCGTTGAATGTCATTACAGTTTCATTGATTTCTTTAAAGAATGTCTTCCCCTGTAAATAGTAGGTACTACAGTAGGCACTACAAGGTAGCACCTACTATAGTAGGTACTACAAGAGATGGGTTTCAATTTCTACTTGATTTAGTTTACCAAACTGGCATAACCTACTTTCCCCAGGGAGATTATCTGTTTGTCAATCATTAGTTTGTGATTACTCTTTTTGTACTTAACCAGATGTCATCTTTCAGGAAAATTTCTTGAATAGGTTAAATAAGCAGATGGAAAATATTCATTCTTGAAAACTTGACATAAAAAGGATTGCTTGACGAAAGGGTCATTGTCTTTGTTGTTAATATAAACAAAATATTTCATAATTGTTTGGTCAATTATGATAAGTAGTGGGTATATATGTTGTTTACCTGAGCACCTCTTCATCACTGGCTCGCTCCATGTCCAAGAAGTCTCCCTCCAGCTGATCTAAGTCCCGTTTGACATTCGCCCTGACAACTGCATCGAGGGTGTCATCCTCCAAAAGTTCTTTTCCGTATGCAAAGCCGTCACTTATTTGGGGTTTCGATGTCTGCACTTTATCTTTGCAATCCTACATACAACATAAACTAGTAAGTGGAATACAATCAACAGACGAGACGATATTTCCAGTTATGGGTTGCTAGTGTCGTTAGCACGATTGCTTAATTTTTTTCCAGCAGCTTTATAGGTGTATTTAGGTATATGTTCTTTTCACTCCGCCCATACCTATAAAAGGCAGTAATACAGTAGTTAAATATGTCTTAGCCACATACACCAGGCAGGATATGAAATGAGCATACATTACACATACATTACATTTCAAATGAGTTTTAATGACAAAAATAGCCAAGCAACAAACAAGCAAACAAACAAAAACAGTGTCCCTTTAAAGGAAACGCATTAAGACAATAGACTACAAATCTTACGTTTGCTAAGACAATTTGGTCTTCAAGATCCTTTCCATCTTTTGGTTCTCTCTTTGATTTTAGGTCTGCCAGCTTATCTTCACAATCGCCCATCAACTCCTTAATGCGAATGGTCCAATTCTGCCAGTTTTGCAGCTTTTGCTTTTCACCATGTTCCTTAAGAGCTTCTTCCAATCTGTAAAGTTTTCCGAACAACATAAATGCATAGATGATCACGTAAGTTCATGTACGATCTCACGTATAAGTGTTGTGCTAAATTGAAACTACAATTAGGCTTTATCAGAAATGACGAGTTTTTCTCAATACAAGTTATCAATGCCATTGGCTGTACGTGGCTATTATTTAGAGATCTCTTAAATTTTAACAACTTTCTTTATGCTTAATTTTATTTTAAATTATTTATGCTGCAGCAGCTATCGAGAAACACATTTGTAACGTGTTCAGGCGTCCAAAGAAAGGATAGGAAACGGAACGTACGGTCAGACCAAAGGAAGAAAGGAAGTGGAATAGTGTTCCGGTAATGTGCTTCATAAGACTTAAGGTGATACCTCTTGTGCTCATCGTCATTAGCTCGTTCCAGTTTCACGAGGTCTTCTTCGAGATGATGGACCTCCTGCTTAATCTTTGCCTTGTTGTCTTCATCGATCATGTCATCTTCTAGCAGGTGCGATCCATATTCAAGACCATCGGTGATGACTGGTTTGGCAGACTGTAACTCTTCTTGAAATTCCTGCAGCGAAGGAAAAAATAGCCCTGACTTAAAATCATACAGCATCTAATAGAAGCAGCATGCGTACATGCGACAAAAGAATGAAAAGAAAGCAACACATAAATTCACATAATTTTGCGACTCGCGGAGCACAAGCTAGCCTACAGATTTTCTTTGGCGCTATCACGCACTCGGGCTTCGCGCTTGTATATTGCCCTCGCGCTACGACCCCCCCCCCCCTCTCGTCCCCCTTCCCCACCCCGTCATCAAAATGCCTTTTATGCAGGCCAGAAATGGAAGTATGCAGACAAGACAATAAAAAAAAACAACAGTATGTGAATGTAGTTTTTTTGTCACGATAAAAGACAAGCGCCAAGGTGGCAACCCAACCATATAATAATTGTTCCAACGCCAAGTCCTTACAGAATGAACATCAAGCTAGGGAGAATTCTTTATTAGTAAAAACTAAACCTCGGCTAGAACGATCTGGTCTTTAACTTCTGTCTTATCTTGTGGCTCTCCCTTGGACTTGAGATCTTCAAGCTTTTCCTGGCACTTTTTCTCTAGCTCGGTTATACGAATGATCCATATCTCCCACTGTTTCAGCTTCTGCTCCTTCTCCTCATTTTGTCGGACATAAATTCGCTCCAGCCTTGAAAAGAAAAACAAACAAACATATAAACAAGCAAAAAAATACAAAAAAGACCGTTTACATTGGGAGTCTTAACAATAGAGGTACAGGTAAAGATGCAGATCAAATCTAACAAAGGGCATATACGTCAAATTCATTGAAACAAGTAGCCCTAAGGTGACTTTTCTCTATGCGTGATTAGTTTACCTCTTTAAAGTTGCACTAGAAAGAGCCTACAAAGGAGGTTCATAACGAACGTTGAATGATTATGGTGTTTTCGACTAAAAAGTTCTAACTCTGGCAATTATACACACATATACCCTAGGTATACACCATACTTTATTTTTTCTTCGAGGGCTTCCTCTTTGAGATCCTTTAAGGTTCGTTCTATATCGATCACATCTTCCTGAATCTTTTGCTTTTCGTCTGAATCAGTGAGATCATCGTCGACCAACTGCTCGCCGAAGTCTAAGGCAAACCTTATTTCTGGCTCTGAACTCTGTAGACTGTCTTCACAATCCTGTTAGACACAAAAGAATCAGTCAGGCCCTGTCGTGTAAAAGAGAACTCTGAGGTTGTCGTCATTCGGTGTTAGATCAAAAAGTGGTTTTTGTTTAAAGTGCACGATCTGAGGGGGCAACCATTCCCAGCATTGAAGAAACTTCTAATTTGCGACATTCAGAGCCACCTTTTAACAAAGACATCTTTTTTGGCTGTTAGCAGCCCAGTTAATGCTCTTTCTACTGTATTAGCCGAGTAAAGCAACGTATTAAATCACTATCTTGAACTGGGGCCGCATCATTTTGACAAAATATTTTCGAACACAGATAGGTCTCGTATACTCTCTCGGGACAAGTAGGAAATTGTCGACCAAAGTTTCACTGAAGGGACAACCTCCCAACATCCTCTGACATTGCAAAATCCTTGTGGAACAATCGACAGTGTCGAATTCGTTTGGCCACAACATGGCGCAACAAGCCCAACTATGTCTGCAGACGCTTTATAAGACTGTTAAACAGAAATGGCTTTGAAAGGGCTTCTGAGATTGGCATTTGTAATCTACAAACAATGTCATATTGGTACTGTTTTATTTGTTAATTTCATTTAATTTTTGTTTATTGTTGATACCTTCGCCTTGGCTACTAGTTCCTCCACGTTGTTGATTGAGGGATTCTCGGCCTTTAGTTCGTCCAAATGGCCTCGTTTCAAGGCAAGAATTGATCTTAGTTTCAACTTCCAAGTCTCCCATTTCCCTAACTTATCCTTCTTGTCAGTGTCATACTGGACGGCGAGAACTTCCAACCTTTACGAATCCAAACAAAGTTAATGATTTTGACTAGAGGGATAAAATCAAAGGTCATACACAAGTGAGTCGAAGCCTTGCTAAATCAGATTTACTCATATTCGTTTGTGGGTATAAAGAGACAAACAAACGCAGATTGATGTAAAAGGATGAAACTTAGACAACTATGACTCCTCTAGGAGCAATTACAGACCAACTATTTACATTTTTCATGCACGCTCCTGATTCATCTTGCACTAAGTGAACAAGAAAGATAGCTTCCATACACCCTCTTTACAAAAAGGGCTAATCCTTCCCGGTGATTTCACGTAGGGGGTAAGGTAAATTGTTCACTTAATTGAAAGGCTATTCATCGACTAACGCAGATGCTTCTCTTTTCATTGCGACAAACAGCTCGACCATTTATTACCTTCCCTGCTCATCAGCGTTATCCTTCTCCATTTTGTCCAGATTATATTCTACGTCGTTTACGTCTTTCTTTATGTCGGCCTTTACGTGGTCATCGATGACATCATCATCCAGTAACAGCTTTCCATAATCAAGACCCTCATTGATCACGGGCTTTGCAGCCTCTAACTCTTCCTTACATTCCTGCATCAATAAAAGGGAGTTTGGTTTCCTTTCTTTCCTTTCTTTTGTTGTTGTATTTTGTTTTTAACGCACAGTAGATGGGACCGCCGGAGTAATGCATCTAAAGCCTGTTTGAGCGCAAGCTTAAAGATTGGATTAGAAAAATCTTAAGTTTTTCTTACGTTTGCGCTGAAACAACTGTGGTATGTTGAAAGCTTTGAGCAATGCCAAAAAGCAAAAACCCAACATCAACTTGTTTATTTTGTCAGCCTTGGCCGGATGCAGGCTACTTTAAAATCACTCCTCTTCAACACAATGCATGAGCAGCCCTTTAACAGATCAAACAATCACTGTGATCCTGGTTTACCATGACGTTCCCTGACAAATACTGACTAACCTTTGCTAGGATCATTTGATTCTCGACGTCCTTCTTGTTTTGTGGTTCACCAGCCGATTTGAGGGCTGCAGCCTTTCCTTGACATTGGCCTTGTAGGTTTCTAATTCGAATAATCCATATTTCCCACCTTTCAATTTTCTCCACTTTCTCCTGCTCTTGTTTCAGACTCAAGCTCTCTAACCTTGAAAAAGAAGATTCGGGAAAAAGATCAAATTATTCACTAATATGTTACCCGCCAAGGATGCGAGTGAAAATTTGCTGTCCCGAAAACAGTCGTAGCTTAGACCGAAACTTACTCTTTCTCGTAATCATTTAGTTCCAATTTAAGGTTTTTAAATCCCTCTCCGATTTCTTTTACGTCTTTCTGTATAGCCTCCTTGTCTGACGGATCAAAATCTTTGTCACCGATCAGTTTGTCAGCGTACTTAAACGCTTCCTGGATCTCTGGTACTGATTCTGCGATCTCAGATGAACATTCCTGTGGGAACAAATAAACTCAATCTAAAGTGATGAATAGATGTACATTATTCATTTCAATTATTATTCATCGTTTTGCATTGATCCCTTCCACTGGTTTTATTTAACTCTTCTCAATTAACCATCTCACAGTAACTTTATAGCTAATCACACCGGCCATCGGGTTTTGGAATATAATGACAAAGATCTTGCACTCCTTAAAGTGGTACTACGGCCAAAAAACATTCCTTTTTTCTTTGGATTTCAAAACTATGTTAACTAAACACTAACCGACCCAAGTTTTAAGTTCTGATTTTAAAAAGACACCATTTCGCCAGTTAGGTGTTAAGCGAACACACTTTCAAAATCGGAAGAAAAAAAGGAAATGATTTTTTGATGACAATAGCAATTTAAACTCCTCATAGGCTTGAGTAAACTATACAAATATTTTGTTGGAATGGCTGTAACAAAGTATCTTAAACCAACAGAAGATGTCAGTGACAACGACAAACGTTCTCCGCATGCATACGATTTTCAAGTGCTGTCTCGTAGTTAAAGGAAATAACCCAAATTGGGCTTTTTGTTCTCTACAACGAACAATCTTACGCTATATCTTCCCCGTACCTTTCCGAGGCCCTCTCTTGTTTTCAAGACCGCCAGAAGAGCCAAATTGGTTCCCAGACAACGACCATTCCCTGATTTAGATAATGCGCTCTGTTTTTATGCAAATCGTTTCCCCTTTATTGGAAACACATATACTGAAGATTTGAAAATACTCAAAAACAAGCTATTCGTGTGAGTTACCCGTGTGATTTCAAGCTGTTCTTGTACTTTCTTTGGCTCCTTAGGAAATCCTTGACCCTTAACCTTGTTAAACTTCCCTCTTGTCTTCTTATATTTGGAATTCAACTTGTCCCGCCAGTCCCTCCACTTCGTCATCTTTTCCAGCTTTTTTTCATCCTCTGCGTATGCTTCTGACAACAAGGCATTTAACCTGAATTGAGCCACATAAAAAACCAAAACAATTACGTTAGTGTGTAGTTTGATATCTAACGTTCAGGCTTTAAGAGTTAGTTCTTTTCCAACTAGTTTGGGAGTGTGAGCACGTACTCACATAAATAAATTAATCGTCCAAGCTTATTGCCAATCAATTAATCAACCGATCAATCAACCAATCAATCGGTCGATCAATCAATCGATCGATCGATCGATCGATCGATCGATCGATCGATCAATCAATCAATCAGTCAGTCAGTCAGTCAGTCAGTCAGTCAGTCAGTCAATCAATCAATCAGATTGATTGATTACGAAGTCTACTCGAACTTCAAAGGAAGGAGGTTTGTATGCAAACGGCAATTTAAGACCAAAGTCGAACATTCCGGCGAACATCAGTAATCACACGAGAAGCTCCTGCTGGATTTAATGACTGCCACATTAGAGATTCTAATTTAGTTAAAAGCTTAAAACGCTTCATATACTGTATATGCTCATAAATATATGATTGATCATCGCAGTTATGCGCACATTTTAAGCAGTTCTGAAATCAGAACATGAAAAAAATTCAGGCTTGAACAGGATTTGAAACCATGACCTCTGCGATACCGGTGCAGTGCTCTACCAACTGAGCTATCAAGCCCACTGAGAGCTAGTCACTTTGCGAGTTCGCAAAATACTCGTAGATGAGCACTGCACCGGTATCGAAGAGGTCATGGGTTCGTATCCTGCTCAGGCCTGAATATTTTTTCACGCTTTACTTTCACAACTGCTTACGTATTGTGCATAAGTGCGATGATCAATTATATTTTTGTATCGTTCTCCGCAGTGCAAATATATGATCTTTCATATATTCATTTATATATAAGTTCATCTTTAGAACCATTTCTGACCTGTCTTGTTGGTCGTTAATGTCTTTCTGTAGAATTTGTAATTCCTTTCCCAGGCTGTCCATGTCCTGCTGTATTTTATTCTTCTCCTCTTCAGTAAGCTGTTGATCCCCAAGAAGCTCATTGCCGTAATCGTAACCAGACTGGATCTCAGGAAAAGCAGACACGATGTCGTTCATACATTCCTATAAGGAAGAGTTATAATTGGATGTAAACTTGTTTTTTCTTCCCACAGAAGTCCACTGCAGCTGTAGTAACTAGTAAACTCATATATATTCCACATATTTTATACATGAACGAGTAGGTCACCAAGAGGCGCACAGAGGGATCACCTATGGAATCCTTACAGGTGAATTTGACGAAGAAGAGTTGACGGAGAGAAGGTGACGAAGAAGAGGTAGCAAGGGAGTAAGTGAGCGAGTACCCAGTGACCAAGTGTGCGACTGGGTTCGTAATTAAAATGGCCAAGTCAACCTTGGCTGACCTAGGTAGCCCCATCGACATAACATGTTTTCACCTGTGTCTCTCGTAGCTCTTTCTGTATTTCAGGGGTGGTTTGGGGATCCTTCTTTTTAATCCCATCAAGTTTTGATCGGCTGTCAGCTATTATCCTTGATGCATTCTCTGTAATCTCGTCCCATTTCTCCAGCTTTTCCGTTCTTTCAGTGTCTTCCCGAGAAACTGCGTCCTCCAGTCTACAAGATCAAAAATTAAAAATGATGCAGTAGCTAGTCTTGTTTAAACTCCCTTTTCAACTAGTCAAGCTACAGAAAAAACTCTGGAATCCGAGGATAGACACTCAGGGCGACTTGCTAGCGACGCCAAAAAGGGAAATAATAGTACAATAACATTCAAACGCGTGGCCAGTACCATGCTTAAAGACGCAGCGTATCGGATCTGAAAAGACCTACGGTCCAAAAAATTCATAAATGAGTATCTAACTGCAAGGGACCGCATACGATAACCACTGCAAACGTAGGATCTGATAAGTCTCGAAACGTTTTTCACGTAGTATCAGCCTTGCAGTCTATTGCCCTTATCAAAATTAGAGACATTTGTATGGATTTTAAACCATATTTCAAAGTCCATACCTTGGTCTCTGATCACCCTAAAAGCATCATACTTGGTCAAATGACCAATCTCGATATGATCTTTCATGTGGTGGTGTCAGTTTATCGATTGGTTAAAATTTGAAACTCGCCCCAGTCCCCTGCTCAATTTCGGAATGGCCAATAGCCAATTAGCTTCATGTTTACAAGAATCATAAAATCAGTACAATACCTTTCTCACCAATGACCCTAACGGGCTAGGATGACAATACGTAGAGCGAGTACAGATGACTTAGAATTAAAAGCAGTTTAAACGCGAAATCCTATGTACGATTATTATCACAATTGTTCCAAGACCATTACCTCGTTACTTCATCAGTGGTGTTCTTCTTGAGATCCTCGTATCTGTCTTCGATATCATGTACGTCCTTTACCAATTGATCTTTCTGATTGACATCAAGATTCTCACTTTGTAAAAGACTATTCCCGCTGTCCGTAACTCTTGTCACTTCCGGCTCAAGGGCACGGACGTCATCGGACAAAGTCTATGAGAACGGTAACGAAAAAGGACACGTTAAAGCGACATCTGATTTCACAGCGTTACGGCTATTTTCTTCTGGTTTTCTCGGGGCCTCTTGTTATCTTTATGGTGACTGACACAATTATCACATCGAAAATCCCCCTTGAATAAATTCAGCATTCGAAAGATTATAAAGAAATAAGTGTTTGAACAGTCATCCCTCACCTTTGCTGTAGCTAAAGGATCTTTAAAACCGTCGGGTCTCTGATCTTGTTCTTGATTGCGCAGCTTTTCCTCGCACAAGTCTAGTTTGTCGTTCAAGTCATCCCGTTCCGCCTCCCAATCCCGGATCTTGTTTCGCTTTTCCATCTCCACGTAAAGGTCATCAAGGCTATGAATAATGAAACGGTGATAAGAATAAGCTAACCTTAAAATACTTGATTACAGAAAGAAACCATCTATCCAGGATTATTATGAATTTTGTTGAATGCAATTTTGTCCTTTTATCCCTTGAGTTTGGCATAAGCAGTGAACAACACCCTAAAAAGTGAAGTAAATACGTACACAGGAACGCAATCAGTCTCTTTCATGACAATCGATATCTGAAAACACCTACCTTTTTCTTTGAAAGACTCAAGTGTGTTTGCATTCCCTAAATATATAAAACGTTACGTAGACTGCTGGTATGGTAACACGCAGAGAACACAAACCTCTCTTGTTCGTCATCAACAAAGTTTCTCAGTTCGTCATAGTTTTCCTGCAGCTGAGCCATGTCACGCGCGATACTTTCTTTCTCGTTTTCGTCAAACAGATCGTCTTGTGTCAACTCTCGTCCGTATAATATGACGTCCTGGAAGAGAGGCTCCCCTGCCTTCAATTGAGAATCACATTCCTACCAAAAAAGACCATCGAGTTTTAAAACAAGGCAACCTGTATCTACAATCTGGAGATATTTATGGATAGCACTAGGATGTTGGATTTCCTGAGTTCTATAAGGAGTGCTTTTGAACATTCTAATTACACAGCGAACAATCAAGACTTTATGACCATGTCTTACCTTTACAATGTTCTGCTGTTCTTTAACGTCCTGCAAATCTTTTGGTGCACCCCTAGATCTTAAACTGTCCAACTTTTGTGTGCCATTTCTCAAGACAAGCATGATAGCGTTACTTTTGTCCTGTAGCTTGGCAAGTTTAGAGTCTTTCTCGGCCTCTTTGTTTGAGCTGAAAACGAAATTAAGTACGTTAAAGAGAAAGAGATTTGACAATAAACAGTCTGGTCATTTTAAGGCCAAAAGGGCTGTTTGCCTCTGTTAAGCGAATCACTTCAAAAACGTCTGAAGACATTACTAAGCACCGGTGTTATAGCACTAAGCACAAGTAATCCAGACAAAATTCATGTAATTTACTTCTTTGCAGTCTTGCGAGCGTTCAGCCTAATTTCGCCTTGGTTGGCAATTTCGATGGAAATTTCATTTCAAAATGAAGACTTCGTTTGTGCGAAAATGTGGTTGCGCCCAAACATCTCGCGATTGGTGTAGAGACTGTACCGGGAGGTGTATGAGGCAAAAATGGTTCGCATGATTCAAGATTCAGTTTATTTGCATTTTTTCCTAATATGTTAATTATTTATAAGTATTTCAATGTATGGCGAGGTGACCTCTATAAACCACCAGGCTTATAGTTGAGGCCACCTCGTACCTAACAATACGGTTACAGAGATAGTGCTACAGTGTGCGGCTTTGTC
>CM042749.1:16550986-16558041 GCA_022496165.2 Catalaphyllia jardinei
GACAGCCACAGTTACACATTTACGCCGCATTTAGCGCGAACGGTGGCTACGATCACTAATAAGTTTTTTTACAATCAGTTAGTCCAGTTCCTGAATTCTCCTTTCTTCCCGCCCCATATAGGGGCTCAACCCGGGTGGGCGAAAGAAGAGTCCAGGATAACTTGCATGCGCATGCTCAGAACGAACCAATCAAAAATTACTAGGTCCCAACCACGCTGCTCGCGTCAATGTGTCGCGCAATGTCTTTTTCAGCTGGCGCTCGCGCAATTTCTTTGAAGTTGATATTGTGGTAAAAACGTAACTACCGAAATATGGCCATGGTTTATCGTAGTCTGTACTTTTATCGCATCGACAACGAGTAAGCGTCATTACTCTTTTCCCAAACATTTTTTATTATTGTTTCTGCATATTAAGCGAGTTTGTAAAAGTTTTTGAAAGGAAAGTCTGACGCGTACAAGTAGCGCATTTGCATAATGCAGCGCGTGCACTTTCAAGTCCGAGTCGGTGTTTTCAATTGTCAACAAATCTTGGCAAAGATTTCTTTGGTTATCTTTGATATTGTGATAAAAAACAAATCGAATGTGGTATAGCGTGGTACTGGTGAAATTCCACTAATTTGGGATTAATTGACATGTTTTTAATCAATCTGAATGCAGAAATGGTTGCTTGTATATTATCATTCAGGAAATCGCGCCACAAGAGCCACAAGCCAAATCTGGAAAATACTTCCAAATATGGTTTTTGCCCCGATTTGGGGGGAAAAAATGGCGGTGTTCTGAGCATGCGCATGCAAGTTATTCTGGACTCTTCTTTCGCCCACCCAGGTTCAGCCCCTATATGTGGCGGGAAGAAAGGAGAGTTCAGGAACTGGACTAACAATCAGTGAGCTCCTTTAATTCTGAGATGATAGCTGTCAGCAGAAATTGTATGAAATCAATAGGAACTGAAACAAGTACCCTTTTTGTTGTCGGTGGCCTGATGACTAATCACTAAATAATATGGGACACTAACAGGACTTAGAAAAACATTGGTTGATTGCTTACCCATCGAGGCTTGTCTGGCACCAAGAGAGAAGTTTCTTCTCAACTTGAAAATCCTTGACGCTGGCGTCAGAGTCATTCTCTGTCATTACACCTTGAACCTGGGTGGCGGGTTAAATATGCCGGAGTCGTGAGCAGAAAAATGGAAAGGGAATAGGGGTGTTGATACAAGCAGGCATGGGTTACTTCGTGAGATAGGGGCCGAAAAATTGCTGTATTATACTAGTATTTCATTGTCAACTAGAAATTGATACAACGTTGAGAGACCCCTGAGCTGAATCCAGAGGGCAAGCACCTACTTAACAAAGATACATATTGTACATGTGATGCAGTCACGTTATCGTGTCAAATTGACTGTAAGAAAGGTACGTCCTCTTTAGGTTTGTTCTCGAGGTTTTGCTTAGATCATCAATGTTATCTCGTACGTGTGTACATTCGGATTATTTAACTTCAGTAAAGGAATGTTAGAGGGGAGGAGTACAGTTGGGGTACAAGTCAAGTTTTGCTTGTTACAGGAGAATGTCGATAGTTCCAACTCGTCAAACCATAACCTGTGGATAAAACTATTGTCATTGCTCCCGCTTGGGGCTACGAGAGGCGGAGGCCTCCGCTCCGGGCTTAAGAAGAATCCAAAATTGCATCTAGCCTCCAGTGTGTAAAAGACGAAGGCATATACGCATAAAAGAGAGTTTGAACAAGCAAATGTATACATAATGCCACAGCTAGTCTTTCCTCACCTGGAACCGTAGAATAATGCTCCAAATCAGTCCAAGGATAGGCGTGCTCTTTCCATCAACAATATCGTAATTGCTGATTCCAACAAGTTTGACCTTTAAAATGGATATAACGATGATGATTCAATCAGAAACAAGTGACAGAAGCGAGACCAAAAAAGAAAAAAAAAGTTAGGGAGGTGGAAGAAGGCTTAGTTTGAGAGATAAGGCGACAGAAATAGCCATGGAACAATGAAGTACATCCCAAAGGGTGCAGGTCCATTTTACCCCTTTTCAATGTTACGTGCATAGGCGACATCCGGTTTCGACCATCTTTCGACATGGTATGTAAACGGCTGAAAGACCGTTTTAATTGTGAAACTGACAGTTTTTCCGGTTCTTAGCGGAAGAAATGACGACTCAATGATAATTACTGACCTCAAATGGCTGAGGACAATTGTGGACCTTGCATGTTTCACGATTTACAGGATTAATCAAACGATTTTAGTGTAAAGCTCTCAATGGTTACTTCAGGCAGAATTTTGGCCGCCAACACTTTTAATATTCGAAAGATGTGAACATTCGAATCAGCCGATTTATCACTCACAGAATGACTTCTTGATACTCCTAGCCTTATTCTGATGTCAAATAAACCCATCTTTCCTGACTAAAAGTTGGGTTCGATCATAAAGGCCGTTGTGCTTATATTTTACATGACATGTCGAAAAATGGCACATCGAAAGTTTCACCCATGCACGTAACACTGAAAGCGGTTTTAAATTTCGCTCAAAAAGACTTACTCTGTTTTTCTCCAACAATGTCAATGCCGTGGTCACATTGTTGAGTTTGTGCACACGCATTCGACCTTTCTCTCTTTTCTGTGGAAAGAACAAATCGACGTCATTTAAAAGCAACAGGCTCGAATCATGTGAATATAGAGAAACAAAAGTTCAGTTCTTCCAGCGGTCCTTCGTTGGCCAAAAGAGTCGATTAACCAATCAAAGCATCCGATGCATCTTGCTTATTCGTAATATCGACCATAGAGAGAAAGTGTGCTTTTACCTAACTTGTGAATAGTTACGAAACTATTATTATTCGTTGTTTTGTTCTGTTAGTTTTTCCTATTTTGGGTTTAATAAAAGTATCAGGAAAAAACAGTTGGTTCCCGAAGACGGAAACAAAGAGTCAAGAACAAGGCTTACCACAGTTTTCCCCAAAAGGACTTCTAGCAGAGAGAGGAGCACGTGACCATCTCGAATCTCTTCTATAAGATCCGTCACTTCTAACGGAGGCACCGCCTGAAGAAAAAAAAACAAAACTCAATATGAGTGAGGCGGATTAGTCAAGAGGCTTAATGCAGAATTTAGGTCCGAGGTTGCGGCTCGTGTTCCCACAACATTTCTCGTTCTCCCAAACTTCCACTCGTCCTTCTATAACTCGATAGAAGCACGGTACATGTTTTCTATATCTTAAAAAATTAATTAATAATGAATGTCAAAAAGTATATAAATAAGATATAAAATCACGATGAAACTGCAAAATTCGTTTTAAATAGTGATAACATTACTCTGTGAAAAATCGTACCACAGATGACCCAAATCTTGATTTTGGACAAAAAATAAAATCTCCTGCAAGAGGAAACATGAACAGATTGACATGGGCACCCCTTGTAATATCATTTGGTAGTGTTTGAGCTGATTGTGTGCCAAATTTTTATGCTTTAATCACTCTTAACACGATCAAGTCATTAAGTCACCTGGCTAGATTAGGAAAGTCCAACCCAATTCCTCCATACAGTTGGCAAAACCTTATATGATATATCGTTATAAAACTGTAGCTTGCCTGGAGCTACATATCGTAGCCCGTTTCCTGTACCACAATATCGCTTGAACAAAGAATGGCTTACCATTGCCAGTTTGGTGTTGATCCATTTTCGAAATGTTTTCTTGTGTATTTCTTCTCTCTCGTCTAAATATTTAAACAGAAATCGCATTAATTCATGTTATTAACACGCCATCAGAAACAAAACCTAAGACTAGAACTAGCGTTATTCCTGACCTTAGGACTCCGAGATATCTTACAGTTCGTCTTTTAAAATATGCCTGTGATACAGACCAGTGGAGCAGTGCTGTGCACTGAAACTGAAGTCCTGTGAGTTCGATCATTATGATGTATAAGCGGGTCGAAAATGACTGCGAAATGAGGAGGAAGTGCTTGGTAAATTCAAGCACATTGTTGTACCTTCTCGGGATTACTTCTCTTGTGGGTACTGCCCAGTCGAGGAGAGCACAGGCGATCTTTTTTTCAGATTAAATTGGTAAGACGTGTCCTTCAATCCAAGCACAAATTTCAAATTCTTCTTAAAAGGCACTCAGTAAACTACAGAAATTACAATGAACTTTTCCCACTTTCATTCCCATGTTCGAAACATAAATTTCCCCTACTGTTTTCAATGTTTTTCTCTCAGCGGTCCTTCACAGAGCTGGTCATGAGACAAAACCTATTTCCGCCATCAAGCCGGAGATCACCTGGATTAACTTGTGTTAAATACGACTAGTTTTGTCTAGAAAACTGTTCGGAGCTTCAACGGGTAGCAGGACAGTACTGTAAACAGACGAATAATTTCAGAAACAGCCTGTTTCCTGAATTCTTTAATCTATAGACAGGAGTGTTTTACTTGGAAAATAAACTACTCGTAAAATTCACACGAAACTACATCCGGTTCACGATTAGCGTATTTTGCATATCCTCATTGCAGAAGATATTAACCTCATTCCCCGCTTTTGCACGGTTGTTTGTGCAGACAGTCAGTTTGTCTATTAATTGATAAAAAGAAAATAACGCGGTGGCTTGAAGATATGAATTTTGTTTTCTCGTGAAAAACAGCGCTTCGCACCCTCGCCAGCTCCTTTGTAAAATATTGTTTTTTTCAGTCGAAAATATATTAATATCTTTGCGCCTCCGGGTATATCCTCTGTGTATATGCACAAAGTGACTGTAAATGTCCTTGCCAGGCTAAAAACGCAATTCAACAGTTCTGAATAAATAACTGTCGGATTGAACAAGAAATGACTCAGTGAAGTTACCTCGTCCCTTCAGGTATACATATTCCCTCGCCAGGCTCGCCATCTTCCCGCCTTTTGTATCGTTAACCCATTTAAAACGACGTTATATAGTTTCTCAACCAGCCTTGAATTTGCCCCGCAGGTGAAAAGGCGTAAAAAATAGATTCGCACTTACAACTTCATCAGGCGAGCTGCTCTTAGAAAGAACAAAGAACTCACATAAACGAAATAGGAATATAAACAGTTGCAAAATAATTATTTGAGCCTTTCAAACGTGACAGATCTATGAACACCAGGTGCTACTGGGCTGTTAGTCCCTTTGCTGACAGCTGCTCCTAAGGGACGGACCATTTGAAAAGTGATCGAGGGGGTGGGGAAAAACCAAAAAAAAATTCATGCAAAGAAGTTGGTAAAGAAAAAAATTTCATGCAGAAGGAAGGTCCAGGTCCGGTTGCTATAGCGTGAAGTCATTTATCTGTTAGGTTGCTGTCATCGCAAGAATTTTGCGGTTCTATTGTGGTTTGCGATAATTGCTTTCAATGAAAGAAACTGTGTACTATAAGCAATTATATAATAACCCAAGTTATTCTCGCATTTTGATTGGTTCTCGCCTATGATCTATTAGAGGACAGATGCACGATTGACGTCATCATTACAAAGCTTTTCCCTCTGCCGTTTTAAAATGGCGGAAAGTTTTGAGAATTAGGATAATATTTTACGTGACTGGGCAAAAGACAAGGTACAAACAAGTCTTTCCGAGGCATTGAACAGGTTCGAGAAGCCAGAAAACAAAAGATAAAGCCGTTTCTTTTAGAAAATGATACAGAAATAATTGTCTAGCAACCTCAGTCGGCACTCGGCAGTCGAGCGAGACTAAACCACGCACAAACTTGGTGTTGGTAAGCCGAGAACCATTGCTTTACCTCGAAATTAATAAACCCAATAAACAAAATGTTTCTGAGATTAATTTATTTAAAAAATTGAACTTTTCCCAGTGTCAAAACAACTGTTGACACACTGATTGATGTCAGGAATGAAACATCAAAACATCACTTCTTAAAATCGGTAAAATAAAATAACTTACATAACCTTGCTTTCCGATGCGAATGTTCCTGTCCGTTTCAGGCCACAGCAGCGAGCTAAGTATAGCTAACCACAGCTGGTCAACAGTATCGCAGCTAAAATGTGTCTCCGACACTATATCAAGCTGATTTGAGAATCACCAACGACAGAAGACAAAAATCTCCACCGTCATTTACGCTCCTTTCATTCAAAACTCGAATCAAATGGCCTCTAGGTTGACCGCAACCACAAGTTTTCCGAGGGTATTTTTTCAACTCCTGTAATTTTCAAGGCAACGTCCAAGCTTTTCGGCTCACAGGGCTGCTCCGATGACAAAAACTGACTTGATTTTTCCAGCATTTTCTTCAAGACTTGTAGATTTTTCAGTTCAATTCTGCTTTTCTTTTCGCGGGAAGAACAACAAAGAAGCCGCCCCTGGATATACGTTTGGATTTGTTGTTGCTGAAACTATTAAACAGTTGTTGAAAACCAAACAAAGCCGACAACCGCGATTGGCTTATACATTAATTCAGTCACCTGAGAACGACAGAGAGAACCAGAAAGTGTCTTCAGCTAGCGCTAGCCGTGATTAACCTAGGCTCGCTTACTAGCCGCTGTTCGGGAAATGAGCCCGCGCTCCTCCCGAAGGCAGGTTCTTCTCTGGGAGGGCAGACCAGACACGTGAGAGCGGCGGAAATAGACCCTATGACCAACCTCGTAGAGCATCGATTCAAAACAACAAGACGAAGGTACCAGGTTATATCATTAGATTAATCTTTCATTAACATCATAACTTACACGGATTGTCATGCTTTTAGATAGTATGGGGACTAGATAGGTACTAAAAATCGCTCTTTTCATTTGTGAGTTAGACCCTATACTGAGTCCATCGTACACTAGTTTTCTGAAAGACAATTATTTCGGATACATAGAAAATCCGTACAGGTACATATTATAAATACTCTCTGGTTTGCCCACGCAAACGTCCACGTAGTATTTTGACGTCGCCGAGGGTTAGAGGATATTTTCTGGTTCACCCAGGCTGAAGTCCATGCAACACAGTTGCTGGTGAGTGCTTCAAGATATGTAACAAAATCGTCAAAGTTATTTTTCCGACGTGCGTGACGTACATTATAGGAACATGTTACATATCCTTTCAGGTTCACCCAGGCTGA
>CM042749.1:16558685-16583685 GCA_022496165.2 Catalaphyllia jardinei
AGGATGCGGTTCAGTTAAAAACCAGCTAAACTACATATACTACTAAACACAACAGTTCTCACAAAACCTACGTCTTAGCTGATAAAACAAAAGACCGCCTTATTCTGAGAATTAGCAAAGTCCGAACTATTTAATATATCCTCCCGCTTTCGAATTTCCAGAGTTCCTCCGGAATTTCGGGTAAGCGGAAAATTCTACGTTACCCATATTGCTGATCTAAACTAGACGATTGCATGCTCAGCAGATTAATAACCAAATGCCACTGCAAAACAGCGTGAGTCGAAATGACTAATTGTCGAACGACGGAACTTACCTTGTGTTGACAAGAGTATGATGTGGCGACTGCTTAATATTTCATACGTAACGTTTGAGAGAAAACAAAAACAACTTGCGATATTATTTTAAAAATACTGTCTAGGGTATAAAGTTTCTATTGCAATGGAATAGTTTCCAGCAAAAGAAAAAAGATCTTTAGCACTCATACAGTTTTTATTTGGGTTAACTAGTGATGGCTTTGTGGGTGTCTTGATGTCAAGGCCAAATTTACGCACAATTTAGATGTAAATTAAAGTGTGTTTAACATATTCGTGTAATTAATACAGGCCTGAAATTTTGCATTCTGAATGAAAGTGGATTGAAAAATAAACAAGAGCAGCCGCCAAATATCTTGACCAGAGACCATGATCTAGTCTCTTGATTTTGTTCAATGCAGGCTTAAAGTTTGCATTTTAAACTAGTAAGCTGGAATGAAAAATAAATGAAGGCAGTTTCCGAATATTTTGCACACCACATAAAGTCGATCTGTTGGCTTATCTGGGCCAGTCGCTATGGGTACAAATGGATCATACACCTGTTTCAGTTATCTGATAAAAAGTCCATTTTAATTAGGAAAGATTAAATGCTTTTTTTTTATGAATATACGATGACAATCAAAAACCGCACAAATCAATACAGGTCTTGTCGCGTGTATTGTCTCGGGCAATTGGAAAAAAAGCCTTAGGGTCATAGCACAAACACCAGAAAATCCTGTTGACTGTCACGTCCTTAAACAACTAGTAGTAAGCGAGACAGGATTTTTTGAATTACTGTTTATTTATGGGCTACACATTAAACAAGTGTTGTGGGATAAAAACAATTTGTCGAGCTTAAGATAAAAGAAAACGGGAGATCGACCCACGTCAAGTCTATAAGTGAAATGTTATCCCCGAGTTAAAGGTTATCTATATATTGGGTCATAAATATTTAACCTGATGAAGTCTGTATCGCAAAGAGCGGAGGGTTGACAAGGAAGAGTATTAAATTTTCTACGAAGCAGCATTATATGATTTAACTTGTCGCACAAGGTAGAAATTATTTCTACTTGAAAGTATTGTAACGCGGTTTTGTTGTCTCACTTGCAGTCATTGGCCACCCAGAAATGAGAAGAATTCGTATCCTGAACAAGGAATTCTATAGTTGAATTGCTTCAGAGAATGTAGAAAGCGGAAAACGCATTTGAAAAATATGTCCTCTACGCGACTGTATTGAAGCGCAATAAAGGATAAATGTACCTTGCTTCAATCGAACTCTTGAGAATAGAAGGATCAGTTTACCTCACACTTAGAATAAATTCTGTAAAACACTGTCATTAAGTACAAAAGTATGCAAATTATTTTATAATCTGTGACTTTTCTGCATTGAGAGATAATAATGCCGAGGAAAATCTCGATTCGGATTGCCATCGTTTATTGAGTATCTAAAGACTACTACATTAAGTCGATTTATTTCGACTTAATTCTGGCTCAATAACCAGCACCAGGAAAGATGACCAAATTCAAGACAAAAAGCTTTTCCTGTGTACGAAAGATAAACAGCTCATTTTGAGCTGTGATAAACTGCGACTAATTTTAAGCTTATGGAAACTCTGTTACTGACTTTCTTAGCCTACTACTATTCAATCATCAAATTATTACTTTCGAACTATCTTTGGGGACGTTAAAATTTGCGGTCACGGGGACTAAACGACACAATCATTTCCGCACTATTTGCTAACAGTGCAATTTACACACGCAGCATCCATTTAAAGTGCACAATTTTAAATACCTGTTCTTTCTCGAATCGTTTGCTTGAAGACAGCAGATTCCCGACCTGAGCTTTGCCTTTCAAGCGGGGCGCTTGTCGCCATCTTGCCACCAAGGGGTCGGCTGCAGTGATACGAGTGTTTATTTTAAATTCTCTGATCCTTCTAGCGAACTTTCCAGTTCAGCTATGCAACTCGAACAGCTCTGCTCACCAGTTACGCGTGGATTCTTCGAATTCCCGAAGTATGTAAATTTTGCATTTGAAAAGCGCCTTTCGAGTTTATCAAATATGTTGGAATAACAAAAGATCAGAAACGAAAACAAACAAAGGAAATCAACTTGCGGGAAACGCGTCACTGGGCACGGACAAAAACAAACTCCCTTGCTGACTACACGTCATCTCTAAATCTTATTGAGGAACTTGGAATTTAAAAAGGCAGTCAATAATGTTGTCTGAAATGAGCGGTAAGCGTCAAAAAGATTTACAAACTTTAAAACAACAGGCGCATTTCTTGATCAGCGGCTGAGTTCCGACATTTACGAGTTAAACAAGTTGGCTTGTTGTGACCAAAAATATCACGCAATATCACATCTCAGGACGAGACGAGCATTCCGTTAATTGTCTGTGAAGGGCTAAACAATCAGGAAAACTATGCATTGTTAAGTTTTAGAAACATCATTGACAAGTATGACCTATATTCCTGTGTTTTCACTTTCACTGTCTCGTCTGTCATTGTACATATTTTTTTCTACTCAGCCCCTGAGGAAGGTTTGTATTGCAAACCGAAATATAGAGCAACTTTGTTCAAGATAATTTAGTCCTTTAGTCCGTTTCATTTCATTTTGGTCACATCCACCGTTGGGATCAGTGTGCCGTCTATATTTTGTATTTTAAAATTTCTACTGATCCAAGTCTACTTAAGATCCGGGACTCTCATCGGTTTGTTGCTGTGGTTATACAGTCCACAAGATGAAAGAATGATGTAACAGAGAATTGACTCTGAAGTGCAAATTTTAGTGCTAATTTAACCCACTGGGCGTTAGCCCTAGTAAAGAGGATCAGGGAACCACACGAGGTAAAGAAAAAATCTTTTGACCTGGGTGGAAATCGAACCCACGACCTCCGGATTAGATCTGCCGTTACTCTGCCGACTGAGCTACGAGGTCGGACAGAGGAAGTCGGGGTCGATTTAGATGGTGAATCGTGGCGAAGAGAAAGTAAGGGTACATATGAATGTTGTGCCGCGTAGCACTATGAACACAAATGATGTAACAGAGAATTAACTCTGAAGTGCAAATTTTAGTGCTAATTTAACCCATGAATAACCCACTGGGCGTTAGCCCTAGTAAAGGGAATCAGGGAACCACACGAGGTAAATAAAAAACCTTTTGACCTGGGTGGAAATCGAACCCACGACCACCGGATTAGATCTGCCGTTACTCTGCCGACTGAGCTACGAGTAACGGCAGATCTAATCCGGAGGTCGTGGGTTCGATTTCCACTCAGGTCAAAAGATTTTTTCTTTACCTCGTGTGGTTCCCTGGTTCCCTTTACTAGGGCTAACACCCAGTGGGTTATTCATTGGTTAAATTAGCACTAAAATTTGCACTTCAGAGTTAATTCTCTGTTACGTCATTTGTGTTCATAGTGCTACGCGGCACAACATTCACACAAGATGAAAGACCCTGGAAACGAGGTTGAGGCCAGACACAAGAGAACAGTGGAAGTCCAAGAGGGACATTTTGATGACTTCTGCTCGAGGGAAGGGTCCTCCGTAGCCGTAGATAGATATCTGTAAGTTCGTGTTCAATCCTGCTCGATACATAAGGAAGTCATCACCGCAGGATACGAATTACGCAGGCGCAATTCTCGCCATATGAGTGAACGATTTACCGCCATTGTATGAATTGAGTACAATAAGCGGTACCTCGATATTTTTGCTTGTGTTTCAATTGTACAGTTTGTAGTGAATATATTATTTTAGAAAACAGTCCTAAGAAAGTACGCGCGCTCTTTGGTTAAAAATCGTGTTTGTATAACTCGATGGAGACACAGAACTAGCGCGCGCTGTTGACGTAGTGATGGAGCGAGCAAAGAGAATTTACATTTTGATAATCAAAGTTAACAAGTTGTTTTCCTTTTTCTCGTCGTGGTGTTTTCTAAAAGAAATAGAAAACATGTACTCCGTGTTCTCTATTTCTTAATTATTACTGCGAATCATTCAGACCTTCAGATGAATGAAAACAAGTTACTGCGATTTGTGCATTCCACGTCTGGTTTAAATTTTTTCCTTTTTTTTAGGGGGGGGGGGGGGGGGGGGGGGACATGATAGTGTATTTCGTATGAACACATTTATCTCCCTGATTTTTAAGTGGAAGGTGAGGGGGTCTTGTGCGTACGATTTAGAAGAAAAAGGTAAGTTGAAGGGTTCACTTCCTATGCCTCACCAGGATTTCAAGAGCATACCTCATTTCTCTCTGTCTGCCTCCATTACGGACGCGCACGAATCTTTAGACTGTAATTCTTCAATAGATAAACAGTAGCCAAAACAAACGGAAACGGAGTAAATCGTAAAAGATACCCGACAAATGGGAAAAACTCGCAAAAACTCTAATAATAATCTTAATATGTTTAATGTGCAATACCTGCTTCCCATACAAACAGTTTGATCGGATTAAGGTGTAGTTAAGATAAATCTTTGAGTGTCGTTTTAATATACTACAAAATACCACACTAAATGAATTGCAAGACATTGCAAAAAGAACTGAAGTGACACCAATTCCTCTTGGAACTAAAGTAGAAGGAAGGACTGAATAGAGTGAAGAGATTGTCTTAACAAATAAAGGGGCTGAGCTTAGTGGCCGGGCCTAAATATCGCCAGGCAGGAAGGTGCGATCACCTGATGGCGGGTTCAAGCTCCTGCAGTGCCGGGATCATTGTGTTATGTGCTTGGGCAATACAATTTACTAGCGCAGTGCCTCTTTTCACTCAGGTAATATTTCAGTTTGGCCTGACTTTTACGCCAAAGTTTAATTCAGTTTCGCTAATACAAAATAAAAATCCCGGAGTTTTCCTTGACTTTGAAGAATTGTTCTTCCCTGACCAGTTCTGACGTGTAGCCACCCTGGCCTGATACAGTATTATAAAAGTTCTCCTTCCAGCGCTTATTAAGAAACGTAGAGGTGTATTGTCATTTTCTCTTCCAGTAACACAGCTTTCCGTCTTAGCTTAACCGAGGAAAGTTATAACTCTACGCATTGATCTACTCGAAGTAATGTCAGCTAATGGACACTCATTGGTAACCACTTGAACGGGCTGTGCTCTCTGCCATCTGTGTGCGATAATAAAAGACACAGAGAAGTTGTGAGCGGACGTTAATCATGGTAAATGGTATTTTACAGTGTAGCAAGGCAGATAGAAAAACTGAGGGGAAATGGAGATCATCTCTTTAGCCCTAAACACAGACATAAAGACACGAATATTTTCGCCAAGAGAGATTTAAACTGCATTAAGAAAAAGAGCAACGTTTCTGAAACTATTAAAAATTCTTAAACTCCCAACGTTTCGGCTACTAACATAAGCCTTCTTCAGAGGTAATAAAAAATATAATGAAGTGACAAGTTTATTTAAGATCCCTATAGTTGCTATTAAAAAAACGAATAAACTAGAAAACCTAGTTCTTATCCGATAGAGTCAAGGCTCTGTACTCTTGGGGCAGGTACAAGCCGTTATCGCCAATTAGTTAACTAATTTGCAAGCTAGAAATTAATCAGTTCAAGTCTGCTTATGGCGAGTCCCTTTTTGCAGCAGTAACAACAACAAACCTTAACGCTGACTACTTGTTCGAAAAAGCTGCATCAACATCAGGAGCAAGTGTTGTCGGCGAGTTAATCTGGACTATTACCCATCCATTGACTTCATCCAGGCCCTCGCGCCATTCCCGAAGTTCGCCTTCTTCCTGAATCCGGAGTTTCTGGAACATTTCATCGATTCTGCGAGAAAGGTGAACACGTAGTGACTTTTCAACTGAGTGCCGTCGTAAAACATGAACCACAATTATCACCCTAACCAATCACAAAGGACACCGAGGCAATCCAGTCAATCAAGTACATTTTGCACTAAGCGCAGGAATGTGTATATGAGAGGGTCACGGTCAGTGTTGATTTCAATTCTGATTGGATAAAAAGAATGGCCCGATTTTTCTAAAATCAATTATGAAGAACAGTAATGCAAAACCATATTAACTGCGTCGTTTCGGAGCTCGACGGTTAAGAATTTGAGTTGAACTGAAAATCAAATTATTTAGTTTACGTTTGTGGCAATACTTCTATTTGGTCATTTTATGTTAGACTCGATCTCTATCCTGGCGGGAGCTGTAGGCAATTCCGAATTTTTTGTCCTATGTGCAACGCAGTCAGCTTAGCAACAGAGTTCATCTCGTGTTGATGGCACATCTGGCCACGAAACTACAAAAAAGACTGGATAATGTGCATCCTGAAAAGACAAAAAAAGGAAATCAACGCCAAGGTAATCGACGATGTATCAAAAGAATTGCTCGGTTATTCTTCAAAATAATGAAACCAATAGAATGAAAACCTTAACATTCAGTTCATAAGATTTGAAAGTTCGCTCAACGAACAACGCAAACATCTTACTACCTTCCAGTTACCGACGAGACTAACTCCTCTAGATTCTTCCAGCGGTAGCTAAGATCTAGGACTTCTTTCTGTATCGCGGTCCTGTCGTCTTCGGGAAGATCTGAGTCTTTCACCAATTTGTCCTCAGTCTCCAGAGTGTCGCCGAGTTCGCTTTGTTGACATGACAACTCTTTGATGAAATCCTATTCGCGAAATAAACCCGAGATTTGGAAAAGAATTGAATTTGCTGTGTTGAAAATTTGTAAATACAATACAATTACCTGAACAGTGTAAAATTCTTCCTTTCTGTAAACGACAAAACTAGCCAAAAAGCAACAAAAAAGACAACGCTAACCGTATGTTTGATGCTAATAACATTTCTTCGAGACATTATGCGTGATATCAGGCTTAAATGCCTGCAGGCTTGCTCTAAAATTACTGTAACACCAAATACATTCAAAAACAGAAATGTCAAAGCTATAATGTAAGAATATTGGACGCAAGAATATTCTCAGCCTAAAATCGGCGGAAAAATAAGAATATTCAGCCTTAGTATATACTAAAACAGTGGATAGCGTTGAAGGCGCGCTCTGATTGGCTAGTCAAACTCCGAATATCTTTGTTATTATTCAACAAATTGTAACACTATCCAAATATGGTCATGATGCTCTCTGTCATCCGTAGGTAACAGATATCCGGCGATATACGTAGCTTCGTACGTGGGAAGAAAAAGTGAAGTGAGAAAATGTCGACAGAGAGATTTAAAAATGTTACGATGTTTTGATATCAATTTGTTGAATAATAAAACAGTTATCCTGCTCAATCTCGCGGAATATCGTCTGATTTTAGCCGACGAGGCCGTAGGCCTCGTCGGCTAAGTATCAGACGATATTCCGCGCGATTTCGCAGGATAATTGTTAACTATTTACCTCCGAGCAACTCGGAAAAAAATGGCGTCTTGGTTTGCATCTGTGACAAGTGAAGAAATCATCCAAATTAATCTTTGGTGGTGTATGTTATCTCACTGTTTTAGTGTATACTAAAACAACTATTCACCTCAGTGTCGGTGTCTAGCGGTGTAAATATCCACCGCTAGCCACCTCCATTTAGGTGAATAGTTGTTAATTGGCCAGAAAAAAAATATCAGTCTTATAATATATAGATTTAGGCCAGCCTAAAAGGGTAGCTCCTTGGCCACGTTGTTAAGAACCTGATTAAGCTAACCCAGGAAAAGGTACAATTTTGATTTGAGTTCTGTACCTTTGCCGTGAGGTTTTCTGTTTTGACGTTTATAAACACAAAACAAAGCAGGAAAAAACGTTATAATTCGGATAAATTTTAATCCTAGGCTAGCGTTAGCCGGCTTACGAACAATCCTGAACTGTTTTCAACAAGTTAACCTGACTTGAGCCCGTGATTCTATCGAAAACCAGCATTTGGTCAGCGGTCAACTTCAAAAAACACGCGACCTCAATGAGTTGTAGACTTAAGCCCGCGATATGGTCACGTGATACTAGTCAGCAGATACCTTGTTTTGAGAGGTGTCAATTGCTCATAACATGGATGTCCAATATCAGAGGTACGCCAACGAGCAATACCGCTGCCCATGATAACCATGAGAAAATGAATACATGGGTTTCTTTTTCCTATATGGTTATGGCCGCCAGAACTCCGCTAAAAAAGCACTGTATCTAAGTTTCCATTTGCCAAAAGCTCTTACATCTTGTTGCAAAAATAAAACTAAAAAATTTTACTAAAGAGGAGGTCATCAATCCAGGAAAGATAACAAGTGAAACACCAACCATCAACAAATAAACAACTCAAGCAAGCAAACATTAAAAGGTAAACAGCGCGCCATATGAGCCTATTGGCACGTTCGCCTTGGAACTTGGGAGAAGGTTTATGTTGGTATAGATCTAAGAGAAGTCAAGGTATGCCAATTTGTCAAATCATAGATTTAAAGTTACCTCGAGATCATATTTTTGTTTTGTAACAGTGTCAAGATCTGGTGCGATCGGAAACTGGGTGTTCAGCTTATGTTCTGCTGATGAAATCCAAATCATGAGAGAATCTATCTTTCTTCTCAATTCTTGGGCTTCATGGTTCTGTTCTTTTTTAAGAAGTAGAACTTGTACACTAAAGAAACAATAATAAAAGTTAGCATGCGAGCAACGACAAAAGCCCCATTTCTCTTTCGACATGCTCCGCATTATGGGATAATTATGCATACTTCCTAGGTAACTAACAGGTCAGCGGTCACACTTTAAAGTCATTCAAATGCAAATTACTGGACGGTATATAATCCCAGGAGAGGACACAAATAATCAGTTCTTCCTTTCGTGCTTCCAGGTCAGTGAGTCGCGGTTATATTTGCTTTTTGTGTTTATTTGTGGTTTATCTCTAGGCTGTTGCCCTTATTGCTCTGTTAATCTTGGTTGTCTCTGTTTATAGAGTTTTGGAGGAAATTTGAGCGCCGGAGTGTTTACTTGTATTGATAAGCCAGTGACCATTTCCACTGTAGGGAGGTGGATTAAGTCAGTCCTGTCTAGTGCAGGCATAGATACCTCAGTTTTTAAGGCACATAGTGTCAGGGGTGCTTCTGTCACCAATGCGTACATTAAGGGTGTTCCAGTCGCAGAAATTTTGCGCACTGCTGACTGGACAAATGAACGTACATTTCGTAAATATTACCTCAGAGAGCACATTGTCCTTGAATAATTTTTTCATGAGGTTCTTGTATTAAATAATGAACACTTGCTATAAGGATGTTTGCATTGGCTTCGGTACTTTCAAATCGCATAATTATCCCATAATGCGGAGCATGTCGAAAGAGAATTTAGAATTAGACAAAAGGTACTTACCTTGAAGTGTAATTATAATTCTCTGAAGATATGCGGAGCATTATGGGATAATGCTTCCCTCCCTCCTTTACCGTAGTCTGTTTTAATATGGCGCCCTCCCATAACATGGGACCTTTGCCAATTCCGCACTCCAGGAAGAACTGATTATTTGTGTCCTCTCCTGGGATTATATACCGTCCAGTAATTTGCATTTGAATGACTTTAAAGTGTGACCGCTGACCTGTTAGTTACCTAGGAAGTATGCATAATTATCCCATAATGCTCCGCATATCTTCAGAGAATTATAATTACACTTCAAGGTAAGTACCTTTTGTCTAATTCTAAATTATACGTTAAAAGACGATTTAATGATTTAAATTGTCGATTGGAACGAAGGGGTGTCTTGCGAAGGGGTGTCTTGCATAATTGTCATAATTGCAGCTGCAAGTGGTCGGCAGAGAAGATACAGTCGAACTTCTAATGCACCACTCCTCTCCCTCCAACGAGAAAATCTCTATAGCATATACACGCTCACACACCTGGACATAAAGCTCAGAGGCTCAATAGAATAACGTTAAAAACAACTTTCGTTTTTGAAGGAGTTAAAGACCTAAATACTAACATCAGTTGTCTGCCAGATGTCAAAATAGCTAGTTTATTCCAGTCATCATGTAGCCCAATCATCTTTTCGTGGACTACTTTCCTTTCCCCTTCAGGCATGGAATCGTCGTCGATAATCTGATTTCCCTCGTCGATAACGTTGTTTACTTCCTCTGCTTTGGTTTCCATTTCTTCTATTAAATCCTGCAAACAAGAAGCAGCGAAGAGTACAAGGAAAATAATCCAGAATCTGCTTCTATCGCTTGACGAAATTTCGTCCATTTTCGTGTAAGAGAGAGAGGACACAGAATGAAAATTCAACTAATAGCAACGTCTTGCATGGCTACACCCTAACTAGAGTGCTGACTGGTACCAGTGCTCCGCTCGTTTACAGACCAAAACAAATTTATTTTCATGGTTCTTGACTTTACCTCGATAACGCTCTCCTGTCTTTTTATTCCCCCGAGCGATGCCTTGGGGGAGGGTGGTCGGGAGCCCAATCTTACGTATCCGTCGCTCACCCACCGATAAAGAGTGTCACATCGTTCTTGCCAAGTCCATAAGTCTCTCTGTTTTGCTTGAGAAGCCCCAAGTGCTACTTCGAGCCTATAATACCACATAAAAGTTAGTTGAACGTACTGAATAAACTGTACAGTTAATAGCGATCTTTCATAAGGGTAAAAACGTTTATTTGCAGGGGGAGGGACATTTAAATCATGGAATTGGGCGGTATAGCTGTAAGGTTATGTCGCCACTGTGCTTAGATAGAAATAAGTCCGTGCATTAATTAGGACTTCATTGTAATGTGCGAAGTTATAGAGCCCATGGTTGTTTACCATTTACACGGAGAAACTGGTTCGTCAACGGTTTGTGCAAATGGAAAGCAAAAATACCCGAGGGTAACTTCCGTTCGGATTAGCCATTTACCATTTACCGTAAAACCTCGAATAAGCGCGAAATGAGACAACAATGGATGTATATAGTCTTCGCCGAAAGGATCTGCTTTTTATGTCGACAAACAGCTTATGTTGTTATTTATGAGCAGCTAACATGTTAAGCCACGATTTGGGAAAACTAAACCGCCCCCCTTCGAATAAGCGTCCCCCGTCTTGCTACTCCTAAATTAAAAATAAGCGCCCCGGGCGCTAATTCCAGGATTTACGATACTTAAAAAAAGCAATTTACCGAAAGAAACTAGGACGAGTTCGACCTGATCGTAATTCCAATATGCGGCGAAGAACTGCAAATGATAAGCGCATATTCCCCTCGGAAATTTCGGTTGGAAATTTTAGACCACGTTTCAAGACGTTTTCGCTTGTTTCGAAAATTTCCCGGTTGGTCGAACCAAGATTGTCTTAATATTTACATTCTGACCCAAATCGGATTTTTTGGGGTAAATGGTAAACAACCCGTGCCTTCTACTCAGCAACACGCATTAGCGAAACAGAGTTCCGAATGTCGAAAAATTCCCCTCGCTTGTCACCTACACTTTTCCATTGTCAGGGCTTTTTTGACGCCCACTTAACTATGGACACTACCTGGCATGTTCGTCTCGAGAGACTTTCAAGATTGTTTTTCCTCTTTCTTCTAGTAACGCTACATCTTCAATCAGCCCTTTTCGACTATCACTGCCAAAATCCTCATTTGATGCCAGACCTCTGCCGTAATCTAAAATCTTATTAAACTCAGGTTCAGTGTATTCAAAGCTGGCCGTTAGCTCCTAGAAATAACATGAAAAAAGATATAAATGAATCACAAAGGAACGACAAGAACATAGACGTATCTTGCAGCCGCCAGACAAGCGACAGCAGGAAATACATCTGTGTTCGAGGGCTCTAGTCTTGTCTAGTCTTGCTCTAGTCCTGCTTTAATTTGTGCTGAGTTATTGCAATTTTTTATTACACATTTAGTGACTCGTCCACACTAATGTGTTTTCGTTGGAAAAATCACCGTTTTCGATTTTTTTCGCCTTCTATCCACATGCACTAGAACGATCGAAAACGTTCATCGTTGTCAGCGGAAACGCGTACATGTAGATTTGAAAATGCTGTCCAGGGTGGAGAAATTTGAAAACGGAACCTATCGATTACGGTGGACAGCGAAATAAAAAGCAGAGCCGAATGCGCAAATGATGGTTGTGGTATTTCCCTTTGCGCACATATGCTGCTAGGTGTTTTAGTGCATGCGGACGGGGAAAATGCTGCCAAAACGATTAACAAAACTGTATTGAAGACACGACTCTTTCATTCCCTTGTTTCGGAAACACAAAGCACTAAAAAAGCAAGAACTTTCTTTCTTCCTTTCTTTGCTTTTGCGTCAATACGCTCTATGATCGGTTTGAAAAACTAGAAAACAGAACAAATATTGATCAATTACTTTTGTCGGGCTTAACTACATGCCAAACAGCAAGTGTGTACCATGGAAAATACAGACCCAAAACAAATGGAACAGAAACAAAACCTGTATTCCATAGCCTACAGTACGTCATGTTACCATCATATTTTCTCTTTTATCAAGAGTTTAGAGTGCTCCCTTAATATTGCACATTAAACCGATCTACACCTTCAGCTTGGAATGGCAGTTTTCTATCTCCTCAGGGCTCTTTGCGTTCTTTCCTTCTTGTATTATTTCATCAGCAGCATCCAGCTCAGCCCTCAGGAAGGAGCATTTCTCACCCCAATCTTCCATAACTTCCGTTTCATTTTCCATTTTCTTCAAATGTCCTTGAAGTCTACGAAAGCAACAACACATCATAAAATGTTGCTAACCCTCACTTAAAAATACCACAGAGCCAGGACTATACGCCGCTATATGCTCTTTATCAAGTAACACGCAAGGATGTCAATGCAAGTTTGTCATTAATGTCAACTGCATCTTTCAAGTAAATTCCAGGTTTATCCCTTTTCATGATCTCTTTATTCATTCCATCAGTTCGTATTTATTTTAAGACTTTTTCGAACTCAAGGCAGCCACGGAAAAACTAAAAATACAACAGTCGCAAGTTGAACCATTTCTGACCTGTCTTGCTCGATGTTGATGTCTTTTTGTAGAATTTGGAATTTCTGTCCAAGGCTGTCTATTTCCTGCTTTATTTTGCTCTTCTCCCCTTCATTAAATTGATTATCCGCGAGGAGGTTAGTGCCGTAATAGGAGCAAGACTGGATTCCAGGAAAAGCGGCCACAAAGACGTCCCTACATTTCTAAAGTTAACATTAAGGTAGGTTAAAAAAAACGATAGACCTCTGTATATGGGCAATAAGACACGACGTGGAGAGACTGAACGACGAAGCAAGTGAGCCGTAACCAAGCCAATAAGTGATATTACTATACATTGTACTCACTATCAGCATTCTGATTGGCCAAGAGCCCCCTCCTTATTTTGAGAATTCACGTGATTTTGTGGACAAGCATGATTAGGGTATAATCTGCTATCCAATGTTATCTGCAGATTATACCTCGCGCAGTGCGCATGCGTAATACGCCCTTGGCTAAAAAGCGCGAGCACTTGAATGGTTTCGAAAGATGCGGCCGCTTGGTGCGTTTGTCCTTGTATTTTTAGAAACGCAAATAAAGTCTACTTGCATTTCACACATATTTTCCATAAAACAATGTATTAAAACAATAATTGAATTCGGTTTTTGTGATATCGGGAATAATCAAGGTCTCGGCAAGTGTAATCAGCCTCGGCCTCCGACCTCGGCTGATTACACTTGCCTCGATCTTGATTATTCCCGATATCACAAAAACCTCATCCAATTATTGTTTAGAATCAATAACTCGACAACAGGGCGAGTCGTCGAGTGACGAGTAGGTAAAATGCTGATTACTCTAGTTAGCGGCCCAAACCAGCAGCCAAATAAGTGAGTGAGTAGGAGGGCGATTAGTTGAGCTAGTAAATATGCTAATGATTAGAGAAATTTTTAATTAACTTTAGCCATTTCTTTCACCTTTATCTCCTCGAGCTGTTCTTGTATTTCAGGCGTGGTGCGGGAATCTTTAGACTTAATCTCATCAAGTTTTGATCGGCTATCAGCAATTGTAGTTGATGACTTCTCTGTAATCTTGCGCCAGGTATCTAACTTGATCGTTCTTTCTGTCTCTTCCTCTCTAAAGATCACACATTCAAAATGAGTGTAAGGTAAAGTCTTCACTCGAACCGAGTGTCGGATTAAGCCGGTGGACTTTCTCATCTCCCACCTGGGTTCAACCCTTATCTACCGCGGGAAAGAAAGAATTCCGGGACTGGGCTAACTTAAATCAAATTGCACTTAAGCTGATAAATAATTAAAAGATTTGTGATGCTTTCAAGATTTGAGTTAAGGCAATTTATTACATGGCTTTTGCTTGAAGCTAATAGAGCGCACGCTGTGATTGGCTAATTCTAGGGCATTATTTTTCCACGAGTCGATTGCAAGACTGTGAAAGCAATGTAAAGAGCCATGTAATGAACAGCATATTGACCTTGCGCGTTCGGTCTTTACGGAAAAATCTTAAAGTTCGGGATTGCCGTATGCGGGACGTTAATATCGCTCGGTCAATAAGGCAAGGTCTCGGTCTGAGATTTTCCCGTTAAGACGTCATTCGAAGTTGATAGTTATTTAGAAATCACCTCAATGCGTCATTGATCATGTTCTTGAGAGCCTCGTATCTGTCTTCAATGTCATGTACGTCTTTGAACAATTGATCTATCTGATTGATAGTCAGATTTTCACTTTGTAAAAGTTTATTTCCGCTGTCCATTACACTTGTTACCCCTGGCTCAAGGGCACTGACCTCCTCGGCAAAGGCCTGCAAAGAAGACAATGACAATGATATGAAACATCAGTTGGACAGTGTAGGAACACTGGCTCTAAAAGAGTTCTCAATGCGCGTTTCACTCCCTTTATGGCAAATTTACACCTTTAATAAATTCTAACATTCTCACTAAATTTATTGAGCTTTTTCAAATCTTGGAATATCGAGATGAGTGTTCAAACACACAGCTTTCCCATCGCTGCTGTCAAAAGTCCCTCACTCACTTTAAAATCGTCCGACCTTTGTTCTTGTTCTGGATTGCGCAACTTGTCCTCGCACACTTCAAGTTTGTCGTTCAAGTCATCTCGTTTTGTCTCCCAATCCCGGATCTTGCTTTGCTTCACCATCTCCTTGTAGAGTTTATCAAGGCTGAAGAGATAAGAGAGAAGAGGAACTAGGTAAATATTCGTTTGTTTTAATTTATAAATGCGTGAAGTTAGGTGAACATTTTATGACAAAAAGGAGCCTTTATTACTACTTAGAATTAGTTTGATCTTTTATTTCAGATTTGCATCTATCATTTAGGTTTTTTAGGTTGTATGTTTTTTTTTTCTGTCAGTTTTGACTTTGACTAACGTCAAGCTTCCCAAACATTTGCACTGGACTACTAGAATCATTTTTGCTTGGAGAAATAAAACTCTCACAGTTTGAGTGAAGTCAAAAGGAATGCTCGATTGACCTTATTCCGAAATAAAAATAAAAAGGATATCACCAAATATCCGGTCCATTACCTAGCTATTCCGATTCTGAAATATATCGTAAGCATTTTACTCCGGGAAGACGACTGTACTAGGAATAATGATGTCACTAAATCTTTGCATCGCAGCCTTTTCTTGAGTCAGCAAGAAACAGAAATAGATCGCTATTAAATAGTCGAATATAGATAATGATAGAGAATACAAACCTCTCTTGCTCGTCGTCAATAAAGTTTCTCAAGTGGTCATAGTGTTCCAACAATTGCGCTGTGTCACGTGTGATTTTCTCTTTCTCGCTGTCGTCAAGCAGATCGTCTTGTGTCAGCTCTCTTCCGTACAAAATGACTTCCTGTAGGAGAGGCTCGCCTGCTCTCAATTCAGAGTCGCATTCCTGACGAGCAAATGCTACTCTTAGGACAAAAACAAGGCAAGCAGAGTCTGAACTCCAAAATTGCCTAGGGACAAGTTGCGGTGTTGAAACTATCATCCCCCCAAACCCCAAAAGCATGTATCATCCTGAAAAAGCCCCGATATGTAACAACGAAACGTAATCCCATTAGCAGACATGCAATTAAATTGAGATGTAACTTTCCTGACAATAGGGGGTAATTATTGACATTTTACTGCGTCTGTGTCTATGGGACTCTTCTCCTGCTTATGCGCTGGTGGAAGGAGGGTGTGGTTTTCGAATGTACGCAGAGGCTTAAATAGTTGCAGTAGATTAGGTAGAGTTTACTAAATACAATTTGAACTATACCGCTTGATAACACCTGCTCAAAATCTCGAAACAATGCCAAAGCAATTACAAATTTCTTGGGAAGTTTTTTGGGATTGTCTGGATATTTTGATAGTTTTCGCAATGAAATCTTTTTAAAATGAACGGCACAAGTTAAACATAAACGGCGAAAACAAGCCCTTTAAGGGAGTCATGGCAGTAGCATGATCTTTTGTAGCTCAAACAATGCAATGCTAGAAATGCTGTGTGCAGTCAAAGATAGGAATTTCAGTGCGAATGAAACTAGTCCAGGAGGAAGGATCAGGTGGTTTAGCTAGGTTTACTTTATGTCGTCCAGAATATCCCACCATACCCTTGTCTGCTGGTATGGATCCTAACTTAAGACCATAGGAGACGCGGTATTCCTGTATATACCGATTTTTCAGATGCGGCAAAATTCTTTTCATATGGAAGATCATCAGTTCATGTAACAATTTTCAAAATGCAAACATTTCACAAGGTGTTAACTCCACACCCCCCCTTTCCAATCCTTCCAGGCCCTGCAAAAAAAATCCTCTTGCACAAATACGAGCCCTCTGCTGAAAATAGAATCATTCCGTAAATATCATGAATTTTTGCGCATGTTTTCACCTTTACAATGTTCTGCTGTTCAGTAACCTCTCGCATGTCGTTTGCCGCCCCCTTAGATCTTAAGTTTTCCAACTTTTCCAAGCAATTTCTTAAAATAAGCACAAGAGGGTTTCTTTTTTCCTGACACGTAGCAAGTTTAGCGTCCTTCTCGGCCCCATGATCAAGGCTGAAAAAGAAATGAAACACGTTACAACATCATTGGTGTTAGTAACAAAAGGAGAGTCAAACTGTCTCACTACTGTAAACTCTATTAATCTTCGTCTTCTCTAAAGCCAGCAAGGTCTGAATTTTGTAGAATGGATGTTGAAACATTATTAGCACCCACAGTAATAACAAATAACTTTCAATTTAAAAATGGGACGAACTGTTAGAGATAACGTTATATTTGCCTGTGTTCATTTTGTTTACTTTTTATTTCTTTATTGCTATTATTTTATTATTATTATTATTATTATTATCATTATCATGTTTCGTACTTTTTTCTGATATCTTCACCTTGTTCTTTACATTAAGGCATATCGGTACTTAATCTGGTGTGATCGTCTGATCAGTGAGTGTAGCTCTGGAGTGATCTGCTGTTGCTGACTGCTCATGACTGAGGAGGATTCAATACTTTTTCTGGGATTTTATGGACCAGGACGCAGTCGAGGGCCACGCCAAAAAAAAAAAGATCGAGGCCAACATCCAGCCATGTTGGCCGAACAAGCTGGGTCTATAAAGGATTTATTATATGGCATACACGACACTATCTTCTTGCCGGATACAGTGGGTAGTTTGGAGCGGAAAAAATATCATTATCTTGCCCGTTCGGGTAATCAATCACAGCGCATAAATTTGGTTAATTTATCTTGCCCGCGGAGCTAACGGTATAATAAATACTTGTTTTTACTGACCGTAAATTGACTCTAGTACCGTCGAGCTTTCTTCTATTTCTTCCTCCTTGAGGTGAGTATTCTCTTAAGCCATGATATAAACTGGTCAGATACATGATGATTAACTTCTTATCTGGCTTATCAACATCGATATCTTATGGAGAAAGAAAGAAAAAATAAATAACAAATAAATACTTAATAAATCAACAAACAAACAAACAAACAAGCTGCTTACAAATAAATACATAAATAAATAAATTTGACTCATTACTTATGCAATTTTAAGGATCAATGGTGCCTTGATGACAACGATGATCGATGATGACACACTGGCCCAAATAAATAATAAGCTTCCCCTTTGTACCAATAGAAAACCTAGACACAAGTGTCTTCAACACGAAGTTAATATCTTTGCCAAGTTTGCGAAAGGTGCCTATTGTGTACATCTTGTTTCTGTTTGTATATTCTTGACACTTACTTGTGTTCACATCCTTAATGCATTATGTATTCAAAAAAAAAATAAAACAAAAATTACAGCACTAAAAGTTATTCAGTTAAAAGGCTTCTTTCAGGTAGATATTCATTCACGGGCCATGGTTTTTAGTACAGGAGGACTATTTTCAAATTCATTGGCTATACACTGTTGATTATACACGTTTCAAACCTTGTTTCATGCACCAGCGGCACCGTGCTATATGTCATGGACGAAATAGTGAAATTAAGCTGTTCAAATAGAGTGCTTTTCCTGTTGACATTTCCAGCATGCAGAAATGAATGATTTAATGCAGCTTTAATTTCTAAGTCTCTTACAGTTGGAAAAGTACTGTTTCTCAATAAGTAATGAATCGTTATTCAAGAAAACATTTTTAATGTGTCTTGCAAAAGGTATTATTGAGAGAAACAATGTTGTGTTCTTTCATTTATTTGAAATACAGAAAATGTTTTCGTCTTTATTAGCTTCCCTCTAAGCTTTTCTTTTTTGCACTTAATTAAAACACAAGTCGCATTTTTGATAGAGCCTTCCAAAATCTGCCATTTGTCGTTAAAAGCAAGAATAATAACAGAGTGGCAATAATTATGGTACTGTTTACTTTTGAACAAAATTTGTTCACACTCAGGAAACCTAACCTTCAGAAAAGCTTTCAGCTTTTTAAATTACTTTCCAGTAAAATTACCGGCTCTACAAACAATTTCAACGTAACTAAACCTTCAATACAAATGTTGCTTGTATGCAATTCTCCTCGGTGTCTTAAAGAAATATTGCACTAAATTTATCGAGTTGTGCCTCAGTATCCGTTTTCTTACACGCATGCGGTGTTACACCAAAAAATAACTCACATATGCACTTTACAACAGCATGCAATTTAACATTAGTTATCAAAACAATGGATAAAGAACTGTGCTTTAATTGGATTAAGGCGATGCATAAATTAAATTATCGAATAGTTGTAATTAGGAACTTCATTTTATATAAAATAAAGATAAAGCTTTAACTGCTTTAAAAAAAAAACATCCAGCTGGAACCTTCGAGACCTCGGTCACGGACAAAAAAAATGACAAGACCTTGAGAAACTGGAACTGGCAAAAAAAGTAAGTTAAAATATCACTTGATTGACAATTTTAATTTTTTCCGAATCCACTAAGCATGATGTCCTGGATGGTCTCAGGAAAGCTACTACACCTGCAATAAGGAACACTAAGAAACATTGGCACTTATACAGAAATGCTGTAGGAAAAAGAAAAGAAATTGGCTGCTGAAATATTACAGTTATGATGGAGTGAATTGCCTTACATTGCTATTTTCTAACCGGCTCCATGTCCTAATTCTAAGTGAAGTGAATGCGATGAAAGCAAAATTTCTGTGAAAATGACACTTGAGCTTTATCAGAAAACAGTAAAAATATTATTGTGACTCGATGTTTTGAAATAAATAACAAAAAGCGATGAATAATATTTAGGATGAGAAGTTCGCATAATCAAAGAGAACTGTACAATACACTCAGGGGTATTTCATTTTTCTTCTTCGCTTTTAACGAATTTTAACATGATACTCATTACACGAAAAAAGAAGAGAGAAGAGTGGCAGTGGGAACGTTTTCTCACCTTCAGGGTCGAGCAGCCTCGGTACCAAAAACTCTTTGTTAGCCACATTAAATGCGTGATCAAGGATGGTTCGGTTATCGTTTCCCAAGAGGCTTTCAAATTCAAATAGTTCGGGCCTGAAAACATAGGCAACTTGTCTCAGTCAAATTACTTTTAATTAGCGCTATTTCAAGTAAAGACACATCATAACGGAGCTACATTTTAGGCACTTTTCTTCTCTTTTGCCCTTCTGCGCAA
This sequence comes from Catalaphyllia jardinei, assembly GCA_022496165.2. Lineage (NCBI taxonomy): Eukaryota > Metazoa > Cnidaria > Anthozoa > Scleractinia > Caryophylliidae > Catalaphyllia > Catalaphyllia jardinei. Next base: position 16,578,891 of record CM042749.1, read on the forward strand.
AAAGGCAAAAGAGAAGAAAGCGTTTTTGCGAATGAATCAGTGGAATTTAAGGCTCCATAGTTTAATCATTTATGGCGTTGAGCGCGCATGTGTTATGTTTTGACTGCGGTTTTTGTATTCGCTTTCACACCCAGTCCTCTCAAAATAATTACATGTAATAAGCAACGATTAAATAGTGTTTTACAATCACCTGTGTTAAAATTTTAAGTTCTAGTCCTGAATTATAGTATCCGATGGTAAACTTGTAAATCCAGCAGCCAGTGCTGCAGGCGAGAGATCCTTTTCTTCTGCTCGGACACTGAAAACGTGTCTACGCTTGACGATGACGCAAACAGGATTTAGCAATCTGACAATACTTAATACCCACAAACAGAGAACAGACAAACTTTGTCTTTAGATGTTGCCAATGAGTTTGTAGCTCTCAATGAAGATCGAAAAAACAACTTTGGCATCTTCAAAGAATCGGACTTAAAAATGTCCGGGTGACACTCGTCCGTTGCGTCTGTTGGGTTCAGCTTAGAAGTTCCTCTATTCATTTAAATTTGGTCAAACGTGAAGGCCAGTTTGTTACTCGTTGTTTTATAAGAATTAAAAATAAACTTCGCTTTTTGCAGTTTTAGATCCATTTCTAGCCATTTTAGAAGACTTTAGCTTCAAGTTTTCCGGGGGAGCATGCCCCAGGACCCTCCGCGCGCCCTGTTGGGGTACTTCATATTTGGTAGGGCTATTTGACATTTTCAAAATACTTTATATTTGACAGAATTGTGTGTGTTTTGATGACTTTTCACCAGTGAGGACACTTTGTGATGCTCATCTGATAGGGAGTTTCAATCTCATTAGCGTTCAATCCTGGACATATCTGTGTGTTTTAACTAGTATGACGAATCTGGCATTGCTGAAACCAAAGTCTGTTTTCTTATGGGAGATGTGTTTTATCTAATCTACCTAAACTCAGCAATTTTCAATTGCGCTAAGGTGCATTAGTCTGAAAAAGAATAATGTTTTGCGCAGAAACGTTACTAACAGAGGTTAATTGACTGTACACTTCCATTTATTTGAATATACCATGCTAAAAGGGATCTTCTTTTAATAATAACCTTAGTAGTATGTTCACGATTATCTTTACTGTTTTAGTTTACCACAGCCTTTGCAGCACTGTATGTTTTTCATGGCCATGCAACTAAAGCCAGTTGTCGTAGATTCTGCAAAACAGAGGTTCATAAAATCATCTACCAGAGTCCACAACGATAGACTTCCTCGTGGAGAATTTCCAGATTTAGAAATCGTCAACAAAGCTAGAAAACTAACCTCGTTGCCAGTAGGATTCCTTGATATAATAGAGTTCTAGAATCGAAGGCACAGTTCAGCAAAATTTCCAATTCTCACACTTTTAAAGGGCGGTACAGGTACAGACATTATCCACATAAGACTTACTTGTGTGAGTGGATGATGGCGTTGAAAGCCAAACCGTTTCTCCAACTTGAAGTGAAGTCTTTAAGTCTAACGACATCCTCGTATCTGCAAACAATATCGGCTTGGTCAGGACAACTGTTAAAAAAACGATTTCTTTTGCGTGCCACCAGAAACAGTGAGTTTCTTATACAACGTAAGAAAACGAAACCGAAACATGAACACATTCTGTTGTCTTCAATCCAAAGATTTATTCTGAAAAAGCGTTACTCAGTTCCTCACCCTTCAAGGGACGTCTGGCACCAGGAAAGAAGTTTTTTCTCGATTTCAAAATCCATGACACTAGAGTCCGAGTCATTCTCTGTCATCACACCTTGAACCTGGGTAACGGTTTAAAAATATACGACAGGCTTAAAAGAAATGATTCATGGATTTAGCAGAGAAAGAGAGGAAGGAAACTGGCATTAACAACTATAAGGACGGGCTAATTTGTTGAAAACAGACTTCTAGAGTGTCCTCTACTAAGCTAACAAGTTAAATGGAGGGTCCCCGCCCTCTTAGTTAACATTAGGCCATTGAACTCTAGTTTTACTCATTGCGTTCCGCTTTGTAGCATAGCACAGCTGCACGGCAGTCCTACGGCTACCCCGTAAATGAAAGATCATTCAGCGCAGTGAGTGAAGAAGAAGGTTGTTAGTACAAGGTTGCAAGCTGAAAATTGTGCTAGTCTCATTACTTTTATTAGGGGCAGTCTACTGTGGGTAACTTAAGCTACATCCATTTAGTATGCTTTACCAAAAGTATTGATAGAAAGATGAGCCATAGAATTACGAACACTGTCCGAAGATTTCCGAGGAAGTTTCGTAGATATCTCGACCATATCCTAATACAGTTTTATTACCAATTCAAACTATTGGTTTAATTTGCCGAACAAATATATACAAAGAACGCCGGGATATATTGACGATTATTAAAAACTGGATCATTGGATAATGCAAATCGAGAGTTTTCATTGGCTGAGCCATCATGGTATATGAGCCATTATACCATGATCTACAAAAATGGAGTGCGTATGCGTGATTTTTTAGGCCTTTTTGTAGTTTTTAATATTTTGTAGTTTTCTATATTTTGGGGGCGTTTTTAATAAACCAATTATTCCACTCGCGCTTGTTGGATATCAGATGATTATAGCCAACTCGGCCCTACGCGCCTCGTTAGCTATCTATCATTTCATATCCAACGCGCGCTCATGGAATAATTGTTAAATATGCAACGGTCAGCTTTCCCGCATCCTGATTGGTTATTTGTCAAGGGTCATCGAGGGTCTTGGGGAAGGTGCTTTATGCGCTGTACCACATTTTTTGCTTACCTGGAACCGTAGAATAATGCTCCAAATCAGTCCAAGGATAGGCGTGCTCTTTCCATCAACAATATCGTAATTGCTGATTCCAACAAGTTTGACCTTTAAAATGGATACACAATAAAGCTACTAAATGTTAAATGAAGATAAAAGAAAAAGAAAGAGAAAGGCAATGAACGAGAAGCAGAAAGGTGCGGAAAAAATGCAATACAAAATAGTGACAAATAGAATGCTTAGCAAGAATTGCGGCAGGAGTCATACGTAGTACAGGCAATGGCTATTTCTTTATAATTTGTTAAAATTTGATACTTCTCTTGAGCAAAAAGTGTTTCGATCGAAAATCGATCATGTTGAACTGCAAACGTTCGGTACAACTTTGTTTTGAATTTATAACGATGTTACAACTAAAATTTAATAACACAGATTGACATGTAGTACAACAGTCGAAGCCTTATAGGCATTCTTCTTTTTTTCGCGCCCGTTAACAATAAAAATAAACAAAAAGTTAAAATGTCCAAATGGGTTGCTCAGTGAACAAAAATAATCACAATTTTAATAAAAGGAAGAGTAAAACTTAAACAAAAAAGTTAAGTCGGTATACCCACGCGGTTTATTTGCAGAGGTTTTCTTCGTGGTATTGCGGCTTCATTGATTAAGAACTAGTAACTGCTAGCTGCAAATTCCAACTTGATTTTGACAATTTTAGGTATGTGTGATAAAACAGGAAAAGAGACAAACTGAGCAAAGCAGTGTTGGTGTGTTATAGCTGTGTCATATGTTTTATTGCAGTACGAGAGATGTTTAAGAGGGCATTTGACTAAGTTAGTTTTGACAACGAAATAGGTTTAACGGTGCAAATTTGTTACCGAGTCAACAAAATCATTCCATTTCATACCCATTGATAATCAGAAGATCTCGGAAAAGCGAAGTATGTGCCCAGGTGCAGTGTGGGATTAGAACATATTAGACTGGAACTAGCTTGGAATGGAGGCTCGTGCGGGAATATCATTTAAAAAAAAATAGCTTCGGTTGCAAGCTAGTTCCAGTTCAATGCCACCGGCGGGGGGTAAACGGGTACGGTGTATTGAACAAGAAGATTCCTATTCCAAAAGTGGAGTCTACTTACATTGATTCAAGATTGAACGCGTGAGGAGATAAAACGAGAAGTAGAAGATATTTCAATGGCACAAAACACCTACCTTGCTTTGCTCCAGCAGTTTCAATACCGTGGCTACATTGTTGAGCTTGTTCACATGCATTCGATCTTCTGCTCTTTTCTGTAAAACAAACAAATTCAACAGCGCACATGATTAAGAAGCACTGACGCCCCCTTTCTTTGAATTCAGCGGCAAAAAGAGACCATTCGATTGTTGGAAGACATAAGGTGGGTTGTGAAGTAAAAGAGAACGGCTAATGATTTTATGTTTTGTTTGTTTTCTTTTGGAACAAAAACGAAATAGGTAGACACGCATTGATGCGTTAGCTTACCAACGTTGTACCCAAAAGAACCTCTAGCAGGGACAGGAGAACATGACCATCTCTGAGCTCCTCTAAAAGATCGGTCACTTCTAACGGAGGCTCCGCCTAAAAAAAAGATAACTCAGTAAGTGTGGGGCGGTCTGGGCAAATTTACGCCATATGCATCAGACATTCGTATTATGATTTCGAAAACAGCCCTAAGAAGTACGCGCTGATTGGTTGAAAATCATGTTTCTATAACTCGATGGAATCACAGAACAAGCACGAACTGTTGACATAATGATGACGCGAGCCATGATAATTTACATTTTGCTGATCAAAGTGAACAGGTTCTTTCCCCTTTTTCCGTCGCGGTGTATTCTAAAAGAAATAGTCTACGATGTGTCTTTTAGTGTTTTCTAAAAGAAATAGAAATCATGTTCTGCATGTTCCTATCGAGTTATAGAAACACTCGCGAAAGTTTGGGCGAACTCGACTTGAAAAAGCAGTGGAAACACTCGCAGAATGTCTTGCTGCTTTTTAGTCTCAGTTTTCTAGCACCGTAGA
>CM042749.1:16591185-16594511 GCA_022496165.2 Catalaphyllia jardinei
ATAATTCCTATGGACTTGAATAGAAATAATTTTTTTGCTGAGTAAACGTGCTTAAAAAACCAAGAAACTGCCGAAACCTGCTGCGACTTTGAAAGTCGTGGTTTGGTATACACCACTTTAACTGTGTATTTGGGGAGTGATTTTTCAGAAAAAAAATCGTATCGTAGAAAATGGTTCAAAATCATGGGTTCAAATTCCCTCTACTGCGAGCTGGCCCTTATACGGACAACAATTCTCTCGGCAGCCTCTGGCACAGGACAGTGGCTCCTTCAATAAATTTATCCGAGCAAAATTATATTTAGTCTAACGTGTCATGTCAGTCGTCTTCTTACGATTACCCCTGAGGCGGCTAGGCCGGACACAAGTCCAGGCGAAAAAGTCTTCCGAATTCTGAGCGTTATAACGGTCTTCGATGCTTCATCGCCACCGACGTTTGCGAAAATGATAGATAAACTTTGACTAATTGGTTCCACATTAGACACTTCAGAATAAGTTACTTTGTCCTTGCTGGAACTAGTATATTTTGTCTTCAGTTGGATCGAGCCCTTATCATGTGACCAACCTTTAGACTAACGGTGTTCACGTTACTCGTTCTCTATCGTATGTTGGAAATTAACCCAAGGAAAATAAGAGCGCTGATTAGTTAAAAACTGACCAGATTGGTTAAATCTCGATAACTGGAAAGAGAGACAGAACTAGCACGAGATGAGGACGTAATGATGGCGCGAGCGAAGAGAATTTACATTTTGATGATCAAAGTAAACAAACTTTTTTTTCTTTTTTAAGTCGTCACGGGGTTTTCTAAAGGAATAGAAAACATGTTTTCGTTGTTTCTATCGGGTTGTAGAAACACTCGCCTTTGGGAGAACTCGAAAAAGCTGTGGAAACTCTCGCCTGTCGGCTCGTGTTCCTACAGCATTTTTCGACCTCCCAAACTTCCACGGTATTTGTTTCCTACTTCTTAATACGTTAAGTTCGCTCCTTACCGCATCTTTCAAGTTTCGTTGTACAAGCCATCAGCGCTGTAGAAAGAATGCGTAACTTTTTGTCGTTAAATTTAGTTTGTCTTGTGTCTCGTGATCATCACTGGATGTGACACAGTCAAGGTCAGCCCACACCGCATATCTTGTCAAGGTTCTTCGTTTCCTTACTTGTTTTGTCTAGGAGGTTTAGCTTTCAACAATACTTTAGCTTCCACTGGTGGTCATGTTTGCGTTTGTTAGGCTCTGCGCTAAAGTTCCAGCTTTGGTGTAAGTTGTTACATGTAAATGCTGCGCGTTCTACTCGTTGAATCAAGTGCTTGGCTATTCATTCACGGGAATTGATTGGGTAAGTGTCCTATAAAGACCCGCATGCCAGCTCACGCAATAGATATGTTAGTTAAATGCGTATGCATTTGTTAGTCAAGTAGTAAAAGGGGATTTCCGTGCAGGTCACTAGTCGGAATCTGTCAGTTAAGATTAGATTTCCGTTACTTCTGGGAGCGTATTACCAAACGCCCGAACAGCGCATTTGCAGCAGTTTGAAATCACGGACATTACCTGAATGGAAGAATTAAAAACAAGTGTACTAAGAATGCTCGCAACGTCTCTGTAAGTCTTTCTTAACCAACCGGGAAATATTCTCCCCACGTTTAAGGAGAAAATTTCTTGAACCTTTTGTGTCATCATCACGAATTTTCCTTCAAAATGATTTCTTATCTCAGTGCTATCTTTCGCCAGGCTCGAATGGAACCTCGGTTACGGTACAATAATCCCATTTTATATCGAACTTCTAGGATCAAACTTAACCGAAAAATCGTACGAAAGAGTTCGAGTTTGTTTGGTAATCGAACGAAAGAGGACAGAAAGTGTTTTTGTGAGTTTGATTTCCGAACGAAATCGAACTAAATCGTTTGATTTCGTTACATACATCACCTTTATTCCACCTCGGATTTAAAAGAGTAGCTAAGGATAGCTAATTTCTCCGAGAAAAAAAATAAAAATTTAAACCAATAAAATCACATATCATATATAATTCGGAAACCAAACTTTAAGCTAAATTCCTAAAAAAAGAGTACCTGATGTAGTTTACTCTATTGTCATAGAAACGCTCAATTATTACAATGTAGCATTCACATGAGCGAGAGGATGCCCGCCCTGAAATAACCCTAACTATACTGGTGCTCAATCACTGAGTCATTTCCGCGTTTCTCCGAGTTAGCCCGCAGTGCCTTTTCATCCACAGGTATATCTGTATTATCACGTCATTCAAGGCTTCTGACATCCTCCTCTTGTGTTTGGTTACAAAGATTATGCAGATTTCGTTAACATCAATGTCAATGTCATGATGTAAGTGCGTGAGTACAAGTCCTGACAACCGCTCATCAGACATCCTGTTTCTGAGATTTGACTTGATTCGTCGCAAGCCAGAGAATGAACGTTCAGCTTCTGCAGAACTAACAGGAAGGGTACAACCAATAATAAGCAAAACTCGTATGTTGGGGTTCATATCCTCATCAGCATATTCTACACACTCATAAGATTTCCCAGTAGCTGTAAAGTGGGTGTGTACTGTTTCCAAAAGTATTTCCATCTCTTTCACTCAGAAAGAAGAGAGGGTCGTAGGAGAGGCCGTGTAGGTAAGTCGTGTTTCCAAAATTGCAGCTTTTCTGCTAAATTACGAAGACTGTCATGCAAAATTCGCTCCCAACCCTGTTGTCCTTGCTGAATCTTGAACTCATTTCTTCCGATAAATGATCTATAAAAGGTATGGCAACGTTAACACGATAATGCGATTGCGAGTTTACGCTAGGTGCATTGTTCCTATGTTCCTGCTTCCCAGTGATTCTTGGCACTGAGTCTGTAGCGCCAATCTTGTCAGCCAGTCTAGATGCGTCTTCAAATCATTCATGACATTCCTCTTCTATGTTTGACCTCACCCTTGCAACTGCTTTAATAGTGTCATCTATCATAGGATACGCTTGGAAGACATCTTGGTCTTTCTTCTGAAACTTAGCTACAATAGGTTTGAGTAATCCAAGGCTACTCTTTTGTAATCAAAAAGGTGAAAATGAACCCGAATAACTTCAAATTTACTCAAAAAAAATACATTTTTGAATATCCCTGGAATTTAGTTTAGTGGAAAAATGCCACGCGCGCTTCATTAACAAAAAATCAGCCAGTTAAAAAGTGATATTTCAGTCTCAGTCTGATAGGGGGAAGTCCAGATTCCCCGGACCCTCTCCCTGGATCCGCCACTGGCCATAACTCTGAAATTTAAAATGTGCCTGTTTATAGACGAAGCATGTTCCTGAGCTGAAAAGTTGTTCACAGATATAAATTTAT
>CM042749.1:16594611-16606380 GCA_022496165.2 Catalaphyllia jardinei
AATTAAAAAAAATTGAAAACCATTCAGTGAATAACTTAAGAAATTATATTGCTATAGGATATAAATAATTAAGACACTTCTCCAAGTTTTAGGTCTGTATGTTCTTGAGCTGAAAAGTTGTTCACAGATATAGATTGGTGGCTCTTTAGTTTTGGATTTTAGAAACTGATGACGTCACGTGCAACCGAAGAATTTCGCAAAGCGAGCATAATTTAAAGCTTTAATCTAAATTTAGCACCGCTGCATACATTACTTGCGAAAATTTTCGGAAGTTAAAATTTCTAACGTTTAACGTTTTTCCCTCATTACGGACAATTTTCGGACAAAAATTTCGGACACTGCGCTGAAACATGTCTAAAGTAAATTTACGACTAAAAAACATGAATTAGACTGAAATAAAATCTGTGAAAATAATAGTTTTCAGACTGTACCTTCAAGGTTTTACAGCCGGATACACCAAGGAGAAAATAACACTCAATCAATCAGTGCCGTGACGTGAATTAAAATTCTAGCCATATCATGTATATTGGCTTTGAATATGTGATGCCGTCACCCAGAAAGTACTTTAAAGTTTTATACTATACTGTAAAAATCTCGGACGCTTAAAAATTTCGGACGGTTTTATTTTGGGACACTATTTTTGTCCGAAATTAAAATCGTTTGAAATTTTTTGCAAGTAATGCAATCTGGTTTTGTAACTTTCACGAAATGAAAAAGTAATAACATTTCTTTTTACATGTTCTGTTTTTGAAACTCCTTCTCTAAATCTTGTTGGCTCTGGGCTGCCTGTGGTCAGTGTGTTGAAACACTGTACTTCACATGAGCCTAATTGGTTGAACTGGGCTCGACTCGTGTGAAGTACTGCGCTTGACCCCGGCCTAATACTTGCAATAGCGAAATATTCATATAAAAGTTTTCAACATATGCACAGCGTCGATAATGCTGAACTATCGATAATAGTCTTTTTCTAGGCAGCTTACAAAAATAAAGACATTACTAAAGTTGTCTTGGCTCTTACAATAGTTAACTTGAGAATTTCGGGTTTAATTTGACGAGGAACAGCATATTTTGTCCAAAATTATACAACTATTATCCTAGCTACCTGACGAAACTCGACGACACTCGAGCCAGTTGCCATGCCGGACGCCTTTGACCCATTTCTTAGCCAAATTAGAAGTTTGGAGACAAAAAATCTTTCAGTTTTTTGCAACCTGATATAGTTTTAGTAATTTAAAATCCCTTTTCGTGATTATTTAATGCCATCTTCGGTGTGAAAAGTGGCATGTTAACAAAGCTTTTCCCGCCTGCTGAATCCCGACTGGTCAATTCAAATTTTCGGCGTGCCAGCCGTATGCAAGGATGGATGGATTAATTTGAAGCGTACATTTTGCTTGACAAGAATATACTACTACTACTATACTACTAAAGAGGATTGTCTTTTATGCTGTCTTAGACCTTAATTCCGCGTTTTCACAATCCAGAAGTCCATTTTCTGACAGTTTTACATCCTGCTATTCTCGGCGGCATTGCATTGTTTGCGAGGTTGCATCATCCGTTTCCATTCCTTCCCACGGTCTCTTTGCAAATGTGATATTAAGTTTCCTCGAGCTCTACTAAAGGTGAGAAAATTTTAGTAACATCTCTGAACTTGTTGTAGATATTTCCTCCTTCGTCAGATCGACATTTCGTAAGCCGAAGTTCTCGAAGGGCTGACTTACTCGATATAAGTATTTAGCAAATATTCGAACTACTCGAACTATCCGTTTGAGGAAGGGGCGATCGAATAACACTTCGAAAATAATGTTCGTTTCAGCGTTTCCTGAACAGATATCAACACAATTCTGAAAATGCAGGTTTTCTTACAACTAACGGGATCCACAGTTACTTTTATTTGGTGGCTTACTTTAAATATAAGTAATGACTGAGCTTTTGTGAATATTGTAATTTTAGAGCTTTAGAAATCTTTCGTCGATTACGGGCCTTAGCGGACACGTATGTCTTTACAAGGAATTAAAATTTATTGACCCAACTCCCAAATATTTTAAGCATTCCAATCAAGCGGAAAGTACTTCAGTATACTCCAATAACATTAATATATTTTAGTTTCCCTCGGGCAAAAAAAATATTCACACCTACTGCAGCAATAATTCGTGCCGGACCACCTGACAAGGCTATGCTAGGGCTTAAAATAAAACGTTGCACCTGTTCTATTTCAATTAAGGAAGCATTCATTCAATTTCCAATCTACTTAAATGGAAATACATGTTTGCAGGACTTCTTGTTTTCAGTATTTTAATTTTAACTCAATCAACTAACATGAAAGTACTTGAAGTGCAGTACTGAAAGTTTTAAATTGAACATTGTTTTTTAGGGCTTATCGTTTTTCCTAAGAACCGTTCCGTAAACCTTTTGCCCATGCTATGCTTAAGATGTAGTTTTATCTAACGAGCGATTTCATAATAACATTTTTTTAAGAGAAACAGATGACTGCCATTAACAGTCAGAATTCAAGAAGCAATATTTTAGATATAAGACAGGTATTGGAATAGCTAAGCTCAAGAAAAAGTGCTAGTGGTAACCGCAAAAGAATACAGTGGTAAGTGAGCACATCAAGCTGATTGAAATATTCAGGGATCCAGCTGCTAATTAATGCCTGTCACTTAAGATCACAGTAGGCATCTGATCCATTTCTGTCAGTAATTTAATATTTGCACAAAAGCTTATTTCCAGGAAGTTGACAGAGACTGATGCCACCCAAGGAGATGCAAGGCTCAAAAATGAGAGTATGGCATTCTCTTTATGATAAATTTAATATTAGTGTGAAGGATAGGATTGAGTAGATTAAGATAAAAAGACATTCATATCCAATGTCAGTAACAGGACAGATGCATGACAAACTGACATCAGATTAATTTTTTTATAATTAACTATTGCATAAATTGTAAATTCGTGTGTCTGTCCACTTATTGGCAAGGGAAATTAGCCAATGGGCATACAAGAATGTTCGCAGTTATTGTAGAATTAATAATGTATTTTGCAAAACAAAATATTCATCTTTCTCTGGGTATGGTAAAGGCTTTTTCATGACTCTTAGCTAGGATAACTACTTTATCTCCCCAGCCTCAATGATCACTACTGGCCATTGAGTCTTTTATTGCCATGGCATGAAAATATGGAGTAATCTACGACTCAAGGAAAACAGCAAATACGTTTTAAGCAGGGTTCCAGATATGTTTTCAAGGCTGGATGTCAATAACGAATTCCAGCAGGTCAATTCCCACTATTTCCACCAAATCATTAATTAATTCTCTATCAGTTTGTCGGGTCATGTAGGTGACCTTGTCGGGTTTTTGACCCGAGACCCCTTGCTTATCTGGAACACTGTTTAAGAGATGCCTGATCAAAGAACTGATTTGAAACACAAACTACATCAGATGATTATTATTGTATATTGTTAATTTTATTTAGTTATTGCTGTATTAGCCTGCGTTGCAAATGAAACTAAACCCAGTATAGTCTGTTTGTGAATCAGCGACCAAAAGCTTATTCTGCCCCCCATGTGTTACCAGAGTTTTCTATAATAGGTTCTAATTGGCTCTTGCATATTGCTGTTCTTTCATGCACCGTGATTGGACAAGTGGATCTCATGGAACCATGCTTACGCTCTTGATGAATACCAGATACACAAAACAAACATGGCTGCGATCACGGAATTACCTGGAGAGGCATAATTAAATGTAAAAGTTCTACTGAAATGTTGTTTGGAGTTGCTAACGCAATGATATATTAATTTTATTTTCTTTGCCGCTTTGTACATTCGCCTTGCATTCACAGCAACACAGGATTTACATTTCAGGAACTTGTCATGTATGCATGTTTTGGTTTAGAATGAAAATATCCACGACAATCGGTGGGCATTGAAAGAAGAAAGATTTTCCGAAACCGGTAGGGAGATTAACAAAGACATCATTGCCCCCAAAAAACTTTCACAGATTCCCGTTGTTCGGGAAGAATTGTCAGGTAGTTCGAACTGCCTTCCACCGCTTCAAACACTAATTCTGCGATCGCCGTGGGCTGCCGTGTATGTTTTGTGTATCTGGTATTCATTGAGAGCCTAACCTTGGTTCCACAAGATGCACTTGTCCAATCACGGTGTACGAAAGGACAGCCATATGCAAGAGCCAATTAGGACCTATTAACCTTGGTAAGACGCGGGGGGCGGAACAAGCTTTTGGTTGCTGATTTGCAGCCGAACTATACTGGAGTTTAGTTTTGTCTGCAATGCAGGCTATTGCTGTATGTACTTTTTATTAATTAGTTAAATAATTAACTTATTTATTGAATTAATTTTTGCTGCGGAGGGAGCATAGCGACCGCAGCAAGTGAGCAGCAACATATTCAGGATTTAAGGAGAATATATAAAAGGGAGAATGCAGATTGCGGCAATGCATTCTGGTAAAAAGTGATTTAAACAGAGTGCACTGCGCCACTTTTTCCCAGAGTGCACTGCGGTGTCATGGACTACACAAAGATGTCATGCCATCTCCTCCTGTGGATTCCAGTGAGAAAGGTTTTATGGTGGTTATATCTTGCTCTGATTTGCCTGTAAAATGATGTGAAGGAGATTGTGCTTGACTTTCATAACTCTTGCGGTTTTTTTTGATACAGTATGGGAAAGTTTGTAAATTTGGATGATTAATTGTGAACTTAGTATGTCATTTCTTAGCCGCAGTCTTGCCAGTCCTTGGTGTAATTCTCAAATGAAAAAAAAATCGTCGTTATGGAAGCTTGTGGGATAATTTAAACGAACAGAAACTGTAGAACACACTAATTTCATATATGTTGCAATCTATTCCTTTACATCTCAGACATCTGAACATGCACTTAGGCTAAAGCTTGCCGAGCATTTTCACACATTGCGATGGGCGTGTCCTCAGCATGGACTGTCAACATTGTAGAGACATTTAAAGCATTACCAGTACAGAATTTATTAGTTAGATTTCTGCTCCTACAAAATCTTTCGATTTTCACGATCTGATAAAAGGGAGGTTCAGTAATGTGTACCTCCGAGTGTGTACCATTTTATGTGCAGACATAAATATAGATCACTGTGTGCATTTTTGTCACGATCCCTGATTAATTGTTACACCTCGCCATCAATGTGTCATAACACTTGAATTTGATGTATCCAAGGACAGATTCCTCACGATTTAGCATTACTTTGAGAAATAAATGTTTATGTCAAGTCTGACTTGCAACATGTTTCTTTAGATGAGTCACTGTGTATAAAATATGTCACAGACGAAGGAATGTTCCACAGCATTATTATCTTTTAGATAGCCTAGTATAATGATGCTGAAAACCCCTTTTTTAAGGGTGCTCAATAAAGTGTATGTACATATGTATGATTCCTTGGGGGCAGGGGGGGGGAACTCACATATAAAAAGGATGGGGTTGCTCGTACCCTAAGGGGTGCCAAGATCCTGTTTTGTGGGTGTGGCTTGAAATTTTTTCACCCCTAGGGGCTTAAGAGTTACCAATTCTAAAAGCAACACTTGCGAAGTTTGAAAACATTGGCAAATAAAATCAATGGTTTTTCAGCTTAGCACCCTAAAAGGTACTCAAAAGCTTCTGTTGTGGACCTTTTGAGCTTGAACACCCCAAGAGGGTAGGGTTAGGGCTTTTTAACCCCTGAAAGATATGACAAATGATGCATTCCCATCTATTTACATGGGAGTTGCTCCTTCTTGGCTCTGATTGTGATATAATTTCCCAAAATGACGTTTAGTATTGTCATTACCTCTTATTTTTGTTTCAGGAGTGGTTTACAGAGTCATTCAAAACAGCATTTAGCTCTGGTGAGATCATGCTAACCATATCTTAGAAAGCCCTCTAAAATATACTGTAAACATGGAAGATAAAGAGCGAATGATTGATGGAGGCAATGTGGATACAGAAGAGTCACAACAAGACAACTGTGGAAAGCCGGAAGGGGGCTGGGGCTGGGTTGTATGCTGTGGCACATTCAGCGTCAACTTCATAGTGTTTGGAATTCATAACTCCTTTGGTGTAGTCTATGAATATTTGGTGGATGAAAAAAACATGGGAAAAGTAGAGACAGGTAGGATCAAAAGTCAAACTACATGTGCCAAGGTTTTGATTGATGAAACCAATACATGTCTGTTGGTGAAAAGACTGCATGCGAGCCAAGTGGTCTATCAGGCTCAAACTTATCTCAGTTTCTGCAACATGAAGTGACTAAGAATATTTCTACTACCTCTGGATAAGATGCTAGTCCATTGTGTTGCAATTGTAAGTTTGCCCATTTGACAAACTCATAGTTAGAGTGAAATGCTGATAGTATGCCTGCCAGCGGACTATGAAAATCTGGCTGCATTAGTGGGGTGAGGGGTTCGGGCCCTCCTTATTTTGGGTAAAAAAGAAGAAATCACAGAAAGTAAAAAACCCGGAAGGGCAAGCAAAGTAACCTCCTCCCTTTCTGGATCTGCCACTGTATGACAGACTGAGCTTTAGCTTGGATCACAATTAATTGCGCAGTAATTACAAGGTGGCTGTAATAACAGGGTGGGTCGTAAGGCATGGTTCCACTGTATCTCTGTATCTAGCTGAGATTTTGCTGGGGAACGGCGATGAGCTAAACTTAAATCTGTCAATGTTGCTAATTTCTGCCAATCAAATTTGTGAATTTGTTAGTTTCTAGTCCTTGCGAGCCACAGCCATATAATTCAAACCTTTAACACTTCAGGTTTGATAATAACTTCATAATTATACCTGCCAAGACACATTATGCATGCATTTTGTCTGCAGATTGAAAGTGTGAATCAGACTCATACAGGACAATTTCACATGACTCGTGACTTCTACTTGTTTCAGACTACTTGTTCAGCAATCATTACTGTGAAAAATTAAATTGAATTTCCATCCAGTGTAGTCCAATGAACATTGCTGAGTGTTATGTTTGAGTCCTACAGTAATAACTTTTCATTACTGGTATTAAAATCTCATAAAAAAGTGAGTTATCCCAGCAAGAGTGGTACATATATAAACAAATCCTTACTAGTGGGGATTTGCTGCTTTATTATGGTTGTTTCTACAAACATACACCTCTTGAAAATAAAATTCAGATCTTTGTGCTTCCTCGTAATATCGTATTATTATAGACACAAGTGTTATACTGGAAAATACACCACTCAAAATTCATACAAAACTATGGCAACCGAGTGGGATATTTGATGATGTCATTATGGTAATTCGTCTGCTGTTTTCACAATAAATAATATTATTGTTTATGCACAGTCAGTTTGCAAAGTATGTAATGAAAATAATTATACTGTACCTTGAAGATATGAATTTTATTTTCTTGTGTTAAAAACAATGTTTTGAGAGTACCACTAAAAAATAAATTTCATATCCTTGTGTCAGGAGGAGAGGCATATATCTTATGATGCAACGATTGATGGGGGTTTATTAAATTTGCATTTTCGTTGGACAGGGTAGGTCGACAGACTTGGTATGGTCTTAAGTTTATGCATTTTTTTGTATTTTTAGAATTTCTGAAAATGTTACTTAACAACAGAACTTGATGTCAGAAAATATCTGTTTTAATACTACATGTAAGCATACTAAAGAGTTTATCAAGAAGGTGGGGGATTGCGGAAAATTAATTCAGTTCAGCTCTTTTGTTTTTTAATGAGGTGCAAATGAGTGTTTTTCTGCAATCCCGCACCTTAGGGAGTTTATCAAGGTTAAACTTACCGGTTTTGCTTTGCAGTGTCAACTCCTTTAAACCATTCCCATTGGGTTGTGCTTTAAATGATCAATCAAAATAAATCAATGATGGGTGAAGCTAAGTGCATGTTGCTAGTTCTACACAGGCTTGTACAGGCTCGAATTTCGAACTTCGATAAAACGCTGACACAAGCAAATAGACTGGGCACTAGTGCTATCTTCGTTATCACTTGGTTACTAGTGAGAACAGATAAACACACAAGCATTTATATTAGATTCTCGCAAAATCGTCCAGTGACATGAGTGCAAGATTAAAGGAACGGACAAACAAAAACAGTTAGAAAACAAACAGAGTAGCACGCCTAAAACAACAGGTCAGGGCTTAGACTGTTAGAGGCGTGGGATTTCGATTAGCTACAGGCTAACACACTTGAATAACTGTACCAATACGCTGTACACTTAAAGAGAGAGAGAGCCATATTGAGTCAAATCAAAAGACTAAAAAACATAACTTACGGGTTATTAATTCCTAATTTCCCATGTTTCCTTCCATATTTTAGCATGGGTTGGCGCTATGGCTACATCCCTCAACTTCCTCTTTGGTCCGCTGACCAGCATTTTGTGTGACCGCTTTGGTTGTCGTCGGGTAGCCTTTGTTGGAGCTTTACTTTCCGTAACTGGACTTTTTCTTACGTCACTTGTCACGCGTCTGCATTACATGTACCTCACATATGGACTCCTTTGGGGGATAGGCTCGAGTTTTTCGTTTGTTCCTTCTATCGTGATGCTGGGAGAGTACTTTGATAAAAGACTGGCTCTAGCAAATGGACTGGGCACTAGCGGAAGTGGAGTGGGTTCACTGATAGCCTCCCCTGCGATCAACCACTTATTACGGGTTATTGGATGGAGCAATTCTTTGCGTATACTTAGCGGTGCCGCGGTGTTCCTAGTTGTAGCGTGCTTTCTCTACAAGCCGAACAAAATGAGACAGCGTGACAGGAACGTGTCAAAACGATGCAGTCAATTGTGTGACGTTTCCATTTGGAAAAACCGTGCCTATGTAGTGTGGGTTCTAACAGTAGCGCTTTTCCAGTTTGGATATCCAGTCCCTTTCGTCCATTTGGTAAGTGTGAGGTATTACTGGTACCATATTCAGAGTGGAAAAACGTACTGCGCAGCTCTCTGTCCCACTTGCGGGTTCAGGTCATAATGCAAGCTGCAATTGTTAGCAATGGTTGAAACAACGGCGGACTGTAATAAATTACGCGAAGATAACTCTCGGTTGTTTTATTTGTACTTGGGCAAGTATGAAATAGTTTCGGGACTGATTTGACTGTTACGTTAAGAAAACAAGTCTCCCCCTTCAGCTGGCGCCTGCTGAGAGGCTCTCTTGCTTATATATTCAGCGGGTTGCTTATAGATATGCAATATGTAAAGAGTGTTTGTGGATAAAATCTCTCTTTGCACCGAAATTTCTTGTGTACCGGCTGCGGGTAAATAAAGGGTTCGGAGACCGTCTTTAGGTTAATTTTGTCCGATAGAATGAGTCCCCATGAAAACAATTCATCAGCTTGATCAAAACGTATGACGTTTCGTATCTACTCTTAATCAAAAAAAGTGCAAGCTCAATATTTTTGTTACTGCTGTTTGTTTCTTATTTTTGATCAAACTACGATGACCCAAAAACAAAAGTATTTACAATACTCCAGCTTTCTATCAGTTTGGTTAAAATGTTGCTGCTTAACGGGAGTGAATATTTAGAAAGCATACAGAGTTCGTAACCTTTCTTGTTTATGCGGTCGACGAAAATTAATCCCGCCATTTTTTCAAACTTGAAAGCTGGCGCACAGTCAAAACTCGGGCATGCCTATTACGTTTTTCCGCTCTGAAAAATGGGTGTTTATCGTTGGGTGATATCACCGGTATGTCTCCCTCCTAGCAGCACCGGGCTCACTGTCTCATATTTATCTTGAATTTGTCTCCCTCCGCTATTACAGGAAAAGGTTGTTGATTGCGCAGGTCACTTATATATTTTGGACTCTAAAATGTATTCTATAGTGAAATTGCTAAGAAAGGGCAAAGGTTCAAAGGTGCGTCATGATTTTTCGGTGTTGGGTTCAGGGTGAATGAGTGCTTCCGTGTGTTGTGAATCGATATTTTCTTTCGAGCCATTTCCACCTCCACTTTCAAGAACAGCTTGTACTAAGTTTTTCTACACGTCAATCCTTCGACTGCAAAATAACCATTCGCACAAAGGCAGTGGGATGGCGCTTTAGCACAATGTTTACCAGTTAATAACCCATTTTATCTCCCTTTTACTAATTACTAGGTTAAATACGCAGACGATCTCGGTATCCCACCTTCTAAGGGCTCGTGGCTCGTCGGCATACTGTCAATCATGTCCACCCTGGGACGAGTGATCTTCGGCAAGCTCTGTGAATTGCAGTGCGTCAACAAGATTTACATGTACCAGTTTTCACTACTCGCTATAGGACTCAGTACAGTGATCTGTCCAATCACAGAGAGTTACGCAGGTCTCGTGGCCTATTCTGTTGTGTTTGGGTTTTTCGATGGATGCTTTGTGGGTCAAGTCGCAGTAATCACGGGAGACATTGCGGGCAAGGAAAGACTTTCACAAGCGATAGGCAACATGTTTGGTGTTCTGGCCATACCTATGAGTCTTGGTCCCCCAGTAGCAGGTAAGGACAGAAATTCTCACCATGACTCTCTCCACCCAGTTGGTGTATAATAAAATGGGTAGCGTTGAACTTAATGCTATAGGTAACGCTGCGATGGACTAGCCTGTTAAAAACTCTCTCTGCAACCTCTGAGATTTACTAGTCGCTTCATGCTACAGAAACCGGGATAAATTCCGGCCTGATGATCCACTTGGCTCGTACGCAGACTTAACTCTAACGAGACACAGTCAGCTGGCGCACATGCGCATTAGATACCATTTCATAACTAATTTGCATATTACAGAGACACGATCCATACTGTTTTTAACGAAATATGATAAGAGCAACATTTATAGGATGACCAAACAGGTTTTTCAGTAAATGATTGAAAATCAAGCAAAACACTGCGAACATTGAAGCGGAATTATAGATGTACTTTGATTTCGGGTTGGTGAACTCTAAACTAATGTCCAGGCCAGCGCAAGCGCAGAGCTGACTGTGTCCCTTTACATAAACGTATTGCGGATCTATTTTTGTTTTTCACAGGCTGGCTTTACGAGTCCTCAGGCTCTTACCATCAAGCCTTCTTTGTGTGCGGTAGCGTAGCCGTTGTTTCATCTCTCTTCGTTTTTATCGTGTCTCACTTGAATCGAAATCAAAGGCGACGTTATACCTTCCCAAAACGTTTAAGTAAAACAGCCGACCCAAGCGCCACCTATGTGTGTGAAGAGAGTGTGGAAACCGGAAGTGAAATGTCTGCCTTGGTAGAAATGACTTCCCGTGAAGTTCTCATCGTCACGGACAAAGAAACTGTGCTATAGTTGGATTGCGTGACAAGCTGAAATAACCACCACTTCGGTACAAATGCATAAATTGTCTTCATCGATTTTAATTTCTTTATTCATAGTTTTCTCGTCCTCTTTATATCGATATTTTAAATGCTTGGCCTATTAGCAAAGAAAGATAGTTATGCATTTCTGTGGGACTTACTCTGCTGGAAGTGACGGGGGATGGGGTGGGGCTGGAATTCCATGGGTTTTAACGGTGATGAGAATTGCGCATGTGTTGCTGGCGACCTTTCTACCTCCCAACTCAAATACGTTTTCCAATTGGAGGAAAACGTGTCACGTGCCGTGGGTCAAAACTCACTAACTCTCTAGGGCGAACCGAACTCACTAACTTCCTTGGGAAACAACAACTTGAACTTTCGACTCGCACTTGAAAACCGCTGAAACCGCTGTAAATCATTTATGAGCCAGCCGGCGTATTAAACGATTTCTTCACAGTGTGTTTTTTTTTTTCAGGTTTGAGTTGGGGGTATAACAAAACACTTCAAGACTGG
>CM042749.1:16611380-16627189 GCA_022496165.2 Catalaphyllia jardinei
CTCAAAACTACTTTACCCAACATATTAATACTAGCCAATAGATCTCAAAATCTCAAATTTCTTGTGATAGAAGAGCGAATGAATTTAAATTCTGACTATAAATATGCCACGCATTAAGCAGCTTCAAAAATCAACTGAGCATGACCTAAACATGAAGTGAATGTTCCTAATTGTCTTTTATTACTTGTCCTAACTGTTTTGTGTCTTCTGTTAAATAGGTTGACGGGCCTGAAAGTTGATGAGAAGGTCTGAAAGTTGATGTCTCTCATCAACTTTCAGGCCTTCATCATTTAATAATTGATGTCTTATCAAAATTCATTTTTTGTTTTACATATCATTAGCTAAATTCTATTTTTTCCTTTTTGACATTTGTTTTGTATACATGCAGTTCATAGTAGATTAGGATGTTTTTAATTTAATTATAACTGCAAAACGTTTTTTGGATTTTTTTAGGATTTCGAGGAGAGAGAGGAAGAGGAAGAGGAGAGGGGAGTGGAGAAGATAAGGATCAGAAAGGGGAGAAGAGAAGAAAGAGAAGGGGGTGAAGAGAGGGGGAGAAGAGGGGGTGAAGAGAGGAGGAGAGGAAGGGGCAAAGAAAGGGTAGAGGAGGGGGTAAAAAGAGGGGTAGAAGAGAGGGAGCGGAGGGGATGGAGAGCGAGGAGGAGGAGGGAGAAGACAGGGGAGAGAAAGGGGTGAAGAGAAGTGGAGAGAAGGAGGTGAAGAGAGGGGGAAGGAAGGGGTGAAGAGAGAGTGAAAGGAGGGGTTGGAGAGGGGAAAGAGGAGGGTGTTAAGAGGGAGAGATTAGGGGATGAAGAGGGGGGGGGAGAGAACAGAGAGAAGAGAAGGGGAGAGAAAGGGTAAAGAGCTGAGACGAGGGGGACGAGGGGGGTAATTAAAGAGAGTGAAGAGGAGGGGACCAGAAGAGTGGAGCAGTGGGGATGTAGTAATTTTGGGGATGTAGTAATTTTGAAGGACATTCCCAGATTAAATAATGATGTGATCTTTTTAGTGAAACAATTTATTATTTTTTCTTGCCCACAGCATGGATTGGTGCTATGGCAATGGGCTTAAATTTCTTCTTTGGTCCCATAACAAGTGCTCTGTGTGACCGTTTCGGGTGCCGTGTTGTGTCCTTTGCTGGAGCATTATTGTCTGTCCTAGGGTTGTTCCTAACATCTTTCATACAAGAAGTTAATAAAATGTATGTGACATATGGCTTGGTCTGGGGGGTAGGCTCCAGCTTTGCCTTTGTGTCATCAATTGTTGTTCTTGGACAGTACTTTGACAAGAAATTGGCTTTGGCTAATGGAATTGCAACATCAGGAAGTGGAGTTGGCTCGCTTGTGGCAGGACCAGTCATAAACTATTTATTAGAGACAGTTGGATGGAACAATTCCATGCGTATTTTAAGTGCCATTGCTGTAGCGTTGTGGATTGCTGCACTGCTTTTTAAACCAAGGGAAAGTCATCAGGATATCATGGAAAGGAAGATGAATTCCAAGTTATTTGATACATCAATATGGAAGAATAAAGCTTATGTCTTATGGGTTTCTACTGTAGCTTTGTTCCAGTTTGGTTATCTTATTCCATTTGTTCACTTGGTAAGTTACACATTTACAATAGTCCTATCTGGCCAGAGGTTACCCTACAGTCATAATGTAACGTAACATAACATAATGTAACGTAACGTAATGTAATGTAACATAATGTAATGTAAAGTAGTGTTACATAACGTAACGCAACCTAACCTAACCTAAAGTAACCTAACATAACATAACTTAATGTAAAGCAACATGTTACATAACGTAACACAACACTTTTTGTCTTTATTTAACCAGGGAGATATATCCTAGTCAATAGGACTAAATGGTGTTGAGTATTTGTACTTGCCCTGTACAAAATAAGTGACAGAGGCAGTGTCAGGGTAGTACCCTTAGCATTAAATTGCCAGAATAGTAGACATCTTTAAGCAGGGCAACCTGATAAAAGAGGTATAATCTGCAACACATCACCAAGGCATTTTCTCAGAGGTACAACTGGTGGGGTGGTAGGGGAGGCAGTTGCATGGGAGGGGGGCGGGGTTGTTTGAGGCTGTGCAATATGGAACATCCAATTGCCCCTAAAACAATCATATTATGTATCTTGCAGCCCAAACTATTTGCTTTAGAGGGTGTCTGCCTCTGCAGGAACATAACAGAGATATACCAATGGTTTAGTAATAGCAAGTTGTTTAACAAACAATGTTAGGAAAATTTTCAAGATGAAGCCATTAATTCACACCATAGCAGAAAGTAACTGGAATTATGGGTCTATAGTGAGACCTTTATATGGTTGACTCCTGTCACAGCAGACACCCTTGGGATCGTTCTCTGGTGTTGATAATAGCGCGGTATATAACAGCAGGCCAGAGGGAGTGATAAAAAAATGACCTTTATTTGTGGCTTGTGAAATTTCACATATCCAATGTGTTCAGCAATAGTGGCACGGCACATATTTCAGCTGTGGTTTCAACCAGAGGTTTAGCTTATGTCCGTTATAGCGTGGTGTTCATAATAGTCATGGATGATGGGTATGTTGCAAGGCGAGAGTTGACAGTAGTTGTAAACAATTTGCTCTTTTTATTTATTTCCAGGTGAAATATGCTGAGGATCTGGGAGTGCCAAAATCTCAAGGAGCTTGGCTGATTGGATTTCTCTCTATCACCTCAACCGTTGGACGGGTGTTTTTTGGCAAGATTTCAGATCTGAAATTCGTCAACAGATTATACATGTACCAGTTTTCGACTTTCGCTATTGGATTAACAACCCTTCTGTGCCCTCTGAGTAATAACTACGCAGGTCTTGTCAGTTACGCGTTGATATTTGGATTTTTCGATGGATGTTTTGTTGGTCAGGTTGCCGTGATCACTGCTGATGTAGTTGGCCATGAGAAGCTCTCTCAAGCGGTAGGAAACATGTTTGGCACCCTGGCGATACCCATGAGTCTGGGGCCTCCTCTTGCAGGTAAATCAAACCCTGTGGGAAGGGGGTGCGGGGTGAAGAAGGGATTGGGGGGGTGGGGGTATAGGCATTTGAAAAAGCTTTGTTCCCCTCATTTTTCCTACAAAACCGCCAGGCGTTTTTTAGGTTACAAGAAACACCAGTGCGGTTTTCTAAAACAAAATTTTCATAGATGAAAATGTTGATTACGGGGAACCTGAGGAGCATCGTTAAATTGAAAAACGTTGTATTTGCTTCTGCTGAGCTCTGCCATTGGTTAAGAAGAAAACCCATCCAAAACAGTCTTGCCAGTCATAGCAAGCACTACGTTGTCTCAACCAATCAGGGGAAACCCAAGTGCAGTGTGACTGTGCTTGCGCGTGCGTTTTCCCGCACTTTGCGTCGCACTTTGCACCAATCGCCTGTTTTATAATCGAATCAGTTATTATTGGTTAATAGTGTCATTTTCCATTTGTTGCAATTAATTTCCGATTCATTTGGCTTCCCCACAGTTATTTGGAGACAAAAAGTGATCTCAAAGTTTTTCAGCAGACTATCGGAGCGGCATTAAAGTTTGTACTTCGCTTTCGTTCAGATCCTGTTTGCGAAAACCTGCACCCCATCTCCATTCAAAAGCACGGAGTTGTTTTATTATTTATTTTCCCTTTTGAAACTTGAGAAGTAAGAATATGTCTTTTACTTTCTGTGATACCTTTGTGCAAAATTGAAATCGGTGGTAAAGAAGTGTTAGACCAGTCACGCAACTTATAGCCTGCGTGACA
The DNA here is from genome assembly GCA_022496165.2 of Catalaphyllia jardinei. NCBI lineage: Eukaryota > Metazoa > Cnidaria > Anthozoa > Scleractinia > Caryophylliidae > Catalaphyllia > Catalaphyllia jardinei. The sequence continues at coordinate 16,615,141 of CM042749.1, forward strand.
GGTGTAAAATGATAAGGGGGAAACGAGAAGCAAGCGTGACAAAAACTGAGTGTAAATCTTGTTGTTGTAATTACGTTAATTGAAGAATGTGTAACATGTCCGCTTGGCTTGGATACGTGTACTGCTGACACTGGCATATTACTTACTAGCTTTCAAGGAAGATGCTGGATCGATTTACGTTTAGCTAACTAGATCTGAGACTGTTAACGTTTTACTCTTACAGAAATCTTCCTCGTTCTTTTTCAGGCTGGCTACATGAAGGATTTGGCTCATATGATGAGGCATTTTATATCGCTGGTTCTGTGGCCATATTTTCCTCTTTGTTGCTATTTGGTGTCGGTTACATGATACGAAGTCAGTTTAAAGCAAGCAGGCTCGTGGCCAAAAAAGACACTTCGTTGATTAGTGATAATAATTCGTCGGCTTCCGATCCCAGTTATAAGGACACGGAGTCCCAACCTATGTTGGAAGAGGAGTGTTCTAGTACACATATTAACCTAAAAATTAGCAAGTTCCTCATGGGTAGTGACAGAGAAACTGTTTTATAGTAAAGAGTTAGAATGACTCGCAGAAATTCGAAAACGCATTTCTACAGATAGCGTAGCCGTCCACTAATCCGTCACGAAAACGGAGGTTTTAGAAGCCGGCGGAATTGAAAACGCCCTGCAAGCAGAGCCTTTTCTTACAATACATATGCTTTGTACAAGAAATAAAACAAAAAGAGATAAAAGAGGCTCTGCTTGCAGGTTTGGAGGAAAACGTTTTGAAAACAGACTTAATTCCTGAGGGCTACAAATTCAAAATGATCCGTGATGCGTTTCCAAATACCTTTGGCGTAGTGTGAACGGAAAACATTTGATGCGTTTCCTTAGTGAGGACTCCGTTTTCAAATTTCTCCGCTGTAGTATGGGTGGAGCTTTAGTTTGTCGATAAAGTTTTAAACAAAAATAATGACGAAAATGTAACTTTTATTCATCGTAGCCAAAAAAAAAGAAACTTGGTAAAACCCCAGTAACTTTACAAGGCAATTTATTGAGTGTAATCTTTTAGGGGATACACATTTTTACTTCGTTAAAAAAGTGGTTATTTAAGTAAGGTCCTGGGCGAGAAAGAATCAGTCATGCTTGTTTAAAAGATGAGATTACAATAATACGCATCATCCTCCAACACCATTGCTAAGAACCTTATGAGTTTATAGTTTGACTCGCTTAAAAATATTGAAACGAAACTGACAAACCTATGTATATGAATGGAGTGAAATTAGCATTTTTTTATGGTAAGTGAACATTGCGCGTTTAATCTCAATGTGTATTTGCCGTTTACAGCTACGTTTTTCCATAAATCTTTTCCGCTAAATATCTTAATCTGATCTGTTTCAAGAGGTGTCTCGGAAACTTCTAAATGATTGACGCAAGTAACTGGGAAATAAGCTGCAGCTAGCTGAAAAATCGTGGTCAATGTCACGCCCCTTACATCTTACGATTAGTGTCAGTGCAATATTGCACCCAAAGCTTGAACAGTTTTGCAGCTTGTGGCAACATTCATGATCATCCAGGTGAAATAAAAGACAATATCAGAATACTGTGTGCTAGAACCGAGGTGTGTCTTTTTTTTCTATTAAATAAATCTGCTTGTTAGGTGAAATACAAATGCGCTCTCCGAACTGACGAAGCTTTAGGCCATAACAAGTAAAACTATTGCGTGGCAAATCGACACAAGAACGTAAAGTGACAGGCTGAAAGGAAAGAGGAGCAAGGAAATTATTTAGTTGCACCAAATACACCTGCAAATAAAGTGCAGTACTAAGTAAAACAAATTAATATTATGTCAAGCATTTGCAAATACGACATTTCCTGGTAGAGAAAAATATAAAAGATAAACAAAACGAACAAAAGGAAAAAAAAACACAAAGGACTCCGCTTCAGGCTCATATTAAATAAAACCGAGAGAAATAATTGATTAGATTGTTTTTCTCGCAATCCTCAAAGAGGAAAAGGATCGTGAGTTTCTGTTAATTTAAATTTTAGAGAAACCAGACATGTGCAGATAGCAAATGTTTTTGTTACCAGCGGTTTCCTGTGTACAAACAAACCGCGTAACAACAACATCTCGTTTCTATTTATAATAGAAGTTATAATTTTCGCTTAGAATTCGCACATTAGCATTTTGCCCATGATTGAAATTTAATTGTCAGGTTCGATGTGTAGGTGACAAGTTTAAATACGATCAAGTAATGCAATTTTTACACGAGCCATGAAGCAGATACAGAGAGGATCAACTTGAAGGTAGCGTGCGATCGGATTGCGACGTTTGCGTACGGGTTATAATGCTCAAACGTCTCTCGGGACGGATTTGGAAGCTGTAAGCAAGGCTCATCTTATCGTGCACTTACTTAAACAAAACAGAAAGGGACAGAGCAGGAGAATTTCAAATCGGCAAGCTGGGTTGTTCAGGCTCGAGCGCCGCTAAATCAGCGGCTTCAGACCGAAACATACAGGCACGTGATGACGAAAACGACAACAACTCGTCCGCCATGACAGCTCCGAAGATCAACTTCCCGGCGGAAAATTCGCCTCAGAGAGCGAATTCAGCGGGCTCTTTTAACATCAGAGCCAAAGTTGTGCCATTAAAGCCGGGACGAAGTTTGATGGACTGGATTCGGCTCGGAAAAAGTGGCCAAGACTTAACTGGGACCGGTGGAATTACACACACTGTTACCGTAGAAGAACTAAGCAAACATAACAAAGAACACGATGCTTGGATCAGTATTCGAGGTTGTTAAAGTATTTTATTTCTTTTTGCTTTCTGTTAGATTTTGTTAGCTAAGCAACACGTTTTTCTCATAGGAAGAGATTCTTTGTAAAAAGTCAGCCGGGGGTGAAAACGATAGCCTCTGCTTGCATACACAATGCATAAGTTAAAAGCCAGTATTTTTATTTTATTTGTGTCTGGCTGTAGACGGCGGCTGATGAAGCGATTAAGCGGTTGTGAGTAGAGGTTCCCTCTCATCTGTCCCTGAGCAGAAACAAATGAGAATCTCTCCCTTTTAGTTTAAAATCAAGCCCTTCCAATACCTTAATTAAATATCCCAAGGTCAAAACTAACTTACTTGACCTTTAGTGCGTATTATGTGATCGTCCGGGTGAGTGTAGTTCTGAAAAGAACTGTTGTTGGTGACAGTTCTTTTCAAAACTACACTCACCCGGATGATCACACAATACGAACTACCATACTGATACTCCTGGGTTCAAACCATTATTTTACAATGTTACTTGACCTTTGTCTGTAATTTTTTTTGTGGAAGGCTGGGAGGGGGGCAGTACTTTACGCATGTTTTAGACTGCGAGCAGTCTCTCTTTTCCTCAAAAATCCGTGGGAAACAACGCAAAAAGAAGAAAGCGTGCAAACGTGACTGTGAGCATGACATGGGAGCAGGCCGCGAGCCGCTAGTAGCGTGGGTGTTGGGAGACTTCTCCCAACGCCCACGCTACTAGTGGCTCGTGGCATTGCAACTCTCACGTCACGCTCACAGTCACATTCGCATGCTTTCTTCTTTTGCGTTCTTCCCCTCGGATTTTCGAGGAAAAGAGAGACTGCTCGCAGTCTATGCATGTTTGGGTATTGGGGTGCTGTCAAGGGTTTGAAATCCTGAACCTGTTTAGAACAAAAATATCAATGAAAAAACCCCACCCTGTGTAGGACAACAGCCTCCATTGTGACACTCCAGAAAATATTCATACCTCCCCAATGAAAAGATGAAGACTTACCCACCCCTGTGGAAATTCCAGTTAAGGTTCATACATTTCTTTTTAATTTTTTTGGCCTCACAGAACCCCCCACTCCCCACGAAATTCCAATCCCTTCTATGGGGGAAGTATGGGTATTTCAACACTCTGTTTAGGATGAGATAAAATACACACTCTCTGGGTTTAAGGTGATTCCCGAGTAAAATAACCTGCCATAGATTTCTGATGAAACTTAGTATGGTGTCATATTTACAGTACAAGGAGATGTTAAAACCGTAATAAAAATAGGGGGTCACTGTGCTTGTTTTCATGCCACGATGCTGACAAATATGGTTATTTAGGTGATGTTTGGTTATCTCAGTGCGCAACAAATAAGCTGGAATATTTTTTGAATGCAGCCTGTTGTATCACACAAAGTGCGACTTTCTTTGATTGCTTATTCATCTATGTCCCAGAAAAAATGGCTTCAAGTACCCTGCATTATCAATTGATATTTTATCCTTTAAAAGAGAACGTAATTTGCACTAGCTCTATTGGGCCTGTTACGTCTCTATCTGTGGCATTTATTTCATTTTCCAAAAAAGTAGCCATAGATTTCTGCCAAATTTTTTCTCAGTTATTGCGGATATTGTTCTTATTGAATTTATAAAATAAAAAGTGGGGGTCACCGTGCTCGTTTAAGAGAAAAAGAGCTTTTATCTCGCTATGGAGCTTAGTTTGAGGGATATCTCTTATATGTCTTGTACATGCATGCGCTCATGTGTGCGCGTTGATGACACAAAAACTGTGCGCAGTAGCAATGTGCAATGCAAAACTTGGGAATCACCTTAAGTCTCTTGGCTTGTAATACTATCCCTGTTTAGGATAGGACCCTGTCTAGGACAGAGACAAGCCAAATTGTACTGTATACCCTCTTTAGGACAATGAGGCCAAAAAACCTACCCTGTGTAGTGGCACATCCCCATATATCCGAAATAAGGTCCCCCCCCCCCCCCGTGTAAAATTTCTTTCATTGCTTTATGTTACATGTAAGTTTGTTTGTACAGGGTTACACTGAACTTGATCTGTATCATATCATTGGTGAGGTGATGCAGCTATCCTTTGAAAAATCAATAGCACAAACAAGAGAAACAATGCCCCTAGCCCTAAAACAATAACAGTTGCCACACTATGATGGCAAATAGAATTACATGCTTAGGACAGCTACTACATTTCTGATTGGGGATGCTGATATTTGCATTCATACCATACCATGCCATAGATAATACAGCCAATCAGAATACAGGAAAGCTATAATACAGTTGTTGGTAATACACCCAATCTTCACATCACACACTGCACACAGGTCAATAATGATGATGATGATCACAAAAAAAATGATAGTAATAATAATGATAATAATAATAAATTATTTTTCTCTCAAGCATCTGAGCAAGCCAGAATCCTAAATCCTCGAATTTGATTGGCTAATATTACGCACGTAACCGGTCCAGCTTTTTACGATACGGCCCACAGGCCGGATTTTTTCCTGCTTCCTAAATTTCGCTCCTAAAAGTTAGTGGTAATGGTCAATCTTTTGCCTTTTTTACACATCCATTGACGATTAGTCAGCGCAAGTTTATCTCTGTTCTCTTTGAAATGGCAAGGAAAGTCACTGTAAGTAAATTCAGTTGAGTGTTTTGAAGTTATGAGGGTTTGCTTGGTTGTTTGTAGCTTGGCGCTGTATTAATGGTGCTTAATCCTGTGTTTCTCTCACCGTAGAATTTGAGTCAATTTCAGTCAAGTTTACCTTTCTGATCGTTGCTGTATTTAGGAGAATTTCTGTAGAATGCACGTAACAAATTTTCTCGCTTTCTGCTATTCAGTTTACAGTAGAAAAGTCTGATTTGTGATTTTAGAAGTGACAACTGACAGAAATAATTGTTTTGTAGTAAAATTCAAACTTGGCACGAAATTTCACACTGCAAAAACAATTTTGGAGAACTTAACTAGTTAAATAAATGCAACTAACATAAAGTAGCTTGAAAACTATATGTTCTTTAATACATCTTTCTTTGTCTACTATTTGAATTATTCGCTCGTTGTCAAGATTTTTTACACACACACAAAAATATTTTTTACACATCGTTAGTAGACGGCATGCAAGCCGATTCAATGACAAGAGTTGTGTAAACAAACCCATTAGATGATGCCTTGCATGGTGCCTTGCATTTATATGTACACATAACTTTTTTCTTTGTGTTGGTTCTTTTCTATTTTCATTCATATTATTTACACCGATGCATACCAATATCAACACCGACACCTAATATTAAGTTTTGTACCTTGAATTTTGTACTCTTGGCCCTAAATACTTACTTTTAGTTAACGATATGCAGTAAGTGAAATGTTTATATGTAGCTTTGTATTCCTTTATTTGCTTATTTATTTATTTATTTATTTTTTTTTTTTTGCAGTATATAAGTGCAATGTATTTTGGTTTTTTATGTACTGAATTTATGTTTCTTTTAATGCAAAATGCAAATAAAAAATATTAAAAAAAAAAAACAAAAAAAACCAAACCATTAGTAATCTGTAAAACCAATTTACTGCAGGAAAAAAATAAACTTGTTATTTACCAGGCTAGGTCGGTACGTATGGGAAAAAACTGTGCACTTGGTCTTGAGTACAGCCCTCGGCCTTTGGCCTTGGGCCGTACTCAAGACCTCGGGCACAGTTTTTTCCCACATGGACTTCCCACCGGTAAATAACACATATATATTTCACATAATCAGTAAAAATACACAAAATGAAAAACAAAAGCAAGTAGTATGCTTATACGAATTATTATTGATAAATAAAATGCCTCAATCCTGGCAAAGAATGATGTCTTGATATCTCTCCTTTACCACTATTTCCAAAATTTATAAAAAGGTTCTTGGTCTCGTTTCATACAAACATGGTATAGAAAAAAATTTAAAAAGTAAATGATAATGATAATGATAATGATAATGGTAATGATAATGATGATAATGATTATAATAATAATTGCATGACAATTTATTACGTCGCAGCACAAATGTATGAATTTAATTTTCAAGTGGTGAAACATTGCTTTTAACCTTTTAAGCCCCAAGGGGCCTCCATTTGACGAGTAAAATCGTCTTGCATTAGACAGAGTAAAATCAAGTCACTCTTGGGGAGTAAAGGGAAAATGAAATTGATATCTTCAAGCCACTGTGTAATCTTTTTTCTATTACTAGGTATACCTATGAAGGCTATCGATAGAGTGCCAACGAGCAAATAATTTGTGGTACAATAAGGAGTTTATTAATACAACACGACAGATTTTTGGTTCTCTTCTGCTGCAAACATTACCGAGAAAAAATTATAACGCATTTACCAGCTGGTAACATTAGCCACGCAGTCCAGAAGGATATTGAGAATTCGAGGAGTACCCTGAATATCAAGAGTTTTGCAATGTATCGCTTCTGTTAGGTGGAACTTTCAGTTCAATATGGTGGACAAAGTCATAGTGAAAGTGAACACGCTAGTTTGATTGATGAACCCGCTCGTTAAATTCTGTGGCAAACAGGTCCGATTTGTGTTTTGAACACTGGATTTGGCTGCATGATAAACACACTCGTTCAGTTCTGTTCGGAAACACTGCCGACTGAACCTTCAGTTTGATATGCTAGATTTGAACACATTTGCTCTAGTGGTCCAACTGGTGAACACACATTCAAAAAAACGCTGTCTGATGGAACTTTCAGTTCAATATAGGTAAACAGAGAAGGAATACACTGTTTCGATCCATGAACACTGGTTCGGTTTTGTGTCAATTTGTGTCTTGGATTTGCTCTTGTCTAACAGTTTTTCTCAATATTCGATCAGAATAGGAGTTTTGTAAAGGGCACGCTCCCTGATTGAAGTTTCAGTTCGATAAAGTGAGAGAGGAAACACGCTAGTTCGATATGTTTTGAGATTATGAAATTGTTTACAGTTGGATAAACACAACAGCAAAGAAAACAATCACCTTCCACGAGACAAGTCAAGATGTAACACGCCTCCTGATTGGCTTAAAACTACAATGGCTCGAATAGTGCCATTGTTACATCTTACACCTTACACTTACACTTTCAAAGGCCGATTGAGAATTTTTTCGCATAAGCCATTCTTCGCGTGGCACTATTCTCTGCCATCTCGCCAACCGAGCATCTTAGCCTGGCTGGCTTGTTGGCAATAATAGACTGCCTGATTGTTTGCACAATCAACCATAAAAAGTGCAAGCAAATAAGCAAAACCAGTTTGTAGGGGAGACACAACACAACAGAACACAACACTTTATTTGCTAAGGATCTTGGGTACATGAAAGATGATGCAACAGCTTAATACAACTTCTGTTTACCTGACATCAATATCTTCACTAGTTTTGATATGGAAAATACGGTACACTACATGAGTCCCAGATGTAGTTTCTTATGAATTTTATGAGTAGTGTGTTTTCGCTCATGTTATTTAATATGCTGAAGAGCATCACTTCTACTAATTGGACAGTTAACTGTTTAGCTTTGTATTTTGAAAGCTGGGATTGGACATTTCCCAAGGGAACATCCCAAAATGTGATAAACTTTATGACTGCTGGTCTCAGTTTTTTAGATAATTGTGACATTGGACGGGACAGGAGGCAAGTGAAAGAGGATGCTATTTAAGTGTTTATAATCAATCATATTCATAAGTTTCTGATAATTGAATGTATTTGTGTTTTTTAATTTATACCATTGTAGGTAGAGTATACAATGTGACGCCTTACTTAGAGTATCATCCTGGAGGTATTCCAGAACTGATGAGGGGGATAGGGAGAGATGCCACTGATCTGTTTGATGAGGTCAGTAGTTAGATGCTGTTGATATGTATATGGGCATGGCTTTGAAGCTCTCTTCAGGTGGTTAGGGTACTGGCCAATCATTGGTGCAAGTCCTGTTTGGACTACTAACTGGTATTGTTCTTGGTACAGCTGTAGTCCTGAGTTCAACTCGTAATGGACACTCTCATAAATAACCAAGCACTCTGCCTTCTATCATTTGAGATTGTTAACCATTTTGTTATGTTCGTTTTCCTTTTTTGTTTCATCATTTGTTTCCATTGGCCCTAAAAAGCCCTGCCATGGCTTGGTGGTCCAGGGCCTTAAAGTACCAATGAAGTAGAAAATAATTGCTGCTTATTTCAAATTAAGGCTTTTCAAAGTAAAGAAGAGCAGCACTTTTCTTTCTGGAATAACTATCCTCATTACATTGTTGGGAGTGGCTGATCCTTGTTTAAGATCCTTGATTAATCTGGGAATTTTAGTCTTAATTAAAACAGGACCAGCGGCATAACTGTTGTCATGGCAATGACACGACAGGTGTAATTTTCTTTCTTTTGTGATGTACATTTCTGGTACCAAGTTTGAAGAACACTGCTTTAATATTTCTAGATATATTCTTGATTGAGTGTTATACTGTTTTAGTGGAACCACTTATGACGTCACCATTTTCCTCATTTGCATGATACGAAAATCTAAATATCTCATTAGTGAAAAAATATATTTCAAAAACAAAAAAGCCATTCTTGTTTACTTTGAAAAGCCTTTCAAGTAAGCCGCAATTATTTTTTACTTCATAGGCACTAGTAGACCTTTAGCCATTCATCTGCTTTCAGTAAAACCTGTTCAAAGACACTTCAGTGTATACTTTGGCCACACAGCAGAGTATGGCCATTCCACCCTAGAGTCAAATGATATTTAGTCACTGAAGCATATTTGAAGAAACTGTTTTAAACTAGCTATCCACTTGAACCTCAAATTCCCTGTTACTGTATAATATCCTCAATATATGGTCTTGTACATGTACATTACAGGTACATAAATGGGTCAATGCAGAGTCAATGCTGGAAAAGTGTTTTATTGGTCCTTTGAAAAGAAACAGTGTGGTCAAGATGAAACCTCCCAGAAGCGGTATGTTTAAGGATCATGTGTACTGGTATTCCTGCTGCACCTTAAGTGGCTTTTGATGCCTGATCTGACAGTGTTTAAATTCTAGTGCAGAACTATTCATTATAACTGGCACTTGGCTGTTTGTTTAGATCTTGATGTTTGTTGGATCTCATAGCAGGGTTGTTAAAAGGAGCTGGCAGTGGCCAAAAGTCAGGTGCCATTTTACTTCTCATGATCTTGGCCGGGTACAGGCCAGTTTCCTCTGCAGTTACACAGGTTATCCCAGAGATCATAAGTTGTATTTAAACCTGAAGTACTAAGCTTTCTGTAACTGCAAAAGTCACTTCTTATGACATTGCATGTACACAACATACATTTTGGACAGAGCCGTATCTGTGTGATCTGCATTTTCCTGGAGATAAGATTTACCTACCTGACTAAACTGTTTATTCTATTTCATTTGAAGGATCAGGAAAGTCCTTGAATGTTTCAACAGGATCTTTGAAGTCTCACAACAGTCTGTTTGTTCCTGGGGCACAACAAGGTAAGGATCTAAAATGGTTCATTTACCAGTATTAGAAGTCTTGGTCTCCCTCTTTCTCTGTGTTCTGATAATTGTTTGAGACATGGTTACTAATCATGTTTAGAAATATGTTTTGGCCAAAATATGGGGAAACATATAGCTCACGCAGTGTTCTCTTTTTCTTTTCCAGTTGATGGATTTGCTGTTCCAGTTCCTCCACAAAACCAAGAAGACCCACGGTCAGAAACTATTCGAAATCTTAACTTTACAGATAGCAATAATTTTATTGTTCAGTCAGTAAGTCCTGATATCGATATTATTTATCATCTGACATTGAAATGATCTTACTGTCACTGTAAACTCAGAAATATGTATGGAATGTTCTGGCAGCAGGTTGTGCAAGGGGCTAATCACTCCTTCACAGTCCCTCTGTCCCTCACAGGGAAAAGGATATGATGATGTTGATGATGATGATGATGATGATGATGTTTGTGTAAAAGAATCTGAAGTACCTGGCTGATCTTTTTCAACCCTATCAACCCAACAGTATTCTAAGATTTTCCTCAAAAAATCTGCAGATGGTACAAAAGTCTACTCTGAAGACTTGCGGCAATAGTGCTTTCAACATAGCTGCTCTTAAACTTTGGAACTCGCTCCCAGTTAATCTAAAATCTGTTTTATCAATCACAGTTTTTAAGAATGAGGTTAAGACTTTGCTTTTCAAATAGGCTTCTAATTAAGATAACTTACTTTTTTTTTCATTTATTGTAGTAATTCTAACTAGAAGTAGAGGCTTTGATATTTCAGTTTTTAACTACAGATATTATTAAGTGCCACTGAAGTCTGGAAATGAGCACTACAAAAATCCATATATGTATTATTATTTTACAGTTTAAAAGAAAAAATACAATTTGGCATGTGAAAACTAAATCACAAACAGCAATGGAATTAAGTTTGTATATTTGAGGTTTCCCTGAGTGTCCTGAACTTTATTGTGATTGGTCAGTACACTAATGACCTGTCAGAATCAAGTCAAAGTTTCCAGGAATTATTTTCTGATTTTTTTCGCAGTAAATAAATGCAGTTTCTTTTAAATTAAATACTATCTGCAGTCTCACAGCCAGCATATAAAATACAGTGTACACCATATTTTGATCAGTTTATTTACCATGTTGCTTATTTTGTTTCTGTTCCAGCTATGATTGGTACCAGAATGACAAAATAGTTACAATATCAGTTTATACCAGGAAAAAGGTTTGTTTGAGATACAACTGGTAATTTGTCTAGAGCTGAAATAGAGTAAAAGATAAGAATGTGGTGGAGCTCCTGTGTGCTGAAGGCATGCGAGTGGAGCCCCATATCTTAGAGAATTTGGTAGCCCATCTGTCCAAAATATTTCTGCTGTCTGTATGTCCGTACGCCTGCACACCAAGCCCAATACCTTGAAAAATTAGAGAGTAGCACCATTATGGTAACCATAGGCACATCTTTGATATTGACCAGTATCACATGACTATAACGTAGGCTCAGGTTTAGAGCTAATTGAGGTTGTCTTTTTTTAAGTTGACTGGGTACTGGTTTTCATTTGGATTGTGGGCTCAAGTCAGGCTACTCTGACAGAGATTAGATCTACCGTTACTCTGCCGACTGAGCTACAAGGTTGGACAGAGAAAGTCTGGGTCGATTTAGCTGGTGAATCGCAGCGAAGAGAAAGTAAGGGTACATATCGATGTTGTGCCGCGTAGCACTATGAACACAAATGATGTAACAGAGAATTAAGTCTGAAGTGTAAATTTTAGTGCTAATTTAACCCATGAATAACCCACT
>CM042749.1:16635157-16646282 GCA_022496165.2 Catalaphyllia jardinei
GAGCGAGTCAGCGAGTGAGTCAGCGAGTGAGTCAGCGAGTGAGTCAGCGAGTGAGTCAGCGAGTGAGTCAGCGAGTGAGTCAGCGAGTGAGTCAGTGAGCGAGTCAGCGAGTAACTGTAACAGTAACAGTAAATCTTTATTGCGCCTTACTCTCCAAAGGGAGGTATCGGTCTTGTTACAATAAAGGTGATGATGTCTACTAGAATAACTAATTAACTAAAAGATCATACAGTAACTTCTAATACAATTGGTATGAAATTATATTTAATTATTTTGAATTAAGGATGTCTTCTGTCTTCTGAAAAATTAATTATGTGTATTTACCTACTATTTTTGAAGTGGTTTCGTTTTCTAGGGTAAGTAAATACCGTATCTTATCCTCATCATTTAGGCTCTTGAAAACAACATAGTGTGTTGAAAGGAGAGAATGGAGCTCATTTCTAATGTTATCGTACCCTGGGCAATACTTGAAGAAGCGCCGCTCGTCCTCTATATAGCCTCTATTGCAGACTAGACACGTTCTTTCTTCTACTGGATTGGTGCACCTCTATTTTCGTATTTCCCAGTTTGTATTCGCAAGCTATGAACCCCAGACGCAATTTTGTCATGGGTTTCTAATAGTTCTGAGATAGTCTTCCAATTGGTAGTGGATTTTGACTTCTTTATGTGTTAATTTCTCTCTGGAACCTTCTGAAGTGTTGTTGCGGGCCTTCAGTCAATTGCGAGTGAGTCAGCGAGTGAGTCAGCGAGTGCGTCAGTGAGTGGGTCAGCGAGTGAGTCAGTGAGCGAGTCAGCGAGTGAGTCAGCGAGTGGGTCAGTGAGTCAGTCAGTGAGTCAGTCAGTAAGTCAGTCAGTAAGGCAGTCACTCGGTCGTGTCTTTCTGTGGTATTTGCCTTTGTTTACTCTTGGAGCGCTTTTCAATTGAGTGTCGTGAAACCAAAACAAAGCCAATTAATTACCAATTACACTACTCAGCCAATCTCAAACCTTGATTACTTTCGACACTCAATAGAAAATCGCTCTTAAACTCTACTTGAAAATTATTGATTGTCAAGCTGTTTTTTTACCAACCCTCAAAGACTGTAGCTTGCATATGCATGTGCTGTTTTGAGGGTCGATCTTTTCGCATGAAATGAAGAGGGATGTTGTTGTCGGCTGTAAATGAATCGCAGCAATTTCTTTTTAACAATCTAGATATAGTTTTATGTTCCTGGTAAGGTAGATTTTTCCTTAGTTATCAGTCCTTCAGATCATCTGCCTGTGTGTTTATACTGAGCTGTTTTTCGCAGGTTTTACACCCATGGTAAGACTCATTCGGCACGCAGTGTTGGAGAACTCTTCAGCAGAAAAGTAAGTAGATTTTGTTGTGACATATTTAAACACTCTTGTCCAAATAAAGCGAGAGCATTGTTCTCACACTTTGCCTTATCGCTCACTGGCTGTTATAATACTTGTGGTCCTCTTTTCTAGTGTACCATATTTCTCTAAAAGCCGACCTGCTGACCTCGAACCATTTTTCTTCCGTAAAGTTTCATGTTTGGGCAGCCATGCTGCTATTGTATTGGCGCGGGAAACACATCTATTGAACAAGCAACTGTCGCTAACCGTGTTTTTTTTTAATCAGAAACATTTCTGTTTTCGAAACATGTTTCTAATATGGCAAAATGGAAAAAATAGTAGTTTCTGCATACGTCTTTCCCTTTATAACGAATCCCGTGTTGGAATGTGCCGTGATCTAGTCAACTGTTGTGTTTATCAACAAGTAAGGTTTAATTTCACAACAAGCGTTTTTCCTGATTGTGCAGGTCTGTCAAGCTCTTGTTTGCAAATCGACAAGAAAGAGATATCTTATGGAAGCCGCAGTTAGACGTGCTGGCCGATATCGCTAGTCCAAGGTGAGAGTTCTTTCTATCGTTAACAAGTGAGCACAGCACGTACACTGTCCTGTCACGATCTCGCTGCGTTTATCCACTTTTTCTTTCTTTGCTTTGAATCAGTGAGAGGCTGTGCGTTTAAATCTGAGCAGGATTTATCACTTGTCACTTGTTTCCAGATTTCAAGTGTTCTACACGGTGACCCAACCCACCCCTGAGTGGGAAGGCTACGAAGGCCGTGTTTCCATGGAGATGCTGTTAGAAATTTTACCCCCTCCCCCTAGTGCCGGCAGCGAGCGGGAGTTACTTATTGGAGTGTGTGGTCCTGATGCATTCACACAACACATCGTCAGGTGAGAGAGGGGAATTATTGTTGTTCGGCTACGTTTTTTACTCCACTATGTTTTCTTTCAACTCCTGCCCTATTCTTACCACCCACGTGGTAAGTCAGTCAGTCCATCCTTCCTTCCGTCCGTCCTCCTGTTAAGGGACTAATGACGTATTTTTGGGGGGTACGTTGCTAAGGATGTAATGGTCAAGTAAATTGAGAGAATTTGGCATTATTTTGGTCAGTTTCAAACTTTTGTAAACCAATGATCCTAAATATGACGTCATTTTGCCACTTCCATGGTCATGTGACCGATAAGAGAAAACTCTAAATTTTTCTACGCGCGACACAATTTGTGTATCTAATCTATGGTTTGATAATTTGTATTCCTTTTTTGTATCCTGCTAAGCACGGGTTTCTTTTTATTTTGAAAAATGTTCTTTTTAAAGAGATAAACGATATTGAAATACCCATAACATTTTTAAACAAAATATTTTGAAAAAAACAATGCTTAGCTATATTCTGTATTTTGGGGGTGAACTGCGTCACATAGAAAAATTTTAATTCAAAGACCGCCGGAAATTTAGCGTTTTTGCCCAACCGGAACACAGATCCTTTACACATGCGCAGTTGATCTGACAATAGAAAGAACGAGGTGAACACGTTCGATTACGCGCCTATACGTAGGGCGGTGAAACAAAGGTGTGATGTAGTAGATTTGGGTCTACTAAAACAAGGAGATTTTACTTATTCGAAAGAAATTACACGAAACTCCCTTCTATGTGAATCAACAACCTTTTTGCTACATTTTTTTCTGAGGCAATAGGAAAAAGGGAGTTTTTCAGGGATGAAAATAGGACTTTGAATTTCGCGCTGTGAATGAGTACGATCTTCTCGCGCTAGTTGTACGCGTGAGCTTTTGATTTATGAATAAAGTTTATGCGAGAAAGCTCTTCTCTCTGGTATCGAGTTAATTTGTGAGTTTCTTAGAACAAAGCTTAATCATAACTAATTTCTGCTTTCAACAGTTTTTTATTCTTTCTACCTCTTTGTCGAGTTTGCAGAAGTTTTAATTTTGAAAGGAAAATCTGACGCGTACAAGTAGCTAACTTGCATAGTGGAGCGCGTGCACTTTCATGTCCGAGTTGACTGACAAAATATTTTTTCGCCATCTTTTGTGCTGAGATGCTGCAACAGTTTTCGCCAATGCTATAAGGCTACTAAGATCATTTGTGATTATTTAAGCAAAGTGAAATTTATACTGGGAAAATAAATTAGACAAGGAGTTTAGAGAACTCAAACGACAAAATCAAAATCGTTCTATTCGGGTTGAACTGTTGGTCAAAGAAAGCGATACCGTAACTTTGCTTGTTATCTCTGCTGTCTTCCGATATTTCCAGCTAAACTTTCTCTTCCCTACTTTCTTTCCCGAACATTAAATCAACCCTTGTTTTTGTAATGTTTTGTATTTTAATTTTTTTTTGGTTTGGTTATGTTCATTTTAAAGTTTTAAAACGGCTATAATTAAAACAATTATGGGATTGTTATCACATTTTCCAGGTCGGAGAGTGGGTTTTCTGGTCAGCTCACGGCATCATGACGTCAGCACCGGAAGTGTCATTTCACTTCCTTAGCAACGCGCGAAAATCCGTCTGTGGGCCCTTAATCATTTAGTCGATAAGTCGGTCAGTCAGTCCGTCCGTCCGTGCGAGCGTCAGTCCGTCTGACCTACTTACGCCTGCTACTCAAGCTGAAAGCTACTTTTAGAGTGTTAGTTTTGCATTGGCTCAGTGTAACACTCATTCACTTTCCCCGTTCTTCGACGCTGTTACTTTTACGCTTTTGGTTTTCATTTAATCAATCATGCCAGTAAGAAATAGTTTAGGTGCTATTGACGTGGACGTTCGGGCTAATACATCTTAGTTACAGCTTTTCCAAAGGACAAGCCCCAACACTGGTTTTGTTAGGTCCCGTCCTCACTAATCCGTTTTCTTTGCTCCGTTTTCAAAAAGATTTACGTACACACTTACCGTTTTCGTATCGTTTTCGCCCGTCCACACTACAACCCCCTATCCGTTTTGAAAACGCTCTTATACCCTTAGTGCGCATGCTCAAATGAACTCGACGCATGCGCATTTCAGTATATCGGTCCGCGAAATTGGCGCCATTCTTGATTCTGTCCGTAGCGTCTGTCCGCCATTCTGGATACTCACGGTTGAGTGATCTGGCACCCAGTCGTGTCTATTTTGATGACGTCACCGTTTTTAGATAGCATCGTTTTCTCCGTCCACACCAGAAAACAGCGTTTTGAAAAAGCATCGTTTTCAAGTCGCTCAACTCTGGAGAGCGTTTTAGAATGGCTCCGTTTTCGGTGATTGTTTTCGGCGTTGTAGTGTGGACGATAGCCGTATCCGGAGCTAAACAGCTCCGTTTTCGTTTGAAAACGGATTAGTGTGGACGGGCCCTTAAGTTTGCGCCCTTCAATGTTAAGAGTTTTGAACTCGTCGAGAACAACTGCACTATACGAAAAGTTACGGTGTGGAAAGTTATGGCAACTGTTCCAACGCGCTACAAGTTTATGAACATTTTGTAGTTTTAGCTTTGCAAGATATCATAATTTCATCTGCATTAACAGTGTGTTTCTAATACTCTTTCATTTGCAGCATGCTCAAAGACCTCAGTTACACTGGAAAAATGATCCATGCGTTCCTGGCCTGATTTAAAGCTTAGAGTGTACAATAGAGTTTGTTTTGTTCCAGCGCACCATAAATTCAGTCGAAAGGCGTCAGTTGCACTGGGATAATGACTCGTGCATTCCTGGCTTCATTGAGGCCTTGAGTTTGCACTAGACTTAGTTGTGTTCACACCAGCGCGCCACAAATTCATCCACAAGACGTCAGTTACATTCAATGCATTTCTTGGCTGCATTGGAGCTCCGAGTTTACACTAGACTAAGTTACGTTCACATCAACGCGTCACGGAGTCAGGCAACCGACGTCAGTTACACCGGAAACCCCTGCACTCTTGGCGTATCAACAGCACAATACGTGTGTACGCTACAATAAACAGCGTTCATAACAGCAACAATTATACGTAAAAATTATACGCAAACGGACAAGGTATCACTCTCACTACACGAATGTTGATCATGCACTTATGCACTTGGATTATGCATTGCCATCTTCTACTACACCAGTGTGAGATTTCCTGCCTATTGTGACTTGAACAATTTACGATTCAAACGTGGCTGGAGATTCACATAGTTACAACACCTCAAGGTTGCTCAGACGCTTGAGTGCATGTGATGCAGCACGTGATGCAGCACGTGATGCGCACGTGATGCGCACGTGATGCAGCAAGCATCACTCAAAATAGACAATTTCGATTTATTAAAATTCAGCCTAAAACAAGAGACCTCAGTGCGTGGCTTTGGGGAATAAATACAGAGTTTGTTGGGTTTTTTCCCAGCGCCTCGTGCTGAGGATTTTTGTTTTAGGCTGAATTTTAATATATCGAAATTGGGCAGCGCAGCTTTCACGCGACCATCGACAATCTTGCCTTCCACCAAGCATTTTTCGCCTTTTAATTTAACAAACAAGATAAATACTCTCACGATGAGAACGTTTTGATAAGACAAAATCTAATAATGCAGTGTTTTTAACATTGATTCTTATGGTTACCGCTGCAGGCACGGAGACGTTTCGGATTCTAAGACCAAGAACAGATACATAGAATATCAATGGCAGGTTTAGTCATACAAATTTTAATTAGTGAACATCTTTTCTGCAGGATGTACTTGCTGGTCAAGACAGGCTTAAGTCTCATGAATCTTGAATCGTTTCCAAGATGACTAAAATATAACAGTTAGAACTGAATATAAAATATAACAGAACTGTAATCTCCTTCCTCTATGAGACTTTAAAATGTGTACATAATCATTCTCTCAGAGTAAAAACAGAATAAAAACTTTGCAATATCTGCCGAACAGTCCATTGTCTTGTGCATTCTAAAACCCTCTAAGACGACAACGTTCATTGGTCACGCACGTCCTTTAGGCTCGTCACGCAATCGTCCTTCCTCACTTAGGGAAAGAAAGTTGCATGACATGTCCAAAGAGGGTCTGCTTAGGAGGCGGCGGGATTAAGAGTTAGCCCAGGACTATTGTTGTTAGAAACATTTTCACTGTTTCTGATGACAATTTGAAATCGGCGAGCTACAAAAAGACTCGAAAGCAGCAAAAAAAAAAAGGACTCAAAGATGACCGATGACCGGCGGCACGAAGGATTATTACTCTTAAGCTAATTAACTTCATTTCGCTGCAAAAGCTACTCCTTGAAATAATTTATTTTACCGGCTTTATCAAGTGGTGGCTTTTAATTTGATAATAAACTGCCTTACAAGTTGCCCGAACTGTGCTCACACTACAGAACGTTAAAACAAACATTGAATATAAGAATCGTTAAATTATGACAAGGTCTCTGTGAGGTTACAAAACGATAACAGCTACTAGGAATGCAGAGGTCATAAAACAAAGACGGGTGAGGGAGTGCAAAGAAAATATGACTTGTCGCACTCAAAAAAGGTGTAGGGGATTTCTCGACCATAGGGCCGTACGGTTTTCTTTCAAAAAGGGGTAAAGTGCAAAGTTTGAAAAGCGCTGCGCAACAATCGCCCGCTCAAGAAGGCTTTCCAAATGTGCTCAAATCCGCAAAGGAATGACAAGGTATTGAGCCAGAGCCCTAAACAAAGTTACTGTAAGTTTGCCACAGTTAATTTTTAAAAGGCAACTCATAACTACATCAAATGAGAAATTGAAATATAGCATGGAAATGTTCCGTGATCCCGGAATTATGCGCAGTTCGTTATACGTTACTTGTGCAACTGACTGGACATGAGCCAATAAAACAGTGGTAAACAGAGTTAGATATCGCGTCCGTCACTGTCTTGATATGGTCGACTAGGAGTCTATAGAGTGGAGTAATTTACTTTACTTCTGAGCCGAAACTGAATTTTGTCTGAAGAAACAGGTATATCCATACTGAAGGTATTAATCACAATGTAGAAATACGAAGCGCACATACAAAGCCTATACCTGTACAAGCCAGATAAAATAATCTCACTGGCCCCAGTTGTTAAAAAAAGTGGATGACGTTATCCGCCTTATAAATCGCTATCCAGGGGATAAATCTATTATAAGTGTTGGCAAAACAAACCACAGTGTCCACTGGATAGTGATTTATCTGGTGGATAGACGGTTCCGGTTATCCCCCCTTTGAAAAACTGGGACCAGATTTTGATTTACTTAACAATATTGTATCTTGCATTTGCAGTAAAAGTTGTATCTGTTAACATGTGATAGATCAAATAATTAAAAAATCCCAAAACAACGATTGCACTGGTAACGAAGTGTCAAAGAGTTTCCATTACCTGGGCTACTGTACAAAGCTATGAACTTAAACAAATCGTTTATAAAACACGCACTACATATTTTCCTCGTACTGAACTACTTGCGTCGATAACAAGCATTAGAAACTTTCTGACTGCAACAGTTTACATGTTTGCAGACGAAGAATCCGCCAAGCTTCCTTGTAAGTCCAGCGTAACGTCATCTCCAATCAGAACAAATGGTGCCCAGTCACTCACGGTGTACTTCTTGGTTTCTCTCATCCACTTCATGGACTGGTGAAGAGCTTTACTAGCACTCTGCTTATCATGCACCAGATGCCCGTAGAAACGAATCATGAACTCTTTGGTAGATCGGTCATTCAGAAGCCACAGGGATACCAGAACTGAACGTGCTCCAGATGCAATGAAGGCACGAGCAATACCCACAACTCCCTCGGCCTTCATGATCTTTCCGCGACCACTGTGACAACAGCTGAGCACAACCAGTTTGGCTCGCAGACCAACCTTCGAGATATCTTCCATGGTCAGCATAAAGTGTTCCTTGCTGAGAGTCCGTTCAGAGAAACAACTCGGGGAAAGAGCGATCTCTCCCCTCTCTGCATCACCGTGGGCCGCAAAGTGGATTAAACTCACATCTTGCATCTTTCTAAGTACCTCCTGTTTTGTAGCCTGGTTTCCTACAATAGCTTCAAGGCCCAGCAATGCTGCAATTTCCTGTGCCTCCTTTCTGGCTTCAGGCAATGGTTGCAGCCTTGTACTTGGGTGAACGGAAGGGTCGCCCACAATCAGTGCCCCTGACGAGCTGTGATACTCAGTGGGACTAGTCTGGATCAGCTTAAGTGTTGTCAGTGACGGTACAAGGCGCATGCGGAAGGTCTCTGACAGAAATTGTGCATTTGCATCTTGCAGTGCGGAGAAGGGCACCATAAACAACACACCGTCGGGGATGATGATGATGTCTTCACGTTGAACGAGATCAGCAACAGGACCGAAGAGTCTGTTGTACAACAGATGAAGGCTCGACTCCTCAGTCTCGTCTTGTTCATTCTCCACGAGACGCTGCTGGGTTTCCTTTTTCCTTTCATCAGCGGATGACCTTGTGTGATAATATGCAGACAATGAGCGATCTTCGCATTCAGTGCTTACCGGTAGATTCAAAAGACCCGCGATTTCTTCCTCCGCTGATCTTAGTATAGATAATCTTAATCGGATTTGGCCTTCTTCCATAATCCAGAAAAACATATGATCCCACACAACAGCTATGAAGATAATTGTGCTTTGATTTTGAATGGACAGTTGTCTTAAACCATTTACATAAACGTCATTGGAAATTTGAATTTGGTGGATTCCATACTTCTCTGACATCAAGTGGACAAGAGCCCTTGCTCGTCCTCTTTCTGCGGTGCATAATGCCTCAGGAACGTTTCCTTGAAGGACCAGATGATGACATAATACCCAATAGTTTCGAGAAGTCGTGTTGTTCAGGGAAATGTTGTGTTCATCCTGAAGTTTTTCAGCGTCCCTTTCGACACAAGAAATGCTTTCAAAAAGGTACTCACATGCCTTTTTCAACTCTCCGTTGTTGGCACTATAAATACCTAATGACAAAAGAGCCACGTGTTCTCTTCTTGCGTCGTGGACCTCTCTCAACACGTTGAGAGCTTTCTCTTGAAACTCTATCGCTGCTCTGAATTCTCCGAGGGCGTCGTAAACAGAAGCGCAACAAATCAAAGCTGTTGCTTCGCCACGCTTGTCACCCGTGTTTTTCATTATTTCAATTGCACATTCATAGTTCTCAAGTGATTTCTGGTATTGACCATTGTTGCTATAGAACAAGGCAAGGTTGATGTAGTTCGTTGATATTTGCCTTTTGATCCCAGTTTCTTTCGAAAGTTCGAGAGCTTTTCTCGCGCATATCTCTGCTTCGCAGGATTGCGAGTTTAGCGCATAGTACACAGAACCAAGTCCAGTCAAAGCGACTGAGTTTAATCTCTTGTCTCCAGTAGCATGACTTACTTCCAAAGCCCTTTTGTAACAATCCATGGACTTTTCATATTGGCCAATTTCACTGTATACCTGGCCAAGGTTATTGAAGGATCCTCCCTCTGCGCATCTGTTCCCAGTTTCCTTCAGAATGTTGACTGCTTTCTCTAGGTGCTCGATGGCTTTTTTGTACTTACCAGATGTCAGATAACAGGTCCCAAGACCGTTGTGAGCGGATCCTTCAAGTTCTTTGTGTCCAAATTTTGTCGCTATATCAAGCGTTTTTTGATACTGCTCGATTGCATCACTGCATCGGTTGAGAGCATGATACCCAAAACCGATGCTGTAGTAGCAGGCAGCTATATCGACCGGAACTCCATGCACTTTCATTATTTTAAGTGACTTGAAATGGCAATCAAGAGCTTTTTCAAATCCCTCAGTCGCTTGGTAAGTTATCCCAAGCTGTTGATACGACAGTGCCGTTCCTCTGTAATCTCCAACCTCTTTTAGTATTTTCAGGGACTCTTCTAGGTCAGAGATTGATTTATGGTATTGGAAGAGCTGTCTGTACACGGAACCAAAGTCGCGAAGTGCTGTACCTTCTCCTTTTCTGTCTCCGATTTCCCGACATATTCTCAGAGCTTCACTTTCGGACTCGATGACTTTATCCTGTTTACCAAGAACGGAATACGCCTGAGCCATGATTACACAAGCATTTACTTGTTTCCGTTTGTCTCCATTTTCTCTAGCAGCTCTATGTAACTTGCTTTGATAAAAAATTACTTGAAAGGGTTGAGCAGTGCATCTGAACTCCCAGCTGATACTTTGATGTGCTATTGCTTTTGCCGTCTTCGCTTTAATGCTGTTTTCCAGACATCGCTGGGAGCTTGCCAAAGCTTCCTGATACTCATTTATGATCAGATATACTCTCGCCAGCTGAGAGTGCAAAATTGCCGCAAGGCTGAAATTCCAAAATTCGTCTTCACTTTTGTCCAATGAAAATGGACACTCTTTGTAGAAGTCAATGGCTTTATAATAACGACGCGTACTGAATAGAAAGTCCGCTACCACGAGACCAATATCCAGTTTCGTCACTCTTTTTTCACCCATTGCGAAAAGCAACTGAAACCACGACGTGTCAGCTTTAACTACCTACGTTCTGTTTGCTACTGCTTTTCTAAAAAAGTCGTAAGATTGAGTCTTACTTGGTTCGCAGTTGAAGGCAATCACAATTGAATACTGTTGAAGATTGGGAAATTGCCTGTGAATTAGAAAAAATTGAACAATAAGTAGTAGTAGTAGCAGTAGCAGTACAGTGTAGTAGTAGCAGTAGTAGTAGAAGTAGAAGTAGAAGTAGTAGTAGTAGCAGTAGCAGTAGCAGTAGTAGCAGTAGTAGCAGTAGTAGCAGTAGCAGTAGCAGTAGCAGTAGTAGCAGCAGTAGCAGTAGCAGTAGCAGCAGCAGTAGCAGTAGCAGTAGCAGTAGCAGCAGCAGCAGCAGCAGCAGTAGCAGCAGCAGCAGCAGCAGTAGCAGCAG
>CM042749.1:16650602-16714690 GCA_022496165.2 Catalaphyllia jardinei
AAACCATGTAAAAAGTGAGCAGCATATCGGATCTGAAAAGACCTACGCCCCCATGATGGAGCGGCTGTGAAAAAAGGATCTATTGTATACCTAACAACCCATCTCTTGCCGGTTAATAACATTATCTACCACTGCATCTTCTATGGTCTTAACTGCTATGTTAAGTTTATTATGATAAGTGTGGCTCCAAGTCAGGAAATAAGCCAAGCTTTGTGGTCCCATTTCGTATTATAATCCACCAGGAGCCCATTACTAGGAGCTTGGAACTCCCATAATAGGCCAATGCAACGGCATTTTTACAGACAAATCTATTTTTAGATGTTTTTCCCGCGAAATAGGCCAGTTCTAGTCTACGTGAGCACGCTTCGGTGAGGATAAAACAATGCGGCCTCACGTGAACATGTCGAAATCATTTCGACATGCCGACATTAGTCCGTGCTTGTGATTGCAATTGGTTACTGAGGTTCCCGATCTGAATTAAAGATACAAACTCAAAGTAAAAATCAGTCTGTGAAAACGCAGAAATATGGGGTAGTTGCAGGCTCCAAGTGATGGGCTCCTGAATCCACCCATTTGGGACTTGTTTTTTGAAGGAAAACAACTTAGCAGTCGTTCTAAATGCAATCACAACGTCTCTCGAAATAAGAAACGATAATCCTCAAGACGACCAGTATGCTTGCTGTAGGTAATAGGGTAGAAGATACTGGGCCTGGTCATGACTTACCATATCCAAGCATACTAGTCGTCCTGAGGATTATCGCTTCTTCTTATTATTAAAATCGGCGTAAACCACCAATTCTACAGTTAGCAAGCATACTGGTCGTCCTGAGGATTATCGCTTCTTATTATTAAAATCGGATTAAACCACCAATTCTACAGCTGGGGTGCCAAAAAAAGGGCCAAGTTCGCAGGTGCTCCAAGAATGCTGAAATATTGCACTTCATGAAGTTATCAAATCAAGTCTTTGATGGAAAATCCATTCCTTTGTAAATACTTCTTAAACTTATTTTTAGTATTTTTATTGATCACAATTTTAGCCAGTGTTGTACGTGTTATCTTAAATTTAATTAATTTTAATTGTAATTCAAATAATTGTTCCTGAAAAGCCCCATTGGGGAGGCAACAATAAAGTATGTATGTTTACAGTATGTATGTATTCCTCCCCTGTCCAATCTTTGCTATGCAGTACACTGATTTCCACCTTGCGTTTACACAAAACAAGCGGAACTGGGCGAATTTTCAGTGAACGGCTAAGTGTGCAACTTTGGGACCTGCTTTTTTCAGGTCCCAAACTTGCACACTTGGCCGTTCAAAAATTCGTCCAGTTCCGCCGGTCCCGTGTAAACGCAAGGTGGAACAGTCCAAGTTTTTGTCCGCGTAAATATTTGTCCGGACCCGTGTAAACAGGGCCTTAGACGTCCCCATCTCTATAATTCCTACGCCGTTTGCACAGGGGGATGGGGTATGAATAAATATTGTGTACATAACATGCTTTTTTCTCGTCTCGCCTTCTTCCCCACTCGGCCATACTACCCTGTCTCGCCTTCTTCCCCACTCGGCCATACCACCCTGTCTCGCCTTCTTCCCCACTCGGCCATACCACCCTGTCTCGCCTTCTTCTCTACACGGCTAACGCCATTTGCGTTCGCGACCTAGTGACCCTTAGAGAAAAAAACGGCTGCCAGCAGACTAACATAACATTATCCACTAGTTCTTCAGGTTCTCATGCAAGTTCTATACCTAATCATTCTCTAAAGTATCAATGAGACGAATCTAGACGAGAAAACACTGAAGTCAATCATGCCAGCAAACTACACAGAAGTTAGCATATCGCGACCTCGTCACGTACGCATGAATCAATCTGAATTTTCATTACTCGCAACGACGAACTCACGATCAATTTATCGATGGGTTAAGGTTTTAAATGTTGCTTCACTTTCAAGGAATTATAGGAAAGGGGCATGCCTCTAAACCTGAAGCCAGGTAAGCATTTATAGTAAGAGAATTTATCCAGACACTGCATACAGACTGTACAGGCTGGTTCACACTTTGACATAAGCATAAGCACAAGCATAACCATAAGCATAAGAAAAATAAGAAAAACATGTGTGAACCGGGATAAGCACAAGCATAAGAATAAGAAAATGGAAAAAGTTCCATTCCTTGTGCTTATGCTTATGTAACCCCGGTTCACACATGTTTTTCTTATTTTTCTTACGCTTATGGTTGTGCTTGTGCTTATGCTTATGTCAAAGTGTGAACCAGCCCTAATAGTGGGACTGCAATTAGCTGTAATTGCATGTATTTAAAATTTTCTAAAGGTTCAAAGCGATTTTCAAGTAGTCTCACGAGAGACGTGATTGCATTTAGAACGACTGCTAAGTCAGAAAAGAAGTCCCAAATGGGTGGATTATAGCGCTTCATTACTTGGAGCCACAGACTTGTTATATTAATTATTCACTTATCATGATAAACTTAATATTGCAGTTAAGACCAAAAAAGATGCAATGGTAGATATTGTTATTAACCGGCAAGAGATGGGTTGTTAGGTATACAATAGATCCTTTTTCCACAGCCGCTCCATTATCTCAAAAAATCACATGAGAATTTCTGATCAACGGCAAGTCTTCTCTGTTACAATTAGCTTCCGGGGCTCTAAAACTTAACTTAGAAGAAAAAAAGGCATTAATCGAAATGAAATAG
Organism: Catalaphyllia jardinei; assembly: GCA_022496165.2. Lineage (NCBI taxonomy): Eukaryota > Metazoa > Cnidaria > Anthozoa > Scleractinia > Caryophylliidae > Catalaphyllia > Catalaphyllia jardinei. The sequence goes on from CM042749.1 coordinate 16,653,306, forward strand.
CTGGTTTTTATTTAGTATGCGTATTGTTGAAACTTTAACCGGAAGTGGCCTAGTTAGTCATCTTCTCGTAAGTTTTTTCTTAGTAAAATGCCTCAACCTTAGTATTTTTTTCCTTGATATTACTAAAGCAAGGGCTGAACTTCAGAACTAGACTTCACGATATAAAACATGGGCATGGAAAATATAAGGTCATTTCCGGTTGCTTCCCATATGCTTCAAATAGGACCATGTTGTGATAACAGCCACAGCCAAACGAAAAATGTTCGTGAGCTAATGGTTTTGCCCATGAAAGCCTACAAAGATGGTTTTGTTTTTGTCTGAAGTTAATGGTATGTTTCTAAAACAGATATTGAAAAGTGGCCAAAATTGCACCGGAAATCAGCCTCTGAGGACCCCCGAGGGGCTGATATCCAGAACTCGGCTGAAAAAAAGTCGTGGAACCTAAGACTTTGGCATGTTACATAAGTCCACATAACGACTTTGCGTACCAATGTTACGCACAATGGGCCGACCTTCATTTCCAAGTCTGCCCCGGTCTCTCAGGCAGAAGAGCTTAAAACCGGAGGCGTCTAAATATGTTAATGCAGCATATGTGCCAAATGCATACATGAAAACTGTCTGTTCCCATGCCAGCCTACTTTCTTGAATTGGTTAACTGTTGTGATTACCATTTCGGAAATTCAATCCCTATGGGGTCTACGTCTTAATCTCACTTCACGACCGCCAAACTTCAATCTTATTTGATTCTTTTCTTCAGGCCCTTCGGCAACCTTGAGCACTTGAAAGTACTCTCTTACGGGGAAGGTCGGGGAGCCTCTTCGTCTCTTAGGCTGTGTTCACACTTGGTGCCCGGGCATTAGTGCCAGGGCACCAGCACAAAATGGTGCTGCGTTCAGACACTGGGTACCCGATTACTCCCTTTTGCTCAGTTGGACGCCATTTTGATGTAAGCATACTAAGGAATTGTGGGTATACAAAGCAGTGGTTGGTGGGTAACGTGCAAGGAAACTAACGAAAAACGTGTGCACACGGGGAATCAGTGCCCAGTTCAGTGCCCGAGTACAGACCTTGTACTCGGGCACGGTGCCCGTGCCCGAATTCTGGCGTGCGTACTTGAAAAAACGGTGTCTTCAGATTGGTGCCCATCAAGAATCGTCCTCAGGCACCGCGCTCGGGCACCAAGTCTGAACACAGCCTTAGGGGCGTAAATCCAGGATTCTGGATTACAACGCTTAGGGTGTTGATCACGAAACGCCACTATTTTAGCTGTCGAGGTACCTTAAAGGGTGTACTGAAAGAAAAAAATAATAAAATAAACGCTGTCATTTCCGTTCTTTGGGCCGGGTTCCTCTCCTGAATAGCGGCTGGTAATATTGAGCCTATTCCGACTTCAGTGATATCTGTTAAGAATAAAATATAGCTCGTGCCACGCCCAACTTAGGGTTTTAATTCAAATTGTGCGACAAGCATCCCCGATGTTTTTCATATCGCATTCCCCCCCCCCCCGGGGGGTGTAAGGCTGAGCAGTCCCGAGTACGGATACCATAAGGAAGTAAGGAAAGAAATTTAACGTACATATCATTTGGTATTCTCAGCGCTGGCTCGTAACACGTCGAATGACCATTGACCAATTCCTACCTTAGCCATGCAGATCGAACGTTGCGCTTTAACAAAGCCCGTTTCCTTCAAGATGGTGAGCTTGATTTTGTTGCACCAATGGACAATTTACTAGCATAGGATTTTGTGTGGTGACCAGTTGATTTTTGATATAATATTTTCTTGCATGCGGGTGATTTGGGTTGACATCATTTTACCGTGGACTAAATTGAGGCAATTGCACATACTCAATATATCTCTACCAAAATTTGATCATTCGAACTACGCGAAAATGAAAGATCAGTAGCGACCCATCATGATGCGGCTGTATGCACTTTGCGCAGTGTGTTATAAACTAATAATTACTTCATGTTTCATTTTCAAATGGGAACCATTGCTGTCTGTTTGTGCGCATCGGTGCGATTTCATTTTCAGTGGCTGACCTTTTGAGCTGATCAACTTATCTTTGTTTTGTCTTTTGTAAATAAGCTTCAAAAGCATGGAGGACGCAAGCGAAGAGACAGCATTGGACATCGCATTATTAGTCGCTAAGTTCTTGGTTAACAGCCATCGTTACCAGAAAGCTATCGATCTTTACGAAGAGATTTTAATCATTTCCAAGCTAGAGTCCTTTCAAGCTATTTTCTATTTCGAGGATGTACAACTTTCCATACATCAACAGCTAACCAGTGCCCATTACTGCTTGGGGAACGTAAATGAGGCATTGAAACACGCACAACAGGCCGTTAAAATGAGTATAGAGAACGGATGTAGGGCAGAAGAAGCGACCTCCCTTGGCCGCCTCGGCATGCTGTACGACGACCTCAAGAAATATGACAACTCAATAGCTGCGTATGAAAGATCGCTCGGAATACTGGAAGACATAGACGACAGGCAAGCGCAGATTATAGTCCTAAACAATCTAAGCTCTGTTTATGATAGTCTCCGTCAGTATAACAAATCAGTCCCATCTCTGTTAAAAGCACTGCAAATCCTGCAAGAGCTTGGCGACAAAGCCGATAGAGAAGATGAAAGAAAAATTTATGCCAACCTTGGTAAAGCATACTTCAGCCTCGGACAACACGACGAGTCCATTTATTATCAGAAGAAAGCTCTGGAAACCAGCCAGGCAATCGGAAATAAGTCAGGAGAAGCATTTAATGCAATAAATCTTGGAAACTCGTATTTCGTTCTTGGAAAGTACGAGCTAGGGATTAAGTATTTGGAGAGATCCCTTGCGATAAGCAAAGCAGCTCAAGACAAGCAAGGAGAAGTGAATAGTTCCTATAATCTTGCAAGTGTGTATACGGTCCTCGGAAGGTATGATAAGGCCATGAGTCACTTAGAGAGATCCCTTGATATAAGCGTTGAAATCAAGGACAGGCAGGGGGAAGCCAGATCGTACCTTGGTCTGGGTGAGGTGTACCGCGGTACTAGGATGTGGGAAAAGTCAGTCACATTCCTGAAACGTGCTCTTTCGATAATGAAAGAAATTGAGGATAAAACTGGAGAACTACTCACCCATGAATCAATAGGAAGTGTTTATGGTTCCCTTGGCGATTATGATAACTCGCTTGAAAATTTTGAAAAGGCTCTAGAGATTAGTGTCGCGTTGGGGGACAAAAGAGGTGAAGCCTCGGTGTACAGCAACTTGGGTTCCCTGTACCTCAATTTTGATCAGTTGGCTGATTCAGCCAGTTATCAAGAAAGAGCTCTCCAACTTTTAAGAGACATTGGGGACAAAGAGTTTGAATCTTCGGTTCTGAGCAAGTTAGGAGCTACCAGCTTCGTCTGCAAGCAGAGTCCGAGTGAAGCAGCTGAGTATCTGAGTGAAAGTATGTCATGCAGTGAGAAAGAGAGCGAACGACTTGATGACCAAACGAAATTGTCACTCAGAGAACAGAGAATAGGGCGGTACCATGACCTCTACGTGATTTTGATTTACATGGGGAGGCTTACCGATGCGCTGTTCGCCGCTGAAAGAGGACGCGCCCGCTGTCTGGTAGACTTAATGGTAGAGAAGTATTCGATTGAGAACACGTCTCAACCAAGGAGGAATGGAGTAGAGTTTACTGACTTGAAACGCCTTTCCTTGAATAAGCAAATTAACATCGTGTTCATGACCACATCTTTGACAACCGTCTTTTTCTGGGTTATCAAGTACGGCACGGAAATCTCCTTTGTGGAATCAATTTGTGAACGGTGTTCTGAAGACGTGGAAACTACTCTGGAAGAGATGGTTACGACGAGTCATCGGTCCTTTTATGGAAATAATGAGACCAAGTGCGAAGATCGTTCACTGAAGGCGCTATATGGAGACGTTCAAGATGAAGCGATGGATTTGCGCAATATAGAGCTCGAAGAGGAGGAGGAGGAGGAAATGGAAAATACAAGTTCAACACTGCATCTGATGTATAACATGTTAATAGCCCCTGTTGAACATCACATCAAAGGCCAAGAAATCATCATTGTTCCTGAAGGCAGCATATTCAGGGTTCCATTTGCCGCACTGGTAGACGGCAACGGGAAGTTCCTGTCGGAATCATTAAGAATTCGACTCGCTCCGTCTCTTACAACTCTCACTATGATCCAAGAACGCAAAGACAATCTCCCGATGGACCAAGAATGCGGGCCTCTGATCGTCGGAGATCCGGACCTTCCTAGGGAAATGGGACTGTCGACATTGCCTGGAGCTCGAATAGAAGCCATGGAAATCGCCCAGGTGTTGGGCGTGACACCGCTCACTGGAAAACAGGCCACGAAACATGAAGTGTTGCAAAGGATTCAAGAAGTACCTCTGGTCCACATTGCCGCTCACGGAAGCTCAGAAAGAGGAGAGATTGCTCTCGCTCCCGACACTTCATCTCAAGTTCCAAAGAAGGAGGACTGCATGCTGACCATGGCAGACATCGCAAAGGTTGGAATCCGAGCCAAACTGGTGGTGCTAAGCTGTTGTCACAGTGGTCGTGGAGAGATCATGAAGGCCGAGGGAGTTGTGGGTATTGCTCGCGCCTTTTTAGCCTCAGGCGCTCGTTCAGTTCTGGTATCTCTGTGGCTGCTTGATGACAGTTCCACGAAGGAGTTCATGATTCATTTCTATGAGCATCTGGCACGTGATAAACTGAGTGCAAGTGAAGCTCTTCACCAGTCCATGAAGTGGATGAGAGAAACCAACAAGTTCGGCGTGAGTGACTGGGCACCATTTGTTCTGATTGGAGATGACGTCACCTTTGACTTTAATTCTCGCAATAAACTAGTGTGAATTTCTCGAATTATCACTGATACTTTTACATTAGGCGCAAGTTATAAGGGTTTTGATTTGGATGAAACATAATATAAGCATAAGTAAAAGTTCACAAAAGCGAATTTAAGTTGGTAACGCCGGGGTTTCGTTTTAGACATGATCTGAATACACTACCCTTAGACTAGCAGAGCAAAAAGGAACTTAACTAATTAACTAACTAAATAACAGGGCAATGATGAAAGACTGGCAACCTTTTATTGCCGCAGAACCTGCATGTACTTTACTGAAGAATTCTACAGGCCCTCCTGAAATAGAATTAATATATACTTGTCTTTCTTCATATCTAGCTTTGGGTGCAGTCTTTTAAGTGAGACCCCAACACAGTTAGAACCACGACTTACACGTAAACCAGACGTTGGCGTGTATTAGGATAACATCCCTTTACATATATGATAATACGCGGGAAAAAATTACTCGATTCTGATTGGCTGAGAGCAGTGCAGTTCAAGTATAACACCAGTGCAAATTACACATCGTAATTCTGGATTATGATTTGCAGAAAGACAATGAGAATTTTTTACGCCAATGATGTCATGTAAAGCAATGACAAAAATTTTGTACGGAAACTTTGAAAAAGGTTTTCACCAATGCGAAAAAAAATGGCTTTAAGAAACATCTTCCGGCACTTTTTCCGCGCGAATTTTTTCATGTTTGTATTATTAATAAGTAATCATCCTGTTTTTCTCGTTCAATTTGAAATTAATTTACACTTGTGAGTTTTTCAAAAAACTAAAATTGCACTCGCCGAAGCGGCTCGTGCAATTTCAGCTTTTTGAAGAACTCACTCGTGCAAATTAATTCCAAATTGAACTCGAAACCGCATGATTATCTATACTAATTGCGGTAAGATGGTAATGCTAAATAACAAAAACAAATTTTTCAAATATACTTTACAAGTGAATATACGAAAGTCCATATTTTTATTTATTCATACCGAACTAAATCTGAGTGCCTTTACTGCTTTTATGTCCGATGGGGAATTTTTCATAAAGTCTCTTCAGAATAGACGATTCAGTATGTATTAAATTACTGCTTGCCATTTGATCACCATTTGTAATAACAGTTTCTGATTGACTCTCTACCTGCCAATTTCATAATTGAAGAGTGATCATGTGGGTATCCATTTAAAGCTGACAAAGTATTTAACACCAGACAAGTAAAATGGGTTATAACCGGATGTCTGTCTACAGTTGTCTAAAGCTGGTACCGACTCCCGTGGGACACCCATGGGAACTTTGAAACGGACAGACAGCTTTTTTTTTAAATTCCTTCGAACAACAAAATCCGTGATTTACACCCATTAGAATCCGCGACCTTTTCATATGTCCGGGAAAATTGATGTCTTTGAGTTTTTGGAATAAAAAAGATCTTTTTACCTTGATGAGTTTTATTATCGATAGTATCTAAAGCTTGTTGTACTGAATGGAGGGAACAAATCATGGATTAATCAGCTTGAAATCACTTGCTCGACTTACTTCAGACCCTATTTCATTCACCTTCACTTCCTTTCATCCCTTCCTTCAGCTTCATCTCCTTGGATAAGGCCTCAAACAAATCACCATGAGCAAAAGGTAAAAAGATCTGGGGTAATAAAATACTAATTTTAAATTGTTCCTAACTATTCATAATGTTAAAGCTGACCCTTTGTGATACATTAATATTAGGTGTAGAAGTTCAAAGGTTATAGACGCTGTGGGTATGCCAGGGCCAGTTGACACTAAAATAGGAAAAAAACAAAAGAAACAGGTTACCAAAATTGATGACATTTTGATGTTTTAGAAAACTCTATTTGGAGTAGTGTCAATAAATCATTGGGTTGTGCTGTGCTGTTTGCAAAGTTTCCTTACTTTCTTTAAAACAACCATTTCGCCGGCGACATCAACCTGACACTGCCAACCATCGAAAATTTTGTTGCAGTTACTAAACCACAAAAAACCTTACAAGCAATGGACTCGTAATCGATTATCAGTTTATGTCCTAGAATACCTGTGAGATACAATCGTGAGAATGGCATGCCTATAAATTAACAATTGTTCATCACTGAGCCTCCCCCGGGCCCCCTGCTCTCTACCAACCTACCTTAACTCGGATTGTTATTAACATTAACTCCATATATAATATATTGTTAGTAATAGAAACAGGACCAAGTGGAGGACAGTAATTGCGCGGGTAATCGGGCGTAATTGCGCGGGTAATCGGCTCAAATGTTACAAATACGATTAAAGGTAAAGGTAAAGTCTGCATTCGGGCCAAATGTGGCCCATCAGGCCGGAGCTTATCCCGGTTTCTGTAGCATGAAGCGACTAGGAGTATTTCTACTCCCCCCTGGATGGGATTCTAGTCCATCGCAGGGTTACCCCCCAGCATTAAATTCGCCGGTACCCATTTATACACCTGGGTGGAGAGAGGCAATGTGAGAGTCAAGTGTCTTGCCCAAGAACACAACACAGTGTCCCCACCCAGGGCTCGAACCCGGACCGCTCGCTCCGGAGTTGAGCGCACTAACCATGAGGCCACCACGCCTCCCAAATAAATACGATTAAAAATATTACTGAAATAATAAAATATAAATAACAAAAAGGCATGCAAATGGAGGGAAGAAAATAATCTCAAAGCAATCAGTCCCGTTAAGGTGAAATACACTACTACTAATAATAATGATAATGATAATGGTGATAATAAAAACAATAATGAAAGAACTTTAATAAAAATGTTGATGTCAATGTGTTATTAAAACGTATATGCAAGAAGATTCTTATTGATTCTCACCCTGGAAGTTGACCATTAATTGGTGCTGTTTTCATTCTCTTGTTGCTTTTTGTGCTGTGCGAGTGCCGCTAGCCGCCTATCTCTCAAATTCCTCCTTTCATTCAGTTGATCTAGAGGCATGGTTTCAGCTAACGCCTTCTCAAGTTTGTCCAGTGTTTCACCGCCGAGTGTACGAGGAGCTCCCTGTTCCTTACAAACAGTCTCAATGTTTGCTCCGTATCTCTCACAGTAATCTCTGATTCCTAAATGGAAAACACCACACTTCAGGTACACTGACATTTGACATTGCTAATAACAGTTAGAAGCATATGTTTCAAGGCACAAATACTCTGTGAAAAGCTCTTGGCCAATCCAATTCATGAACCAGATCAAACATTTGTTGCATTTAATGATAATGATAATGATAATAATACTGATAGTGATAATGATAATAATCATAATAATAATACGTTTATATAGCGCTAATACTTTGACTGGCACAAATACACTGGCAAATATCCTTTCACCATGTTCACACAACCAACTAGGCAAGTATTAAATATGTTTCAAAAACAAAAAATTTTGACAGAGTTGAATTTCTGTTTAGACAGTTAGTTCACAATGAGACCTTTCAAAGAACTGATTCGTTAAACAACGTTTAATGAACTTCAGGGCTGGAGACAAGGCAGTACTTCTTTGTCAGTGTATCCAATATCAGTTCCTTGTCTATCCTGACTATCCCTAATTGATTAATTTCTTCATTCTTAAAGGTTTTACAAATTCGCAATTAGCCAATCAGAAGCTGCACCTACTGTCTTAATATCCAGTGATATCAAGTCACTGACCTGACATGTCTACGATACCATATTCACCATATTGGCTGAATTTGGATACAGTAATTACCTAATCGCACTGTAGGGGGATGCATGCTGACGTCAGCGTTTACATTTGTGCTCATTTGCATACAGCTTTGCATACAGAAGGAAATTGTCTCTGGACAGCTAAAGAGCTAGTGAAACTTAATACCTGGTGAAATATTTAGCTCTTGAGTGTAATATTCAAATAGATATTGTCTTTCAAAAACTGCAAAATTTCTGGGTGGCAAAAGGGCACTAATGAGCTCATACATTCTTTGTAAAATTTTGAGTTTTCAAACCTGTGTTGCCCAAAAAGTATTCAATACAACAGGCTCATATTCATTGGCAGAGTTAACCGTACTTGACCTTTCAATATTCAGAACTGATTTATTTGTAGCTCCATCAGAAACTGAATTGCTTATGCTAATGAGACAAATATTGTAAACAAGGATTCCACTATTCAGTGAGCTTCAATGGCATATCAGGCTTCAGTTTGGTGTTGCCATGGGTACTTTGACTTGACCGCTTCCCGCCAAATTACAATTAACCAGGGCTCGACCAAACTTGCCTATTATGCCACCAAAGCATACCAAAAGGTATGATTAGGACCAATGAAACACATAATTAAATATCCAAAATCTTTAAGAAGGAAGAGTGTGAAATCTTCTTCAGGCTGTTCATGTGCATAATGACATTAAAGTGATGAGAGCTTATGATTTAAGGAATAGAAAACGAGCCAGCAAAAGTGCAATTTGGGTGTTACAAATATCTTAATTCCACAAATTGCTAATGGGTACCTACAGGTTTGCTTATTCATCTATTTCGGTATGGTATTTGAAAGGGTTAATTTTACGATAACTGCAGAAATTCACGTGCGCTCATTGGCTAAATTTTATGGTCAATATACGGACAGACACGAATTTGAAATTTGTGCGACACGTCAGCGAATGAGAGCGGGAAATTTGACAATCTGTTATCGTAAAAAACAAATTGATGTCAGTTTTTAATGCGTCTGTTCTGTTATTGACAATGAATTTTGTCATCACATTGTCAAAGTAGTCTGCGGATCCACAACTACTTTGACAATATGACAAAATTCATGATCAATAACAGGATAGACACATAAAAAACTGACGTCAATTTGTTAATTATCATAATTGATACACAAGGGGCAGGGCTTTCCCGTATCAACCTTTGTTAGGTTCCCCCACCCCACTCCACCCCTGTCCAACATACCATTGGCATTTAGCTGCATGGTTTCAAATGGACCTATAAGAGAATAACGTAATCCAAGGCCATCTGTCATAGCAGTGTCAACATCCTCAGGAGAGCAAATTCCATCCTACAGAAATTACATACAAGTTACTCTGTTACAGTGGGTAATTTTTGTACGGCATCTTGTTTGCTGATACCTCAAAGATCTATTTTGCTCACAGTACGTTGGGTATGAGATTCTTGGCCCAAAAACCTATATTAATAGAAGGGTGGATTTCATTCAATGTTGAGAGAAATGTGGAGGAAGTGCTTGAACAAGTGCGATTGTTTGATTTTTTATATGTTTTTTAATTGGGACCTTAAGCCAAAATGAAACAGAGTGATTCTATCCGCACACAATAGTTTTCATTCTTTTCACCTCTCATTTACACTTCATTTTCACATTCTGCTCTTTTTATTGTTCGTGGGTAAATTCTTAGCTTTTATCTTCATCCCACTGTTTCAGAAATTGTATATGCAGAAGTTTTACTCGATGAACTTTAACTTGAAAATGACCGTGGAGCGGTTGAAACATCGTTCTTATTTTTTTTATAACTCGTTTTTATAACTAAAAAGTCTGCATGTTGTAACCTGTTGTATGATTTCATTCAATTGTAACTATAATGACCATACCTCCACAGAGGTTTTCTCTTTTCTATTTTTCAATCAAATTTGAAATAAACAAGTAAGAAAACCTTCAGGTTGTGCAATCGGCCATAAGGGCTAAATTAATTTTAATGTGAAATTGTTCCTGGAGTGATGCAACTTCTAGAATGATCTATGGCTGGTAAAGAGTTTGACTGTAGAGCCAGGATAAGATTTGAGCTTAAAACAGAACACATGAAAACATGGGTGACCCTCTGCAATTAGAGTTGCACCTCTGTTAAGCAGCCACCCCTTACAAAGCAGCCAGTTATCAAAGTCCCAAAATTAATGCCAGTAGAAAAACTGTAAAACAAAACCCCTATTAACCCGTGACCACCTTTTGGTAGACTTTCTTTTGGTTGTCCCGATGAGGGTTTTCTATTGTCTTTAATTACCTCGGCCTATTAAACAGCCATTGGAATTAAAATTTTTTTTTTTGGAAAAGGTGATGGCAGATAATATTCTACTGAAACAAGAAGGCCAGGTGACCAATGATAAAAACATTCAAACAGTCACACATTATCATGACTGTCTTGGGGTGAATCCATGTTCACTAAAAAATTAACCCAATGGTGAAAAATATTCAAGGTACCCCAACCTCTATTAAGTGGCCATCTTGATTTGTCCTGAGGGTGGCAACCTAATAAGGGTTTGACTGTATAGTCTTCTTTAACCTTTTAACGAGAAGACAAGATAGTTAATGGCAATTGTTCAGTTCCACTTGTTCCATCCTTGGAAATCTTGCACTTTAAGTTTCTGTTTCATGTCTGCTGGTCAATTGAATTAAGCGTTCCGAGTAGAAGATGCTTCTTCTCCCCCTCTTGCCACCTCACTATGTCCTACCTCTACAAGTCTCCAGGCCTCCATAATAACAGCATACTGCAAACGGTTCAAAATGAATCCGTTCACTTCTTTTTTAATGACAACAGGTGACTGTCCAATGCCTTTCATTAAAGCTACTGTCTGATCTATAACTTTACTGTCTGTCCAGGGAGCAGGCACAACCTCTACTAGAGGTACATAATAAGGAGGGTTTATCTGAAAAAGGAGAAATTTTTAGATGCTGGCTTCACAATAAAGTATTATCCCACTTATAAAGCACCTTAAGCTGTGATAACCAAACCACATGTTCTTAGCCTTGTAGGCCCATCAACAAGAGTTTTAATGAGACCCACTTTATATTAAAGTGTGCATTGTGAACCTAAAATAATTATATAGTTAATAGCCCAGTGAAGGTTCTGTAGTTCTTCATATGTTGCAAACGTAAGGCAATTAGTTCCACTTGTTGTTGGAAATTAAAATGACATAATATTATTATAGAGTTACTACTCACTGGATGGGCCACAATACATTGACTGCGATGCTTCAAAGTTGAAGTGAACTTTGACGGCACAATGCAAGATGTTGAACTAGCTAGTATTGTTTCCTTTGAAGTGATAAACTTGTCCAGATTCTCAAACACCTTTTTCTTTAATTCCAGGTTTTCTGGAGTGCACTCCTGATGTTTATTTTTATTTAAAAAAAGAAATTATTAATAGGTACACCTTTAATTGTAACATTTTTAGTTTACATTTCTCATACTGCATCAACCTTGCTTTGCTTATTAATAACTTTTATTTATGTCTTAGAACTGATCAGATGTAAATGAGTTTGACAATTAACTTATATGTAAAAAGCAGTAGATGAAATGTTTAAATTGTAAAGTTTCACCATAACTAATACAAGTCATGTAGCCGGAAAGCGATATTACAATAACTGCTCCAGACAACAGACAACATTGAAGCAGCCCCCTAACAACCTGAAACTGAATACAATTATACCACCAGAAAAGCCCTTGAAGAAATATAAGCCTAATGCTTAGAACCAAAAATTACTTACTATAAAGAAATTGGTACTTGACATATCCAATAATAAAAATCTTGAACTTGTTCCTACCTGGACATACATAGCCCCGGCTAATGCTTTCTCCAGGTCATCACAGCTTGCAACTAACTTGAAAGCCTCCTGAGCTGTCATGCCTGGGTTACGCATCAGGCCTTTAAACTCCATGTCACATAATTGGGCCTTGATGCTTGTCAGTGCATTGGTTAACTGACTAGCAACTGTATCATACAATGAGACACTGAAACCAGCACTGGAGAATATCTAGAAATTGAAATTGAGGATTCTATTAAAAAGTTCCAACTCAAACAAAATGTGTGTTTTTAAGAATAGATCCAAACCCTCACATTATGGGATTGGGTCAGAATCGCACTAGACTTTGGAAAAGTTGCTTGCTTCTTGTTGAATAGTCCCAGCATGGTTTGTGCTCCATGGTTTGTGCTCTCTATTTGATCGTGCTCTGTGTTCTTTAAGCTTAACTAATGTAAGCTAGTCTGGGGATGTCTCAGGGGACCAAAAAAATATATTAAACTTTAAGAAACGGTAATATGAAACAAGACTGAAATAATTATTGTAATAATCATTTCCAAAGGAATTTTAAACCAGGAGACCACCTTTGGGAGGGAGGAGTATGAGTGTTTAAATGTTTATGGAGCTAGCAAGATTGAGAATGCTATGTGTAACCTGAGTGGCAGATTTAGGGGAGGGGCTGAGGGGGCCTACCCCCCTTATTTTGGGTAAAAAAGGAGGAAATCACAAAAGGAAGAAAAGCCAGCAGGGCAAGCAGAACCAAACCACCCCCCTAGCACAAGGTCTGGACCTACCCACTGATAACTGGCATAGCAGTACTGTCAACAATTTAGATGGATAAAAGGTTGATTTGAACACTTACCACTGACCAACATCTTCCTATTAACCCACTGGAGAGAAATATGAAAAACCAATGAAAAGAAGAAATCATTTACCACAGGTTGGAAAACCCTATTACAGCTGTATATTATTAGGAGTGTGCAATCAAGCCCTTCTTTTGAGAAGGTTAGACTGGAGTGTATAATGCATACCTAGCAATTCATAACTGTGTATAATTTTGTCAACCACACCAAAACATGACATATGAGCTCAAGCACAACCAATACGAGACTCACAATTACGATGACAAAAACATAACCAAGATGACAAAAACACAACTTTTAAATATTCAGTCAGTCACAAATTTGATGTTATTGTAAGACTGGTAGACAGTACAGTCAGGTATAGATCTTGAGTCAGAAAAGATTATACTGACATCGTGTTCAGGTTGCAAACTCTAAAATGGCTCTCACGAAGTTTCTATTCCGTGGCAAATTTATCTCTGCGCTTTCCGCCATATTAAGCACTTCATACCCCCAGTTTCCAGTCCTCTCTCGGCCAGCGCCATTTTGGAGAAGGGTCTATTACTTAGCAATATCAGACAGTGGCATTAATTTGGAACACTGTATATTTTATGAATGACCACAGAATTGCTACAAAGAATTTCATTGCAACCAAAATGTAGTATGCTTTTTTGATCTGTCCAACAAAGGTCTCTTTCAGTTGTTTTAAATTAAGTTAAATTAAGCCACACAATCATGAAGCTAAAACTCTGAATGTGTGTTTCAATTCTCTAGCTAAGGGTTACAGAATTTTGTTTCAGTAGTAATAGCAGGAAGAAACTTGTAATGAATAGCAAAATGCCATTAAACTGTAAATGGTGCAATTGTCAATAATATTACTTTCAGAGCTTCTTCTGCAAATTTCAAGCAAATCCATGAAATACTGTGTAATTCATAAAGGCACACAAAATGCAGCAAAATTCACTAGAAATCGTACCAAACTTATCATCATGGCTATTGGGGCTGTTTGCTTGCCATAAACTTGCAAATTTTATCACGAAACGTTATAGCTAAACCAAGTAAACAACACCCAAAATCTACCAGGCATTCTTAGATTAATGTCGCAAAAAACTGCGTACTCACTGTGGCCATGAGCAAATGACCATCTCTGTCAAAAAGAACCTCATGGTTGAACAATATTTACAAACATGTACCATAGTCCAAACAAGTTGCTCAAAATTTTCCTGCAAATTAAAATTGTTGGTTTTACAAAGGCAACGCTTACAAGTGGTCAGTGTTTCTGTTGCTGTTGCTACTGCATAGGCTAACACTCATCATTTTTGAAAAAATGGCAAAATTGCTGTCTTTTATGATACTGTACAAAATACAAAATACGTACAGAAAATTGCCACGAAACTGGCGTTTTTTTTACTGGCAGATCGTTTTTCTGAAAAATTTGCTCTGCACATTTCTGTGAATTTCCTGCAAAAGAAGCTGTTTTTTCCGCAAAATTTGACTCTGAAAATTTATGTGAATTTCCTGCAAAAAGAAGCCATTTTTCCAGGAATTTTGACTTTTTTTAACGACCTATCAGGAGCCCTGTACTTTGCATGGGATAGTAACACCAACCTGCCAATTACTGTGATTTTTCCTTTACTGCTTGAGGAAGATGCCATATCTATAAAAAAGAAGCATGCATACATAAAGCTTTCCATTTAGTCCAGAGACAGCAACACTCCCAAACCTTTTTTTTAATCAAACTTGATTCATTGGATAAAATTCAATTATCAGACTTGATGCTCTTAAATTTAAATTTACTTCACAATAAATATTTTCAATTTTGCTGTTTTCTGAATGTATTGTTCCACAGAAAAAAACAAAAGTTGAACAACTGACATGATTGATTATCTTTGACAATCAGAGTTACTTTAACAGCAGGAAAAACATAGGGAACACAGTAGAGCTGTCTCAATTTAAGGGATCTAAACTGTAACACCAGTTATGTCTCGCTCACTCCTTATGGGAGATATGAACTCAATAAATTGACCTTGCTCCCAATGTGTGGCTTCATAGCTCAGTTGGTAGAGCATCGCACCGGTATCACGGAGGTCATGGGTTCGAATCCTGTTAAAGCCCTGATTTTTTTCAGGCTTCTTCTTTCCAATTGCTTAAATTGGAAAATTTACTGCGAGGATCATACTTCACTTGCATCTATAACCGCAGTTCAAATATGAATTATTTCATATACACTTTACACCTTTTGTAACCCTTATCGAGTAATCAAATGTGCAAATATCCCTCTTTCTTTGCATATTCTTCAGTCACTCGATTACAGTGAGTTTTGCTGAGTTAATTTTCACTTCTTTGATACCAGTTTCTGCAGTAAATCCTAAATCTAGACATAAATTATTTGACACTTGCTGCACTGAGAGAACTTTGTCCTGGTTAGGTGAGCCAAAGCATTTATGTGAAGAAAAGTTGCCCCGCCTGCGAAGGTTACCCTACCTGCCAAGGCGAGACAACTTGCCCAACTAACCTGTGAGCAGGCTCTCAGTAAGGGCAGAAAAAATATTTGCAAGCTGTTTAGTGTGAAATAAAGAATCCACAAGCTGTTTAGCACAAAATAAAGAATCTCTGAGCAAAGCGAGTAGGAGTGGGGGAGCCTGTTACCTGTTGAAATTGTTTCTGATGTGCTGTTCTGCCCTGTTACACATTAGTCAAAATCTATGTTTTTTCCAAACTGTTGTATCATTTGGCTTTTGATAAATGGGGAAATTTGCCATTTCTGCAAGAAGTTATAGTATGAGTGCTGGTGGTTTCAGTTTTAACAAGCTAAAAAACAAAGAATTGATTGGAGATTCTGTGGTTTTGGCTGCCGAAGTTGAAAAGTTAGGACATTGCTTACACCGTGGAATTTAACCACTGTTTTGAAGACTTCTATACAGGAGATCCACATAGAATATACAGGGGTGACCTGTTCTTTCTCTCCTTTTTTATCTCCTAAGCCGATAGCAACACCGAGGTCAAAACGTGTTAACTCATCAACCTGGTCTTTCACTTTAGACATTAAAGGTTTCACAACTAAGCCAAAAGAACATTCTAGTTTCCTGGAGTCTTTCAGGAGATGTGGCAGCAATTAAAAAATTAGAATTTTCCTAAAAACCAGTCAGTAGAATTCTAAAAACATAACACTTCCATGCCACATTTCCCAGACAGACAGACTGTAAGAATTTTAATGGCTTGCTTCCTTCTTTTACAGTAAGGCTCGATTCTATTCACTAAAGAAAGGCTCTAATTCTAGCGAGATTCAGACAGCTAGCGAGATTAAGACAGTGTTCGTGTTCAACTTCTGCGATTAATGAAATCTGAGCTATGCGTTATGCTAGTGTCAATCATTCAACAATACGTCTAAAAATGTTTGCTCAAATGTCTCTTCATTGTTCATTAGGCTCGATTTCTTGACACAGACAGACAGCTTCTGATCATGTTTCAAACCAGAGATATGAAGAAAACGTTGAACAGAATTACTCAAAGCAGCCTTGAATTCCATGTCCATGAATTGTGCAATGCATGCAGACGTTATTAGGGGTTTCGGCAAAATTATGAAAATTTACAAGCCATTCTTAAGATCTATCAAATATTTATCTCAAAGCTGTCAACAGTCGTCAATTTAACCAATCAGATGTTGATACCAGGAGCTGGTAACATGGAATGGCTGTATCAATAAAATGTCTACAGGTTCCCATACAATCTCTCTCTCATCACCAGACTGCTCTCAGCTCTCGGGCCTGCTAGTCCTAGACCACAAAAACTGCACTCGGCTAGCTTGCACTTAACCCAAATAGGAGGTTGTTTGCAGACTTTTTCCCACCCAAGTTGTCCATTGCCCCCAAGGTGGGTTTGTGATCCTTATGCATACGGATGGCTGAATTTTGGGTTTACCTCGGTGTAAAAGCCTGTGAAGTTTTTCTTTGTTTTGTAGCTATTGTTTGGGTTATGTCTATTATGTTGACTTCCTTGTTTTCTTTGTTCTACGTCACTGGTGAGTGTCACAGGTTTTTACACCGAGGATGAGCCTGAATTTTGCAAAGAAATAAGCCAAAAGTTAGCTTGGCCAGGGCAAGTTCTCAGGGGGAGGGTTGTCTTGGGTAACCGAGACCATATAAACGGACCCTTCGAGTATTGTAGTCTTGGTATTATCCTTAGATAGGGTTATTTTGAATTGTACCTAACTAAACCAAATATTTACGAACCTATTAAAGTTACGATTGCCAGTTCACTAAAGCTGCTCTAAGATACCACTCCTCAAACCCTATATACGCTTACATTTAAATATCAAATATATATACCAATGTCTGCGTCCCTTTGTTGTGAATTAACTATCTGATCTAACGCAGTTTCCCAAGCCTCTGAAAAATCTTCTCGTGCATATTATTTTTAACACGACAAAATTCACGAGCTCGAAAACACTTGATTATCCGCAACATTCACGATCGACATCAAAAGAAAGCGTATTGGCTTGATCTAGGTAGGGTCGATCTGTTTGGCAAATGATGGGTTTCATAACTATCATTAGCGACATTTTATATATCCTTCTCTGAACTTTGACAAAACTGGAAAATGAAAGCTTGAGCTAATTTAGAGCTGCGACTTAAGTTGTAGCTTTAGCAACAAGTAGGTGATTTCACAGAGGCTTTTCGCTTGTGAGAAAAAAAACACATTAATTATTTCCTGAACAAAAACCCTCAAGGACAATGACAATTAGCATGCACAAACCTGAACTTGTTTACAAGCTTGGGAGAAGCAGAATTTCCCCTGGATGCTAAGAAAAGAATCTGACATTGACAGAAATTGACATAATTACAGCATCGCTTTATTTGTGATGAGCCTGCGATTTGTTAAGCCAAGGGTGATATCTTGTATGGTAGGGTGCGTACCATTTATTACAAAGAACATTCTATCAACGTTATGCTCAACAAACTCACCCAGAATATCAACAGATATTCAAAAGGGATCTTTTTAATCCCTACCATGAAGACTTGGACGAGAGAAATGCTAGCAAGTAAAGATAATGTTTGAAGCGCAATAATATAGTTGTACTCACCCTAGAGAAGTTTGATAGACTCTGATTGGCTAACGGTCAAGTAACCAGCAAGGGTGGGTCGGGGATTCCCCGCGGGAAAAGTCCCGGGAACCAACTTTGATAAGGGAATGTTGTCGTTGTTTTAGTTTCGTTTCTTGAAGAACGGTTCTGCGGAGGTTTACTGCGTGAAAGGTGAGCCTTTGTTCAAAATAATTTAGCATGAGTTTGGAAGAAAGTACGAAGGTCAACACTGGAGTTTTTTGGTTGATGATGTCGACAGTAAATTCCCTAACATTGACACAAGTTGACTTCCTGTTTCAGATAAGCTTTTTTATACGTGATCCGCGATTTCAGTTGAAATCGTTAATGTTGGAATTAACTGGATTCATAAGAAGTTAAAGGGTTGTAGAGAAGAGATTCTGGTTGTAACAGATTCAACCTTTGGTCCATCTACGAGGAACAATGGCTTCATTTCAGCCAGCCAGTCATCTGTTTGAACGAAACATATCCTTGAACGATTTGGACTCGGCTTTGGACGTTAGAGAAATCGTACGCAAAGATGTCGTGGTTCCAGAGGACGTCACGAAACACCGTTATTTCGACTCTTCGACCAAGCATTTGTTCGTGCTCCCGTCGTTTCAAGATTTCCCTATCGAGTTCCGTAAATTCGTGTACAGCTTTCTAGTCGACGGGCATATTCTTAGGGAACTTGAAACCGCGAGGAGACTCAATTGGTGTCACTCCTTGGGCAGACTGGTCACTGTAAACACATTGGGTGATGGGAACTGTCTTATGCATGCGGCTTCCATTGGGATGTGGGCAGTGAACGACAGATATCAAACCCTGAGAAAAACTGCCTACGAAGCATTACTGGAGGACGTGGAAGGTACAAGTAAGTTAAGATCTAGAGGGGCATCAGAGGAGGTTTTGCCCACCTTTGCTCCTTAGATGAGAACGTAAAAGTTACCCCTCCCCTAGTGGTGACAAAACAGGAAATATTGAAATATATATAAGTGATACTTCACAATCTTAAACATTCAACATCCTTTTTGGCTGGTAATTGAGATATAAATAAATATGAACATTTGTTTTAGTTTCAGCCATAGATTTCATAAGGAAGTAAAAAGGTGCTGCTTTGTTCAGCATGCAAAACAAAAGTTCCTATGGGAACTGTACAAAATGGCCATGGTTGACTGTGTACTGAAAAATTGGAAATTCGAAACATGCACTGATGGCTTTCTTCCCTTGTACCAAACTTAACTCTAGCCAAAAGTTATTCATGTTGAGAAAATTTTTGTTTGTCTTTACTGCATGCCATAATTTATAACTAATTGTAAGAACCTCTTAGTTATACATGTAATATAAGGCTTGCAAAAGGTGCCAGCCAGTTGTCTGGGACAATTATTTCTCTGCTGTGCAAATAACTTTTCATTCTCACTTGCCGGATGGGTGAGGGCCTAAGCAAGTTGTCAACTAGCTTGATGAAAAAAGTTAAATCAATACCTGTACATGGTCTTTTGTAGGGTTTTACCATGGCCGTTGGAAAGCTGAAGAAGAGCAGCAGACACTAAGTCAGGTTGGTGGATACAACAGAACAGAAGAACAGTGGAATCATGAATGGGAGGAAGTTATTAGGCTCATTTCTCAGACTGAGTTCCCATGTGGTCCAAATGGTGCTCAGTTTGGAAGCCTTGCAGAAATTCACATCTTTGTCCTCGCTAATATTCTGCGTCGTTCTATCATTGTGGTGTCAGATGACACCCTGAGGGGACCTTATGGTGATTCGTACTCCCCAATAAACTTTGGAGGTATCTATTTACCTCTGCTCTGGGACTCTATTGACTGTGTGAAAAGTCCGTTGGTAATTGGCTATGCAGATGGACATTTCACAGCCATTATCAGTATTGAAGATGGTAAAATGGATCTAGGCAATGAAAACAATCCAGGACCAAACAGCTCAAGTAATTGCATTCATGCCGTGCCGTTAGTAAAATATGATGGAACTCCATTACCGGTTCATTTCCTTTATGATTATGAAGCACCATTAGCAAGTGACCGTGTCCGCCAGTACTTGGATTGCGCAAAGGTTCCCTTTTCAAGCAATCAAGGACAAACCAGGCAAACAGTTCTTGTTGCAAAACTGCACTTTTCAGAGCAACCACGCTGCATGAAAGAGCTTATTGATGGGTACTTCCGGAAGGCTAGGGAAGAACACCAGCGAGTATCAAGACACAGTCAACTTCATGCCCAGTTGCAACCAGGCACCAAACAGCCAGCGCTACAGATTGTACGATGTCAAACTCAGGGTTGCAGTTTCTATGGATCTACAGAAACTGGTAACCGCTGCTCTAAATGCCTAAATGAGTTTCTAAGGACATTGGGACCTACCTGTGAACCAAGTCAACATGTTTCCATAGGATGGCCAATTCCTTCCCCACAACCCGTTGCAGTAACACCTCAACAAATGCCAAATACTAGTGCATGGCAACACACTGTAGCAACACAGGCAGCACCTAATACGAGTGTGGCACCTTCCATGACCCTCCCTGTAGCGCGGTCTGTTAAATGTCGCACCACAGCATGTAAATATGGAGCTCTTCCTAACAGAGGTGGTCTTTGTGAGAGGTGCTCTGAAGCTGAGAGAAGTGCTGAAGAAATGGCAGCAAGCATGAATCACATGAGTTTGGCATCAGTAAAGCATTGTTCAAACAACGTAAATGGCTGTGAATTCTTTGGTTTGCCTGAACATCACAACTTGTGTTCCAGGTGCTACAGAACCTTCTGTCTTAATATGGAAAACACTTTGGGAGTGCTGTCCCCCACTGGATTACCACCAAGCAGTCCCACAGCATCAACACCACCAAACCAATGCCAGACTCAAGGATGTCTATCTCCTGGTGTCCCTGCATTGTACGGTATGTGCGTTCAGTGCTACACTCGTCGCATACATTCCTTTATACACTCTCAAGGAACATCAGTTGGAGGTGTAAAACAAACTAGACCACATCAGCCATCACCACCAGTGGATGTCATGAGAAAGAACCAGTTACCTACAGGTGGTAGAAACAAAGGTGTCCTATGTGCTTCTCCTGGTTGCTGCAATGAGGGAATCTTTCATTTGTCAGACTTATGTGCAGAATGCCATGAAAGGAACTCCACTCCATCTTTACAAATGAGAAATGCAGGGGTTTCCACAGCAAGCACAGTAAGTTTCCCTGTGCCTCCACCTCCTCAGAGCTCTATGACAACAACAGCTGCTGCTGCTGCTCCAAGTCATCAACTCACATCGGCACTTACAAGTGCTATTGGCTATGATTACTGTTCCAACCCAGTGTGTCCAAATCCAAGAGGAAAGGATGGAAGAGGCTTATGTCAAGGATGTAAAAGTCTGAACACTGGCGCCTTACATGCCAATTCTACGGCTAGTTTGGAGCAGCCAACCAGACCGTTTGGTGCTGCAACCACAGCATCAAGTATGCCACCAAGGCAGAACACACCAGCTTACTCAAATGCCAAGTCACAAGCGTATACCACGTCCGAGTTGGGTCTTCCCTATCAAGTGGCCTCAGCTCAAGCACCACTTTCTGGAGCTAACACTGACAAGTGTGCCATGAGCTGTGGAAAACCAGCAGTGCAGGAAGGTGGTTTGTGCGAGCAGTGCTATGCTGCAGCTTATCAGCTGGAACTGAACAGACAAACAGTCTCCCAGCCATCCAGGCCACAAAGGCCTGTAGCACCTAGATCAGTCACAAGAAACCAGGTATGCACTCATCTGATAAGAATTTCTATGGTCTAGACAGAAACATCGTTGTAATGAGATATCACTCTGCTACATGTACGTGACTGTATGGATCTATTGTGATACATAACCATCCCCCTGACTAAATCACATTTTACACAACCAGGTGGAGAGGCATTCACAGTGCAAGTATATGCTGCAATTTCTTTTAAGATTAAAAGGGTCTTGCACATTATATACTATGACTACAATTTTTCAAATCTCTGCCCTCCATTGTGAACAGATTGAATAATTTTGAATGTCAAGCACATTCTGAGTCATACTTGATGTTCAGCGTACTTAACCTGAAGGTCCTTACTTGTAACCCAGACTTGCACATAACTAAATCTGTTCTTACCAGGTATTGTAAGCCAGAACTCCCTGCTGTGATCTCAATTGCATATTTTTCGTTGGTCTCTTTTCAAAGGTGGAACAAAGAAATATTGCTGAGACCAGCTCTGGAAGAAATCTACAACAGGCAGAGGCAACAGCAGCCAAGAAAAATGCAGCACTACTGCCATGTCCTTCTGTGGGATGTATGCAGTTTGGCTCTCCAGAGAAAAATGGCCTTTGTGATGATTGCTATCACAAGAAGGGCAACCAACAGCAAGGTGGATCAGCAGGTACTGGAGCTAATGAACAACAGGGTTCAAACCAGAGGTGGAACCTCCATAATACTCACACTACTGCACAGAATCATCAGTTCAGCAACAGCTCTCATGGACTGCAAGGTCCTGTCCAAGTCTCCCAGATTCATAGTCCTTCATGTGAGTCAGGCGTGAGTGGTCAGAGCTCAAGTTTGGGAAATGGTATTTTCCATGGTCAGAGATGCTGTGGGACCAACTGCACCCTGTTTGGAACACCTGAGACAAATGGCTACTGCTCTCGGTGCTTTTTGGAAAGCACAATACCTCTGTCGTACCCTCATTCTATTCCAGGTAATGTTCAATGAGCTGTGTACTCCAATTTTTAAACATGAAGGAAATGAGTCAACTCACAGGATGGTACGATTAAGAAGTGCATTTAAGAACTAAGAGGCAAAGTTCTCGTAATTTTTTGTCATTGTGAACAATCTATATCTGTATGCATTTATTGAATTTTTATTCTCAATCTTTTGGTAGATTTCCCAGCTGAAGTTTCGTCATCGTCTGTTGCATCCCGCATCACAGCACCAGAAAAATGCAGAGTAACTGGCTGTGCTAATGTTGCTGCCGCAGAAAGGCATGGTCATTGCCAAAAATGTTTCACAAGATTTTACCCTGACATGGTTCATCGTGAAGCAGTTGTTGAAAGACAGATGTCTGAGTTGGCTGAAACTGTTAATTAGTTATAAGGTTAACTAATAATATAAATAATAACTGATATATGATAATATTAAAGCTACGCTGCTGATTGATGCCTTTAGTTAGTGCCTTAGTTTACAGTGCTGATCAAAAAAGGTGAATATCAGAGGTGAACAATAGAATTGACAGTAGAGCGTTGTGTCATGAAATTAAAACAAGTAAAATATGAAATAAATAATTGGGAGCAGACCCTTGAGGCTTTGGTTTCTTAATTGCTAATAACCTAGAGCTGTTTTTTTTTATTTCTGTCATGATACTGATTGCAACACATTATTAAAGAATTCATCTGACTGATGCGGTAAGTGATAAATCATACTTGTCTACATAAATTCAAAGGGCTTGAATTTATTAAACATATTAAGCAGTGC
Source organism: Catalaphyllia jardinei (assembly GCA_022496165.2). Taxonomy (NCBI): domain Eukaryota; kingdom Metazoa; phylum Cnidaria; class Anthozoa; order Scleractinia; family Caryophylliidae; genus Catalaphyllia; species Catalaphyllia jardinei. Next base: position 16,677,014 of record CM042749.1, read on the forward strand.
TGGTCATTATAACAAGAGAAAATATTGATAATCTCTACTGAGAAGTTATCTTTCTTTTCTCTCCAGTACAACAATAAAAAATATTAGTATAAATTTACCATAGTCTATTGTGAATCTATGAATTTGATTGGCTATATTACCGTTTTCTATCTGCTGATAGAAAACAGTTCATCAATGCACATTGCGCATCACGTTTGAACCTGGTGCAACATAATAAAACAGTTCTTTTCTACGCGTTACTTGACATTTTTTCTTTTCATACAATGAGACTATGGTAAATTTATACTAAACAATTAGACTACTTGCCCTAGTTTTCTACGAGTGATAGTAGACTCGGCTGCGCCTCATTGACTATCTGCTCATAAAAAACTCGGGCTCGTAGTTTTATTGTTAATTAGAAAGTAGCAGAGTTGTGGAAAACATGCAGAGCTGTTCTTGTATGCTGATTTTTTGTCATTATTAAATGTTTGGAGAAGGCTGGAGAAACTTAGTTTTTCATTAGGAGAAAAAAAGTGTCCAACTTTAATTCTTGGGCAATAAGAAATATAAAAAAAAATATAGTTATGTACAGTGTAACCTGTTTAATATACAGATGCCAAATGGACATAGCTGAGTGTTTAAACAGGTAGATATTATAAGGTTTCCAGTGGGACAAAGTGAACTGGCCATAATCTAGGCCTGTGTTTGTTTTTAACACTATCCTTAAAACAGTAGTCAACAGGGAAGATTAAAATACTATTAATTCACATATTTTTTGAGGACTGTGTGCAAAAGGAGTGAAAGTTGAAAGTGATTAGTTATCATGTTAAACTAGGATTAACTTGGACAAAGCAAGTTACTGGATCAAGAAAGACATCAGGGTTTACATGCCCGACTTCAGGGCTGTCATTAAGGGCCATAACCTGTAACACCTGCTACGGTTGAGTATAGTTGATTTTCTCTTGATGCTACGGGTGAAATTGCCTGTTGTTAATAGAATTCAATCACAAAGTAACAAGTTTTCTGTGGGTGTGGAGAGTGAGGCTACGGCTGACTCAAAACTTAATGACAGCCCTGCTCTTCGCCTTAATTAACATAGTTTGTAAGTGGATTATTTAAAAAAAAAATCTTCTTTGAAAGTATCATGCTAAGTAAATAAAACTCATGTCTAATCCATATGCTTATTGGATACCCAGCTGTGTTTCTAGAAGACATTATACGCATAATATTTCGTATGTCCACTGACATTGGTCAAACAGGGTGAGGGATATTCTAGATATTCCTAGAGGTGCATTTTGTTGGGGTGCTCAGACCAGATAATTATTGACTAATGTACTAGTACTTTCAATCATGAATTTGTCTCATATTTCACCAATGTGGTGGCCTTATGCACTGTTAGTGTGCTCGACTACAGAGGGACTGGTCTGGGTTTGAGCCCTGGCCAGGGACATTGTGTTGCCGTCTTGGGCAAGACATTTTACTCTCACAATGCCTCTCCACCAAGGGCCGAGGGTTAGTGAGAATTTTGATTTCAGTTTGGTAACTTTTTCGGTTAGGTAATCTGTTTATATCGTTTGCCCTTCAGTTTGGAGCTGTAGTAATCTCAAACTACACCAAACATTAGAAGTGAAAAACATTTTTAAACAAGAAAGCAAAATGCTTGAGTTAACGTTAACCGGCTTTCGAACAACCCGGCCCAGGCGTATAAATTGGCACCAGTGAATTTAATGCTGGGGGTAACCCTGCAATGGACCAGGCATTTGACTTGCATTAAGCTCCGTACAGCGACTAGGAGTATTTCTACTCCCCCCTGGATGGGATGCTAGTCCATCGCAGGGTTACCCCCCCAGCATTAAATTCGCCGGTACCCATTTATACACCTGGGTGGAGAGAGGCAATGTGAGAGTAAAGTGCCTTGCCCAAGAACACAACATAATGTCCCCGGCCAGGGCTCAAACCCGGACCGCTTGATCCGGAGACGAGCGCACTAACCATGAGGCCACCTGCTTCCCCAAAGGGCTTTTCAGCGTCAATTACAAAAGAAACATATACAAATTATGAAATAACAATTTAAAATAATTAAAGTATCATTCCTTCCTCTTAAATTTATCTAAAAGTGCCCCTCTAAGCTTATTCCTAAAACTATTTACATCAATGCATAACTTAAAATTACTATTTAAATTGTTCCAAATGTTCACTGCCACGGGGCATTGCTCTTGTCGATTCCACGCGGATTTTTCTGTTGTCATTTTATATAGTTATATCGTGAAGAAGAAATTCGTATTGGCTGAAAATTTTGCAGAACTTGTTTCCACGGTTGCTTTAACATGCCTGGAGGGTGGGGGATTTGACCCTCTTGAAGCTCTTACGGGTGGGGCATTTGACCGTCTAAACTGGCAACATAGCGGGAAATTTGACCAAAATTTTTCAAAAAAGTCAAATGCCCCGGGGTTTGCCGGGGGGGGGGGGCATGGGCGGTTTTGGAATTGACCGGTACATTACAACATGTACGCTTATTACCACAAGTAGATTCTAGGACACAAGTGCTGCCTCCCACGCCGATCTTAGGCTTGTCACACGTTCCTCCCCACGTCTGCTCAACGGACCGGTCACATCCGTTCGTTGGCGGTTAGCCAATCATAGCTTCTCTGCCTTTCCGTGGAAAGCTGGACTTTGAGCGACTTTGACCCAGCGCTTCAACACGAGAAATTTGTGCCGCAAAATGTTCAACATTCTCACAGGACCGGTACGGTTTTGCCTGAACTAAGTCAAACAATGGGATATACAACAAGCAAAACAGTCAACTGATTCGCACGCAAACAGCTACATTTTAATTCTGTTGTGTCAGAAGCGGGGACAAAAGGAGCAATAAATCTATTCATCGAGCTCGAGAAACAGAAACTTAACCAAATTGATGGAAGAAACATGAGAACCTCTCTACAGAAACGTGTAGCTTTCTCGAAGTAAAGCTACGGCGTCTCCGAAGAAAAAACCGGACGTGGGTAAATATGATATGCGTGATAAGAAGCAACATACGCTCTACTTTATACAAATAGTTCTAATGAAACAACCGGGCCCAGCGCCAAAATATTAAATGCAAATAAGCAACATTTCACGGAAAAATTCTTATTTTCCACATTTTGCCCCTCGAAGTCCTCGAAAGCAAATATCGTGCAATATAAATGAGAATAAACAGTGCATAACACATGGCAAACAGCCTGGCAAACAACAGAGATATCAATATTAACAGAACAGGGGATTGCTTCTTTGAAACGAAGGCTAACCGCCAGTGAACGGAAGTGGCCTGTCCGTTGAGCAGACGTTCGTGGGGAGGAACGCGTGACAAGACTAAGAACGTTTGCGTAGGAGGCTACACAAGTGCAGGATGTAGGAATTGGTGGACCAAAATGCTACTAGCAGCTCTTCAAGTATAGACTACAAGAAGTCTCTTTTGCTTTGTTCGAGCATTATTTTCTAGAGCTTTTCTTTCATATCACGCAAGATGGACCAAGCAAGAGCGGTTGCTCAGCATGTACTATACATGTACGGTACATTGAGTGATTGACTGGTGAGGATCTCGCCACTCAGAGCTGGTAAACTTCTCTAATTTCAGCTAGTTGAATAACGCAAGTGGGCAAAATGAACCAAATCCTGTGCTGTGGATGGCTACCCTAGTGGAAAAGATGGCGCTATCGTGCCTGCTTGGGACTACCTGCCGAGTCCTTTTGGAAAAATTTCCCTGAAAGCCATACAATAAATCCCTTACCAGTGTTCCACGTAAGTTCTCAAAGCAGGGTGTCAAAAAGGAATTCCAACAGGGGTCAATTTCTACTGCTCCTACCAAATCATTATAAATTTTCTATTTGTTTGTTGGGCCATGTAGCTGGCCTTGTCAGGTTTTTGACTGGAGACCCCTCACTTATCTGGAAGACTGCCTTATTGACCAAGCTTGTTTGGCCCATTCTTTATTTTGGTTGTTAATAGACCTTGACAAACATGACGCTTCATCAATAACCCATGAATGTGTATAATTATGTAATGATTTAACAAAATGCCTAAACTGAGTTAGGAAGAGAGTCTGAGTACCCCATCCATAGTCATAGGATGCACAATTGTCAATAACCTCCAGCTTTTTGCCCCCTTCCTAAAGTTTCAAGCAAAGGCATCTCTCAAAGAATGGCTAGCATTCTGGGGCAATGACGTTCACACTAATTAACGTTAAGACAATGTGCCCACAGGAGCCACTACCAGTTTTGTTAAAATACTTGTACTTCCCAGTTAATTATTTTTACTAACTAGAAGTAATCATAGATTATGGGTGCGTTCGTGCAAAGTTGTCCTTTTTCTATCCACCCCTCCTGCCTACCAGTATAAATTAAGTCATGATGACTTAAAAGCATGACAGAAAATCTGCGTTACATCCAGGCTATCAGAGGTTGACTGTTTTACTCTAAATGCTTTCTTTAGAGGATGGGCGGTACTCTCTGCATGTATGTTTAACTGGGGGCAGCACTTTGCCTTGATTGCAATTATTGGTAGAAAAATGTCTGGAAACTGTAAAAAAACTGTTTCAAAACAATTCAAACAAGCAGAAGATAACATGTTCGTTTATCAAAGGCTTTATTACAGGTTGGAAGCTACAAAGTACAGATGAATTTAATTAACGCTTTCCTCCAACACGAGGAGCCTTTGCCTGCACAGGTTTGGCTGCCTTCTGCTTTTGCCGGACAGGTTGCTGCTGCTGGGCCTTGAAAGTATAAATAATGTTTGGGTAAGCAAATGCACAGTGACGTAAAGTTGTTAATTTTCTTATCAATGTTTTACTGAATCTTTAGCATGCACCTAATTGTCAGCTCAGATATTATAGCACATCTTGGTGTATTGCTTGGACAAAACAAAAAACAAAGATTTCTAAATTATTCACATAATTACATGTACTCACAGCACGCAAAACTTGTAAAAAACTTCTAGCAGTACACAGTCGAAATGTCACAATTCACATCCTAAGTGACTACATCGTGATTATCACTTTACCACAATGAACAACAGCAATCTTCATGACACAGTCCTTATGTTCTTTGGCATCACCCCTCTACCTTTCCATTTACATTTAACGTAATTTTTACTGTGTTTTCCCACCAACTAAGATACATGAAAGGGTCTCTTTCACACACGACTAACTTTATTTTTTTACTAAACATTAAGCAATAACAGTGAGTGCATTAGGGAGTTTTACCTTGACTACTTTCTTCTGTTGCTCTTTGGCCCTTGCCTTTTCTTTTGCAGCCCTGTGGAAAAACAGTACAAGTACAGTATTACAGACATTCACTCTAAGGGTCTTTTTTTCATTTAAATGCACTGGTCCAGAACATGTTTCTCAGAAATAAGTTCCAATCAGGGATACTCCATGAGCACCTCAAACAATGTAGGTATATATATAAAATCATCATTGAAAATGACTGGACAACAATGTTGCTTAGTGCAGCATACAAAACAAGAACTGTTCTGCTACTCAAACATTTTTTTCAATTGATTAATGACTTAACCCCAGTACACTTCAGGGACAACGATAGAAGTTACAAAACAAAAAAGCCAGAAGGTCGTGAACTGTGTCTGTCACCCAAATTTATCTCATAACTATAATTTAAGCAAAATTTAAAATATGAACAGCAGGATACTGGAAAATAATTAGCAAGGCCCAAGGGTGATTGGCAAACAACACTTCTCCAAGAGAAGAGAAGGAATCTTGAGGCTAGTTTATACTGGCAAAGAAGAAATTTCACAATTGAAAATCAATAAATAAAACAGGTCTTACGTTTCTTGGGACCATGTGAACTACATGTATAAGTACACGTACACAGTACACATGTATGTCATTTTCAATATATGCATTACAAACCCATGAAACGCCTGAAAGTGAGATTGCTTTGACCTGGTTTCTGAGATAGAGATAGATTAAGCAGCACACCAACCTGATAGCTTGTTCTCGTTGGGCTTTTCTCACTTCAGGCTTCTGGTTTCGTTTGGCCAGAATGTTCTCTAGAGTGGCCCCTTGAACTGAACGCTGGAACTTAATGTTGCGCCTTGTTCGTTTTTTGGTGACTTCCTCGGTGGTACCTTTTTTATGCTTTCGCCGATACAGGACAGTCCATGTGATCTTTCGGGGATTGCGATGCATTAGCAAGGCCCTCTCACATTTCCTGTTCAGGAAATTGAAGACCTAAAGATTCAGAGGATAATTCTTTAGTATGTAAGTTATAACCTCCTTCAAATTTCACAGAAGAGAAATTTAAATATTTAACATCCTTCTAAATACAGTTCATACATATAATCCTGATTTTATAAATTGAACCAAGCCAAAAAAAAGGTCAAACTCAGTTGATTGGTTCGGCAATCAGATACAACCAACCCCATTTTTTTTAGTGAGTTTGATCATTTTATCATATACAGTCACACCATCAAATTCAGTCAGTTTGATTCTGCAAACAAACTTATAAATAACATTAACTCTGGCATACATTTCAATATCTAACATCCCCCTATCTCAAACTGAGACCTTGCTGTACTGACCAGGCAATGTTGACGTCAGTACAGTAAGGCCAAGGTTTGAAACTTTCTGTAAAGTCTGCATTCGGGCCAAATGTGGCCCACCAGGCCGGAGCTTATCCCGGTTTCTGTAGCATGAAGCGACTAGGAGTATTTCTACTCCCCCCTGGATGGGATGCTAGTCCATCGCAGGGTTACTCCCAGCATTAAATTCGCCGGTACCCATTTATACACCTGGGTGAAGAGAGGCACCGTGAGAGTAAAGTGTCTTGCCCAAGAACACAACACAGTGTTCCCGGCTAGGGCTCAAACACGGACCGCTCGCTCCGGAGTCGAGCGCACTAACCATGAGACTACTGCGCCTCCCCAACCAAATGTTTGAGGTTAATAAGTTCATTACTGTGTGGCTTTTTATTTTTTTTTTTGCAGTAACCTGCAGTCAGGTGTGCTTGTTTGTGTGTGGCAGGAACGCCTGATACAATTTCTTGACTATTCGTCTGCTGCCCCCTAATTAAAATATCTGTCAGCGAAAATGTTGGTGATGCCATGTCCGGAGAACAATGAACCAAGCAGAATTACTGGAAGTTGCTTTGTAGGCGGGAATTACACAAGGCACGAACCGCGTTAATTTACATGTAGTGCTGTACAGTATGGCCAAGAAAAAAATATGGTTTATTTTGTAAAATGAGTCCTCCTGTTTCGTTCGTAATGAGTAAGTTTCAAAGGCAGAACAAGAAATCCTATCTTTGTGGAACGTGTCACTTGGTGAAGGTACCGTTCCACTTTGTAAGCCAACAAAAAACAAGGAGTTCTATGGTGCTTTTTGACGTGGCGTTGGCTCTATGGCCCATACGAAACAACCCTCTTGGAATTAACTGATATATAGAGCTCTTGCCTAATCCTGTTGGTAGCACGGCCAAAACATCACTCCTGTGGCATACAGATTCTATTCATGAATGCATTCTTTTTGTTAGTCTTTAAGAGTTTTGTGAACAAAACCCTCAAGAGAAGCATTAAATTAAAGGCTGACAAAAACTCGCTTTCTTCGCTCCCCTCAGACGTCATGAAGGGATTCATCAGCTCGCAGGATTTCTTTGACCAGAAGTCACACTGCCACACAGGAAACCAGTCATGGCTTAGTTTCAAGTCCCTTTTGTTTCTTGACCAATCAGAGAAAAGTCGCGATTCTGGACTAGCAACAGACAAGTAATTGTATCAGGCGTTCCTTCCCGCCGTGAAAAAAATAGGGTTGCCTAATCGCAGGTTATTTTTCAGGCCCTTGGTTGGCCCCAAGGCATTATGGAAGAATGATTCTTAAAATTAGCCAATCAGAGCATGAACAGACAAGCCATAAAATAAGAGAGGATAGCGCTACAGTACGACTCAAATGTAAGTTACCACCCTCTCGCAAGACGTGATTCTCGTCTCTTAAGACAAAATTTTCATCTCGCATGACTAGTCTTATCACCATACAGCAATACAATCTCACAAGAGCTTTGAAAAACTGGAAGCACAGCAGCTTAAACTTCTAGCTAACATTGCAGCAACAACACAGCAAAACTTCGCGTGATCTGACCAAGCTTTGCTTGTGAGCGGCAGCGCCCTGAACTCTGTTGCTTACCTTGTTCATATTACAAAGATGCAACTCTTGAAATTTTCAAATATATGTGGCTTGAGAATGATCAGTTTTATCAGTTTCAATAGGAAATTATTTAATAACCCAAGTTATTCTCGCATTTTGATTGGTTCTCGCCTATGATCTATTAGAGGGCAGATGCACGATTGACATCATCATTACAAAGCTTTCCCTCTGCCGTTTTAAAATGGCGGAAAGTTTTGAGAATTAGGATGATATTTTACGTGACTGGGAAAACGATAAGGTATAAAAAAGTCTTGCAGAGGAATTGAACAGGTTTGAAAAGCCAGAAAATGAAAGATAAAGCTGTTTCTTTTAAAAAATGATACAGAAATAATTTTCTACCAGCCTCAGTCGGCAGTTGAGCGCGACTAAACCACGCACAAACTTGGTCTTGGTAAGCCGAGAACCACTCCGTTTTCTCGAAATTAACAAACCCAATAAACAAAATGTTTCTGAGATTAATTTATTTAAAAAATTTAACTTTTCCCAGTGTAAAAACAATTATTGTTGACTCACTGATAGATGTCAGGAATGAAACATCAAAACATCACTTCTTAAAATTGGTAAAATAAAATACATAACCTTGCTTTCCGATGCGAATGTTACTGTCCGTTTCAGGCCACAACAGCGAGCTAAGTATAGCTAACCACAGCTCACGGTCAAGAGTAACGCAGCTAAAATGTGTCTCCGACACTATACCAGGCTGATTTGAGAATCATCAACCACAGAAGACAAACATCTCCACCGTCATTTACCCTCCTTTCATTCAAAGCTCGAATCAAATCGCCTCTAGGTCTACCGCAACCACAAGTTTTCCAAACTATTTTTTCAATTCCTGCAATTTTCAAGGCAACATCCAAGCTTTTCGGCTCACAGGGCTGCTCCAATGACAAAAACTGACTTGATTACTCCAGCATTTTCTTCAAGATTTGTAGATTTTGCAGTTCAATTCTGCTTTCGCTGTAAGTTTTCAGTGGCGTGATTTTTCTCAACCAATCACAATTCTTTGCTGCGCATAGCAACCAATGAAACTGCTTCATTTTGAATGTATAGATCACGTCAAATGGCTTTTTTTTCATGCAAAGGCGGGGCAAAAAGCCGACTTTTGCGTTATGTTAAAATGTTTTGAAACAAAAAAGGCTTTTCGTTATTGTATAAAACAAATAGATTCCATGGTATCGTGCGTCTGATTCAGTAATAGATCACAGAAGACGTCAAAATGTGGTAAGAACATCAGTGACACACTCGGCTACGCCTCGTGTGCCACTTTTTTGTTCTTACCACATTTTGATGTCATCTGTGATTTATTACTGAACAGATGCACAGCAACATGGAATCTATTTGTTAAACATATCGTTCATCACTTCCATGGTGTGTCTAAACCACGCTTGAATTGCTTCTTTTGCTGATCCATCCAGTGGTTTCTTTTGCCAAAGTCACTAACCTTCAGTAGGCTGTTTTAAGTTGGAAAGGAATTTAAATGTTAAAGTACTGATGAAAAGAGTTCAAAGTGTCGTGCTATAAGCAAACAGAGACTGTTCTTGGTTTCCGAGTGGTTTACAATTTTCGAAGCTATGGACCAAATTGTTGTTTTCAATCAATGATGAACGGGCTTCGTTGTTTGTTTAAATGCTTCTCTTCTTTTCCTAGGTTCTCCAAAAGCCTGTTATCGATCGATCAGCAGACTTTGTAGTTGCTGGCGAGTTTAGCATACATGTAGCACAACTAATTTGACCAGAAGATCACAATTTTCTATCGATCGCTTTCTTGAATTAAGATCAACAAAACTGTCAGTATTTAAACTGAATCCTTCTGCCTTCCATTTCACATTCCATAATTTACTGTTTGGATATGTCTTTCATGTGGACAAAATTGTTGTTTTCGACTGCAAAGGCGTGTGCATGTCATGTTTTCAATTTGTTATGTGATCAAAGTTCACTTCCTTTCTCTCACATGAAACATGAGCAGATTTACCAAAGTTCCCTTTCCCATGATCAATACAGTGTACTTCGATTTCTAAGACTATTTACATTCAATTTTATTCAAGAAGTTTTCAACGAGTTTTCATTCCAAAGCTAGTTCAAAAGACAAGCACATACATGTATGCCCAATCAAAAGCAATCAAATGATTGAAGTTAACTGCACTTAATCAAACTCAAGAAAATTACTCAAAGTGAGTCACAAGTGATTCCAAGATAATATTAGGTACCCCTTAAGAGAGGAAGTAGTTCCTGTTGAGGGTTCTCTTGTCAATACTTGTACTCTTTGTATCGCCAAACTATTTCAGTATACTGCTGTAAAATCAGAGATATGACCAATAACCAAATAAAAGCAGAGTACATTTTCAATTTCAAGTTGTCGTGGAAACGTACTGTGACTGAATCAAAAAAAAAAAAAAGAAAAATAGCCAAGTTTAACATGTGACTCAACGGAAAATGTAACAAACAAAACATAAGTTACCTTTCCGTCCAGCCGACAGTACCGCTTGCCATGGCCAGGGTAGATTTTGTATCCACTGTAATTACACAACTCGAGCCTTAAAAGAAAACACGTTAAAGATTTACTTAATGTAGAAGCTTTGCCACACGAGTTGTGTTTGTGATAAATCAATTTACCATAACGAAGGTTATCGTTTTCCTAACAGAGGTGCGGTTCTACGACTGAAATCACCTTGCTGTAGCACTTCTACAACAAGTAAAATTTCACTAGAGTCTAATGACCTAGTTGCTTAAAAAGCCCCACTGAATGAAACTTAAGGGGCCATTCTAGTAGTTTTTGTTCATAAACATTGGTCTATGGAGGATTTAGTCTAGATGCACAAGGATTTGCAACTTACTTCATCGCTGAACGATGATCAATTCGGGAGGAAGATTAAGAGAGCGAGTGGACGTGCATGCGCATTAGAGCATCCATGCAACTGCGAGCGAAGAGCACTATGGGAATTTTCAAAATGGCGGCGGTGGTGGTGCAGCTTGTTGAACACAAAAGATTTAAACAATAACAACTATACAGCATTTTTGTAGAAAAGAAATGGCCAAGAATGTGGAAAGCCAAGGTAACAGTAAGAGCAGATCGAGGGACGCAAAGGAAACTGAGAGATCGCAGGCGAAAGCTACTCCGACAATTCAAGAGCATTCTTTTCTGACAGACAGAACAGACGTGAAACAAATGGAAAAAGGATTGTTAGATCTCATGCACGACTTCAATCACGGAAAGCTTCATGCTTTTGGAAAGGACTGTACTATTGAAAAGATGGATAAAGTTCGTGAGCTTCAAGAACGTTTGGCACAATTGCATTTTGAACTTGACAACATGACTGAGGGATTTGGAGAGGAGGAGGAAACAAGAAGCGGAGGAAATCTGGAGAAATTAATGAAGAATTTGGAAACCCTTAGTTCTACGGTTCAAAGCCTACATCAAGAAAGCTCGACGCAATAGAAAGGGGAATATTACAGCGCTGAAGAAGGATGTTACACGACGGGCAATGAATGAATAACTGTGACTCAAAAGCTACACGATACCAATCTGGACAAAAATCTGCGCAAGTCGATTGATAGATATTCCAGCTGATATGCTATAGTCAGTATTATTAAGAGGTTACTCAGTGACAATTTACATTGTAGGCAAGATTTCCGTATAACCCCACAAGTTTATTTTGCGTGCAGTTCTTCTACAAAATAGACTTAAATTTTAATTTCACTCTATTCCAAAATCTAACAATGTTTTCAGTAACACATTTTATTATTGGTTGGCAATCATTGTTAAATTATTATTATTATAATAATATGGGAAGGAGGTCATGAACTGTGTATTTTCGTTTTTGAAAAGTGGGAAAATTCAGAATTTAGTGCCATGTAATAAACTACTTACTTACCCATATAGCTTGCTCAAGCTCTACTGGACAATATCAGCCCTTGTTCATTATTGTATGGCCAGGACCTTGCTGCACTTGATCTGTACTGTCACAATCTCTGGCCTAAATTCACCAATTTGCAATTGGCCCTTGCACTTGGTGAGAGGTTATTTTAATGGGACCAAGATCGAGTCCCATATATGTGGTTGTATAATGTCATGCGTGTGCTATTGTATACTGTTTTGTCTGGCAGAGGAGACTCCAGTGTAAAAGTAGCAGGTGCAATAATTGAATGGCTTTGTGCAAGACGGTCGTGACTTTTTCGGGTAAAAATTTTTTTCCTTCAAAAGTGCCTGAATTTTTGCATGTGCTTTTCAATTAAGTAGTAAAAGATTCCCATGTATTTTTTTTTGGCTGGTTTGCACTTTGCTTCTGAGAAAGACGAAGTCAAAATATCGAAGCGTGCACAAAGAACACAACAAAGTGGAAAAAAGTAGAGAATTTTAGCCAAAAAAAGATACAGGAGAATGTTTTTCTGCTTTATTGAAAAGCACATGCAAAAATCCAGGCAATTTTGAAGGAAAAAAAATTTTACCCGAAAAAGTCACTTACGACCGTCTTGCACCAAGCCGTTCAATTATTGTCAAGTGTTTTGAGAGGAACCCTAAAAAGTCCCATTTTCACAGTCTTTCCAAGTAATTGCAGCCATATTTTGTTATTATTTGAATAATCTAAAAGGTAACCAGGATCACACTGAGCAGTACGAAGCAGTAACCCTAACAATATTAAATATGAACAATATTATTAGAACAATCATATGGTTCATCCATATAATAATTATTTATGATACCCCCTCCCCTCTCTGGACAAGGTGTACATTTTGATTTGTGAATGTCTTCATGCTATTCCACAGTGTCAAGAATCACAAAATGCTTTATTTTCATAACCTTCAATTCTGCTGAATAACCTCTAAGTAACCCAATGTAGTTGGAAAATGTGACTTAACTTTCCCAGCTACTCTGTGGTTGCAGTCATTTGCACCTTCAATGCAGCCTATATTATTTTATGGACAGGAACATTGAAAATTTCCCTCACTTGAAGCAAAATCAATCAATTCTGAAATGACCTTGTCTGGGTGGTCTGTGATCTCTGCTGAAACACCTTCGGTTGAATAGTTAGCAACAGGATGTGTTGAACAAAGCTCAAGGGCCTATCATTATCAAGGTATTGTTGTGGTTAGCATAATAAAACTTGCTATTCTGAAAGGTAATTCTAGTGCCAAGTAAAATATATATTTCAATGTTGTTATACTGGTAATTACATGTATGCAATTCCTGCTGGTTTTGGTGACAGTTTATCCTTTGGACAACCAGACTTTTTTTATGGCTAACCCTGTGTAAAAACAGTTCCAGTGAGAACTACTGTTCCCACTAGGTACATGTAGCTTGCAAAAGTGCCAAGAAATACCTAGCAGTAAGTAGAATAAGCAAAAACGTCTAAAACTTTAGCGGAATTGGCCTCCAAACGTCGTAAATAATTTCACAAGTTGTACAAAATGCTATCATAATGGCTAATGAACAAGTTGATGTCAGTTTTTTATGCATCTGTCCTGTTAGTGATCATAAATTTTGTCATAACACTGTCAAAGTAGCTGGGGATTGCCAAGTTGATCCACAGACTACTTTGACAATGTAATGAAATTTATTGTCAATAACAGGACAGACGCAATAAGGACGTTCACGCTAATTGTTGCTGTGCACACAAATTCACATGCCACATCATGCGTTGAGTGTGCGCGCTCAGTACTAAAATGAACAATGATAAGGCAGATAGCCATTGCTATAGCTTTGCTTGGATTGAACGATCTTGGACGTTCAGTGACCCCTACATTTCTTTTCAGAAACATTCTATTTACAATAATTTTTGTCTCCACATTGTCCAAAAATGAAAAAGTCAATGCGGGAACAAAAAAAATTCACAATTTCTGTCCGCGAGACATTGAATCCTGCCATCATGCGACTGGAAGGCGCGTGAAATTGTGGTCACTAAATGCAGACTTGTTCTTTGAGGAACCTCACCAGTTGACTAAATTCGCTTAACAGGTCCATTTAAACTATATTTGGCAGAGGACATTTCCCTTCAAAGCTCTAATTGCAATATTTTGGGACTTGCAGCCACTGTGGCCTTCTTTGCTAACGAAGCCCGATTTACTCAGATGTAGGTGTTCTTCCAGGCATGTTCTCTCCAAAACGAAGTCGGTGACCCCCCAATTTTTTTACTTTTCTGACCACTTTAGTCATCATCTTTCAATGACATCAATTTGTTTTTTACAATAACAAATTGTCCACAAATTATACATTCAGGTGTCTGTCTGCTTATTGAGGATGAAAATGAAAATGAGCAAGCAAGAATTTCTGCAGTTATTGTAGAAATGGTACTGCATCGACTACTGATGACATTGTACTCTGGTTTCCCATTTTTATTTTCTGAGTAAGCTACAACATTTTTTTGGATTTGCTCTAAACAAAATTGACCTTATATTATTAGGACTGTACAAAAAACAACATGAAACAAAAAACCTGTTCTCTTTTCTTACCTTCTATCTAAGGTCTTTACAGGTCTATCTTAAAATGTCAAGTGACGGAATTGGGGAAATTATTTTACTAGCCTACATTGCAGGTGTAATACAAATAATAACAAAAAAGTTAAATCAATGACACAATGAGAACAAGTCTATAGACCATATAATTTATCTTCTAGAAGCTTAGATTAAGGTATCTTCTGATATTAGCCCTCAGCACACAAGGTCCTCAAAAGTGTATTTCTTAATATTAACAAAACTGGTTTTAACGGTGTTGATATTTTTAGCTTGTCAACAATCAGCCAGTAACTTTCTCCAGCAACAGTGACTGGGTTTCTTAGAAACAAACAAACACAAACAAAAAACAGTGACTTTTAATGTAATATGGTTATTTGTACAGGTTGCCATTTCATTTGAGAATTTATTAGGTAGGAAAGGCAATTCAAATTATGTTCTATAAGACTGCTGGGTTTTGTTGACATTGCTTCTTGTGTTAATATTTATAAGCAAAACTACCACGATTTTTCAGTCATGGGTACATCAATTTAACCTGCGATAACCAACTTCAATATTAAAACACTATCAACTTTTTGCCCACATCGAACCTTTGTTCCCCTTTGACCAGTGGTCAGCAGATGAGCAACCCTGATGGCAAGTCAAGATACTAGACTTCTAGTGGAATTCAGCATGCATAGCTGACACACATGTAGCTCAATGGTGCAAGTCCATGCTGTTCTACTTCTGCTCATTTGATTGTTTTTGTAATCAATCAAAATTGAGCCTGTAATGGTACATTTGAGAGCCACATGTTTTGCCATATTTGCACAGTAAGGAACAACGACTCAAGGAACAAGGTCTGCATTATTTAATGATTATCACAATATAATTTAAAAAATCACCTTATACAACAATATGTTGCTACAACTATGGCTGAAAATAGAGTTGAAATTTTTTTTTCCAAACATTGACTTGTTGTTGCTTCCACATTAAATAAATGTAAAGCTTGAGCAACTAGCTTGGAGGTCTCTCAGCATTAGCTGAAGACTGCCTGGATACATGAGTAGGCTGAAAATTTGAATTTTACCAACAACATATACATATAGTTGGGATTGCAGCCAAGGCATTTTCAAACAGTGTATGTTTGCTTTTCTCGCCAATGTCAAATAACTTTCCCCGTGAATTCCTGGCATAAGTACTTCAACTCATCTGATGCACACAGACAATCCATCCACCTTGGCAAGCTGCATTAAGACAGCTTGATGCATAAAGTATTTAATAGTGTTTTCATTTGATTGGTTTGTACAGAAGCGTTGAGACATATTTCTCTCTAAAGCGATGTGTTCCACTTAATGTCATAACTCCATCCTGGAAAAGAAGGAATACAGTCTCATTACTAATGGTGAGTATTTAAGACATAATATGGATAACTGTACTTAGAGTAGAAAGTGTTTGCTTAGTTTTTAATTGAAACTGAAAAAAAATATACCGTATAAATAACTCTAAATAAAAACTTCTACCCTGGGGGGGGGGGGGGGGTACTGCCATATATGGGCTATATAGGTATGTGCCACTGTGAAGGGTATGGTTTTCAAGCAGTTTACTCTGGCATAGGGTATATAAATCAGAGCGTTTGGGCCTAATATAGGGTATCATTTTTGTATGAAACTGACCAGTTGGTTGACGATTTTATCTAGGCTAAGGAAACCAGGAATTGCTACTCAAAATATAAAAAAGTGAAATCAGCAAGTTTAAATTTTCATGACTCAGCCTCAACCGCATTGAAAGATGACTATCAAAACACTACTGGATATTATAACTGTCAAAAATCAGGATTCAGACGGTAATCGGTGGTATTAATACTGGTTAAAATTAAACTATCTTCTTGATAATGTGTACGTACGTGCTTGGCGTTGCTCAGCATTAATAAATCCTTTTTTAAGAGAGAAGTGATAGTGGTGTAAGGTTTTGTTTTGCCTTTGCTTTAGACTGTGCTAGTGAACTCAGTTTCTGGAAAACAGATACTCTAGGATAGGAGTGATTTGGGGAGTTTACTCTAGTATAGGGTAGCAAAATTCAACTGAATTAGCTCTGGTATAGGCCAAGGGTTCCAGGGTCCTAGCAGCACATCCCCGCCCAGAAATTCCTAAAGTACCCCTCCCCCAAGGCTGCTACCATCATAAGAAAAAAGAGCTAAATCAAAGGTTTTAAAAAATATTTACTGCCCAGTTATCAATGCTGTAGTTATTGTAGCTGAGTCTGCAGTCATACATTTTCTTTTGTTGAACACTTTTAAGGCAAACAGTATAAGCAAGACAAAAATTATGTCATTTCCCAGTAGTAGATTACCCAAGTTCTTGAGATAATGGCCTGAATCCATAGGAGTTCTGTTTACATAGACTACACGATTGAACTAAAACCTACTACCTATTCTTATTCTTGAGGAAAACTGAAATAAAATGGAAATTTATGTACTTGACTGGTTGCTTTCGTACCCACATACACAACTGTAAATAACAAGTACTAGTACCTTTATTGAGAGTGCATAGAGGTGATTGAGAGAAACATGGTTTGGTTCTGGTAGAAGGGACGGGTCATTGTGATCCACAACATCTTTATTAAGTATAACATGAAGTAGATGTGGTGGTAGAACCGGAGGGACACTGGCATGCATGCCATCTTGCACAATAACAGGGTTGTGGTGTGATGGAATGAGCTGCCCATAAGAGCCAGGCGGTGATCCCGACACTGATTCTAAAAGAACAAAATCATTTCATCATTGAATTACAAATTTCATCTGAGTTGACCCCTTCAAGCCAAATGACTGACTTGCTATTAATATTATTACATGTACTGTAGGTGACATCACTTCTTTACTTATAATTGGAATGTTGTGGCTGATAAACATTAGATGCACATGCAGGAAAAGTGCATGGAAAAAATAATGAACATCTGTCTCTGGGAAAACAGTCATGACAAACTGCAAAGATTAAAGCATCTCATCACAGGGTGAGACGAAAATGCAAAGATGAGGTTGCCCTTCGGGCAAGCTGTTCTTGAGGTTACTAGCCCCAAGGTCTGAGGAGCTTTCTGCTATACACTTTTTGGTATAAAATTTCATTTTATCATTAGGAAAGAGGAACCATTGATGCTTGCCCGTCGGCAAGCTATGGTAAGAAAATGCTAGCCCAACAAGTCATTCCACTAGCCCCGGGCTATCGGACAGCACTTTTGTCACGCCCTGTCGTCAGTAGGCAGCAAATCAAAGTGAGTTTTATTCTCAGGTATCTTTCTAAATTATACAAACAGTTGAAGCAAATATACACTGTAGATTACACAAGTCTGAGAACCGTGCTATCTTGAACTCAGTTGTCTTAAGCCTGTGTAGCTTGGCGGCTTGAGTAATTTGAACATGAGCACACATCTATTTCCAAGGCTCCTCGTGGCTTTGGTGCTCCTTATTGTGGCTTCCCTGATTTTCTAGCACCCTCAAATTGCTTAAAAACTTCCAAGCTACGCAGGCTAAATTATCTTGAGCGGGCTGCAGCTAACATGGGTCTTATACGTACTCCTATCCTTTTCCCTGTCGATATATTTTATTTTAATAATAGTACCATACTTTAGTTATCCCAAACTCCAGACATCCCGAGCTACATTTACATCAATGTATTATTATATTTGTGTTTGCTTTGGTTGATCTTAATTTATTATTATAATTATTATTATTATAAAGGTAAGGTAAAGTCTGCATACGAGCCAATCGTGGCCCACCAGGCCGAAGCCTATCCTGGTTTCTGTAGCATGAAGGGACTAGGAGTATTGGAGGGGGTGGGGAGGGGATGGCACTGTGAGAGTAAAGTGTCTTGCCCAAGAACACAAAACAATGTCCCTGGCCAGGGGTCAAACCCAGAACGCTTGCTCTGGAGTGGTCAGCGCACTAACCATTAGGCCACTGTACCTCCCCTTGATTTTTTTTTTTTGGGGGGGGGGGGGGAGGAACTTAACCATAAATATTGATCAACCTGTAAAAACAGCTTTGACATGTTCATTGATGATCCACATTCATATATAGGAAGTCAAAGGTGAAGTCTATAACTAAAGTTAATGTGGTGTAATACTCACTGATCGATCCAGCAGAACCAATACTAGCAGTAGCATCAGATTCCAGTGCTTGAAACACTTCAAAGTCGGACTTCTTTACATTAATGACATTGTTTCTGCCCCCAAAATTGTCATTTGTCGTTGGCTGTTAGGAGCAATACAAAGAATTTGGCTTCTGAATGATTTTTTTCACAACAGAATATTAATAACCGATTGATAACCCTTAATTGGTGGGACATGCACTTTCAGACTGTGATGTCAACCTTTAGCCAAAATTAATACTATCTGGCCAAAAATAGCACTTTTAAAATAACTAAGCTACTGTGCATGCTCTCACTGGTTGACAGCTGTGTTTAGATGAGAGTATGTAAACCCAGTTGTGATGTTTTTGATTTGCGCATATTTTTAAGTTTTATTTTATAAAAGCAATAGAGCACTTTTTCCGTGTTTACATGGCCTCATCTAAACACTCGGAGGGTTGGGAGAATTCTTGAAAGTTATGCAAACCCAAGACGTATAACTGTCTCAAATTCTCCCAACCCTCCTTTAATGAGGCTATGTAAACACAGAAAAAGTGCTCTATTACTTTAATATAAGAAAGAGAATATTAAATTAATCAGCTTAGTAATGTTTGGCAAAGTGCTCTGCAAGACAAATAGAAATTGAAAAGGAAAGGTCTACTAACCATACAAAGGAAAGTCTTGAAAATACACCAATAGGCGACTTTTTTTACCATCTTCAAGTTTTTCATCTCAAAGTTTCATTATGAAAATTATTAGTCTTTTAATCAGAATTATTGCAATGTTGCTAACTGAATAAAATGGATGGTATACTACGTGCAAAATATAACAAAGTTTGTTTTTTACTTTGATCAATCCATGCACTTCTAACTTATTAATAATGTTTACAAGTAGCATGAGTGTAGTAGAAGTTGCAGTCATGTACATGTAGCTAGCAAATGTGGACTCCAATCTGGGGATATCATTAGAAACAGCACCATGGAAAACAAAAAACAGTATTTTACATCAAAGAAACTTCTACATCTCAGCTCAGGTTTGTTGCCAATTGTTGTAGATGGATCAGATAGTTGATTTACAGTTAAATGCAAGGATACTAAATATTGACCGATTGGAATAAACTCTAGCATGACATCACATTGTATTATTAAATTAATCACCTCTGATTATATTTTATAGATAGTACAGTACTTACAGCATTTGGATCATGAATCCAGCGACCATCAACGCAAAACTTGTACTCATGCTCACCTTCAGGCAATTCAATTATTGTTGAGAATTCACCTTGGCTAAGCAAACAAAAAATAGTTGTACAGACTATTCCTCTTGAACAGAATGTTATTTTCAACTTGTGAATAAAATAAATCAAGTTTCATAAAACAATTATTCAAGGACGTTCACACCCAAAAACTCCCCACATACAGATTTTTTTAAAACTTTGACTGCAGTTAGAAAATGTTAAAATTAGATTAAAAACGTAAAAAAAAAATCGGGTCACCGAACTTGTTTTGAAGATAAGGTGTAGCACAGACCATACCATTTCTAGGATTTCCAGTCACTCAAGGTGATTCTGGCCAAATTCATTACTATCGGCATATATTAGAGTTGAAGAATCATATCTAGGTTATGTGTGTTCAACACAGCATATATAGGACTATTTTATAGATCTTTGCTACATATGTCATTAAATCAGCTAAGAATAAGCCTTAAAAACTACAACTTCTAAGTTACGCACACCTGTATTCATGTACCAATTCAACCCTATTTGAATAGTATATGAGAAATAATTAAAACTTCCCACGTACAGAATTTTTTTGTTTTTTTAGTATAATGGAAAGAATCAGAAAAGTAAGTGACCTGACAAAAAAAAAAGGGGGGTCACTGAGCATCCAACAAAAATAACAAGGTTAACGCAAAGGTCATCAACTCTATATTTTGTTGAGTTTTCGACTTGGTGCGCGCACTTGAAAATGACGTACCACGCACGTGACCAATGAATAGCGTGTGCACTAGAGATGCGCAGTAGCAATGGGCGCGAACGTCCTTAAGACTTATTAATGAATGTAGCAAACACACTTGTGGTTTCATTGATCATGACTCTCACAACGTTTTTGAACTGAAACCAAGCTTAGCAAAT
Source organism: Catalaphyllia jardinei (assembly GCA_022496165.2). Taxonomy (NCBI): domain Eukaryota; kingdom Metazoa; phylum Cnidaria; class Anthozoa; order Scleractinia; family Caryophylliidae; genus Catalaphyllia; species Catalaphyllia jardinei. The sequence continues at coordinate 16,697,864 of CM042749.1, forward strand.
TGTAATAACACTAGTTCGCAAGGATGAACTTTTGTAATATCTGGCACTGTTACAACCAAACTGTGATTGAACAGTTAGACCAGTGTCTAATAAACGTTTCAGTACCAGGCAAACAAAACTATAATATTTGCTGTGTTGAAATGGCTGGGCCCAACACAACAACAATCTTCATGTACTGCAGCTACAATGGTTAAACCACAAATTTTAAGTTTCTTTCTTTAATTGATGATAATATCTCACACGCAATTTGATGTCATCATAAAGAGAAAAATAAGATCAAAGTTCTAAGGTTAGATCTCTGTTAATGGCTTTGCCATCAGAATGTCAGGATGCAATAAAATGCGAGATACTGTATTGCTGTATACTCTGCAAGCTTACCTTAGGTTCATAGGGATTCTTGTTTTCCAGTCATTAAAACTCCCAGACAGTAAGACTTCTCTGCCACCATTCTCCCAAGTAAACACTGTTGGTACTGTTCTTTTCTGCGGTGGCTCTGCTTCCATAGAGTCGTCATCATAGTCATAATCGCTATGATCATCAACTTCTGGTTCCCTTGCTAAATTAATCACAGATTGAAATGAAAACTGGTATTTACATTTAGTAATCAGACTCTGTCCAGTCTCTTTCTTCTCCAAGTGAGTGATCACCGATCAAGTGGCAATGTTTATATACATGTTTACGCGAGAAGTGTCTTTGTTTAGCTAATTTCGGATGTTGCAGTAAAAATTGCATATGACTGTGTAGTCACACTTAACTGCTTCAAACTATTTACCTTATATACAAGCAACAGCTAATCAAAAAATCAAATGCTCTACTGGTCACTGCACAACTGTAACTACATGTAAGCACTTTTGTCTACTTAATCTATTCAATACTTTTTGAAAAAATGTATGACACTGAACTCTATGTTTAGCAATTGATATAAGGCAATTTTTCATAGGAGCTGCATATCAATCACCATACAGTCACATACTCAAGAGATGGCATGCATACTTTGAGTGATTTTACAAGAAAGAAATCAATTAAGCCAGCCCTGTAATTTATGTGTTCTAATAGTGTCACAGATTCTAATAAAGCAAATAATTAAAAATACTTGTAACATTTTCGATGGCCTGTTTTAAATTGATTGTGATGCTTAAAAAACTATCATCACCTCATCTCATAGAAATTTATTTCACAGAGGTTTCATTATAAGCCAGCAACCGGCGAAAATCGCTGCCTACCTTGTCAGAATTCACCTCTTACTGCCGCCTACTTTGTCTGTATTTTCATTCGAAGTATTTAAAAAAATCATCAGTTTGCTGCCTAATTTAGTTCGCTCAGTCGGCAATTCTAAGACTTTTTGAAAACCATGGTTTCATTGTTTTGATCTAAGCCCTTAGCCCAAGCCTTTGGAATTCTGATCTACATGCAGCATCATATTAAATGCCTTAATTACAAGATTTGCCTTTAAATAACTCTCCCAAAATATTCCTGACAAATGACTTTATAACTGTCCTTTTTGATGCGTGTGAATACGAAAGGGATTTATGCATAAATCAATGACACTCACCTGATAGAATCATCTTAGCTTCTTGCTCACTGGGAAACATTTTCTTGCCAGTTTCAAACTCTAAAGTTGAATCTGAGCTGTGCACATCTTTATGCTTTCCTAGTCCAGTGTTTCCCATTGTCTGTTTGTTTGCTCACAATCCCTCTATTATAAACATCAAGCAGCAAAAATTTTAGTGTACATCACTCTCCGTTAATGACTGTTTCAATACCATATGTTGATAAACAACAAATGCACTCATGTACATATAGTCAAAACCATCATGTTAACAAGGTCTTGGTACTAAAAATTAATAAAAAGGAGGAAAAAAGTGAACAATGGGCCATCACCAAATTAATACCACTCTATGACCCCAATGAAACAATCAGGTCTACAGAATTTAAAGTGCAAGCTGACATTTACATATTTACGTGAGAACAAACAGGTTGACTTGAATTCTAGGAAAAAAGCAGTCCAACCCTATGTACACTTCAACAACATTATGCACCTGGCACGTGTAATTTAGAGCATTCACTGAGACATTCTCGCAATTCTCCAGTGAAATCAACCTTAACTAGGTACCACAACTGTACATATGACTAAGTTAAGTCAGTCTGTAACCAAAATTACTACATGGTTGGCTACCTCGATGAGAGGGTAAGATGAACCGAGTCCTGTACTGTGATTGGCTACCTGAGAGGGCAAAATGGAGCTAACTTGCCTGCTTAGGACTACCTGGTGTATCCTGCAAAAAAAATTTCCCCAAAAGCCACATAATAAATCCTTTATTGACCAAGCTTGTTTGGTCAAGATGGCTGGATATTGGCCTCATTTTTTTGTGAATTTATGGACCTGAACTCCCTTCCATGCAATAGCCTAAAGCCTGGAAATTATTTATTTCTCTTTCAGCCCTTCCATTCACTTGTTAAGTTCACAGTCACTGTCCCTTTCCAATAAATGTCCCATTGCAAAAGAGACATTGAAGATACAGGCATAGAATGGACCGATGACTAGCTTGGATAATGTTTACTGTAGATAGTTTTGACCAACACTATGCATGGACCAATATCTTGACTGAAGATAATTGATATCTCAATCAATAGAATTGACCACAAAGAAAAAGAAAAACATAATGGTAACCTTTTGGTCATGACAGTGCCAAAGAACTCACGGTAAATCCTTGCCAGCCCCAGACGAATTTCCTATTAGAGAGGGTGCATTTCTTTAAGAAAATCCAAGATTGGATTCTTAAATCCGAAAACAGATTTTGTGTTTCTTTACTAAACAGGTTAATCAAAGATTTCACGGATCACGGTGCGGCAAAGGAACCGAAGAATCCACTTCCAGAGTGGATTCTTCGGTTCTTTTGACGCACCGTCAAAGTCCATTTTCGGATTCTTTTGGATTTAAAAATCCAATCTTGGATTTTCTTAAAGAAACAAACCCTTATAAGATTAATCAACTTAATTTAAACTGTAATTTGCATTTCCTGAAAACGTCCCTACTTAACAGAATCTACTAGTAGCTCGATTGTAAAATCCAGTACTCCCAGGCTATCAGACATGACTTTCTTTACACACTGCTGCAGTACAAGCTTAGTAACTTATGTTGTGATAACTAATGTACAACCGTTATATATTCTAATTACATGGGCGCATTTATCCATTCGCTTCCTTTCTAACCTGTTTTTAACACACCGATAGACACTTAGGACATCGTTAAATGCAGATTAATTAATTTTCCGATCAGCGTCACAACTAGTCTAGAAAATCAAATTTAATTCTTCTAAAGCTTTTGAATGTTAGCTTGTCGATCAGAAAAACCTGTCGTAGAGTGTACTAGGGCGAAAACTTATCTCTTTCAAAACCAAGGAGTTAAAAAGCTATCTTTCCTTGCATACTTCATCGCTCCACCGGAATAGTTTTGAAATGCAACGATCAGTACGAGGGTTTGCGCGGTCAAAAGTGATTTTTTCCTTCGTGTTTACTTTTACTAACGGTCATGCACAATTCAATTTAGACTCAACCATAGAAAGTCGTGAGGATTTCAGGAAACGTAATTCTTGACATATTCATTTCTCGCTCTAGAAAAGCCTAAGCAAAAACAGACAAATAAGAGAAAACTCTAGGACTTTACAACAATACCAGAATTTCTTATATAGCCGTTCAGTTACCTGTGACTTTCCTTGAGCACGAAACCATCACAAAACAACCCTGTGCATTCCCGCATGCGATGACGGGATAGAAGTGCCCAGTACTCCGACCGCGTGGCCCAGGCCTGGCCCCAACCCATACTGTAACGCTCCAACGCGTATTTTGTGACTCACCCAAATTTGACGATTCGTTTGTGAGGGAGGAACTTTAAACCATCAAGGAAAATGCCAAGAAAACCGTTTAAAATGCCAAGAATAACCGTTTCGTAGAATTATTGTCCAATTCTATGGGCCTCATAGTCTCGATTTTTACTGGCGAAGCAGTGTACCATGGCATATGCATGTGTGGGGAGGGGTACAAATCGTTGCTTTATCCAGCTACATGGATATTACAGTCTTTCAGTTCAAGTTTCTAATCACGATATACCGGCGAGCAGGTGGTGTCTCAGGCGAAGGAAGTCCTCGCAGCGCAATCACGATACGGATAGTGATCAAAGTCTTAAACGGAAGTAGCCTCCCACGCATACGTTCTAAGGCTTGTCACGCGTTCCTCCCCACGAACGTCTGCTCAACGGACCGGCCACTTCTGTTCACTGGCGGTTAGCCTTTGTTTCAAAAGAACCAATCCTCTGTTCTGTTAATGTTGACATCTCTGTTGTTTGCCAGGCTATGTGCCACGTGCTTAAGCATTGTTTAGGCTCATCTATATTGCACGATATTTGCTTTCGAGGGGCAAAATGTGGAAAATAAGAATTTTTCCGTGAAATGTTGCTTACTTGCATTTAATATTGTGGCGCTGGGCCCGGTTGCTGTTTCATTAGAACTATTTGTAAATAGAGCGTATGTTGCATATCACGCATATCATATTTACCCACGTCCGGTTTTTTCTCCTGAGCCGCCGTAGCTTTACTTCGAGAACGCTTCACGTTTCTGTAGAGGGGTTCTTTTTTTCCATCAATTTGGTTAAGCTTATGTTTCTCGAGTTCGAAGGGGTTCGAAGTTCGATGAATAGGTTTATTGCTCCTTTTGTCCCTTCTGGCTCGACATAATTAAAATGTAGCTGTTTACGTGGGAATTAGTTGACTGTTTTGCGTGTTGTATATGCCGTTGTTCTGAAATCTTCAGTTAAATCGTCAGTTAAGCTTAAGTTAAGCTTAAGTTAAAAACTAAAACTAATTACAACTCCTTTACATGATTGCCGTGTGGGAATCCGATATATCAGCTACCTTCTTGATATTTCGCTTAAAATGCTCAACGGATGCAGCATTTTTTAAGTTTTTGGGCAAGTTATTCCATAGCATGGCCCCGCTGTAAGAGAAGCTTCGTTTCAAATAATTGGTGCTTGGTTTGGACAGGGTCAGCCTTCCCTCAGAGTTTCTTAAGTTGTAAGCAGAGTGACGCTGAGAAAAAAGACTTTGTAGATATTCCGGAGCAAGGTCATTCATCGTTTTATACATCATTAAGGCTTTTTGTTTCTTTCGGCGAAGAGATAGCTTCTCCCAGTTAAGGGTGGAAAGAAGGTGGTTTGAGCTCGCATCAAAGGATGATTTAGTAATAACTCTGGCTGCGCGATTCTGTAATTTTTGGAGCTTATCACTCAAGTAACCACTCAAACAGTCCCAGACGGGGCTGCAGTAATCAAAATGAGGCATAATTAAGGTGTTATAAATTAGAATTGCAGTTTCTTTGGATATAAACGGCCGCACGCGTTTTAGGGCGCCTATAGCTGAAGAGACTTTCTTGCAAATCTCTTCAACGTGTTTACCCCAAGAGAGGTGAGCATCTATGGTAAGACCCAAGGATTTGGTATGGACGACTCTCTTGATAATTTGGTCATCAATTCTGATTTCTACATCGTCACATTGGGCAGATAGCCTTGGTCTTGATCCAATAATCATTGGCTCAGTTTTAGCAACATTTAGACTCAGCTTGTTAGCTTTCAGCCAACGGCTAAGGTTATTTAATTCAGGGGTTAGAGCTAGCTTAAGTTCTGTTAACGTTTTAGCAGATAACGTAAGGTTGGTGTCATCGGCAAACATTCTTGGTACGGCGCCCCGCAGGGAGTTGGGAAGATCATCAATGTAAATTAAAAATAGCAAAGGATCCAATATGCTACCCTGCGGCACGCCGCAACTAAGGGTACGAGCAGATGATAGTTTGCCACTGACATTACATCTTTGGGTTCGGCCACTTAAGTACGACGAGAACCATTTTATGGCCGCCTGATCGACACCCAAATATGACATTTTACGCAAGATGATCTCATGATCAATGGTATCGAATGCCTTAGTAAGGTCAATAAAGACAACGCCATTTAAAAGGCCATTGTCGATGTTTACTGACCAAGCATTTGTTGCCTCAAGCAAAGCCGTGAGCGTACTATGTAGAGAACGGAACCCTGATTGGCAACCCAGTAGCAATTTATTATCATCTAGATAATGGAAAAGTTGATTATAAACAATTCTTTCGAAAACTTTCGAAATTATAGGGATTACAGATATTGGCCTGTAGTTGTTAGGGTCAGATTTAATGCCCTTTTTAAAAAGTGGAGTCACTTTGGCCGTTTTCCAATCGTTTGGATATATCCCAGTTAGAATAGATTGAGGTAAGAGAGGGTGCGACGACACTAGCAGCCATTTTCAACAGTTTACACGGAATCATATCAAGACCGGTGGCTTTCTTTTCATCAATTTTTTTTGGTATATTAAATCAGTTTCCTAGTCCTCACCTTGTGCACCTTGATAATTATACTGGACACATGCGTAATTTTACACGTAGTGTAAATTGTTGGGATTTTTAGGGGGAAAGGTCAAGCCATTTTATCCTGCAACAACAATGACGAGGGAGCGGTGGGGTGTCTAGCTTGAATGCAGTTTTAATCAAAACTATACACCTAATTGCAACATTCAAGTAATGAGGGGTGGCAATATCTTTAAAGTAATCCCTCACTGTGCTACCTATAGAGCTTTAAAAATTCCATGACTTGCCAGGCCTTGAAAAACCAGGGCTTTTGCCATTAGCTATGCAAATCCTGATCAGTGTTGCTTCAAATTCATCCAGACCTTGTTAATATTGCAATTAGATGTAGTTTTAAACAGGAGGACTAAACAGAATACAGAGAATACTACGACATTCCCTCATTTTTATCAAAATGATATTTCAGAATACAATCAATCAATCAATTATGGAGTTGCTGTGGTGTACTGTGGAGATCCTGAGTAGCATGCAGTACACTCCCCAAGGAATATATTTAATTTCTTTAGCCAGTTGGAAGTTCTGATAGGATTTGTTCATTACTAGTATATAAAAGCCAATTTCATTGTTGATCTTTAAGGAAGAATATTACTACAGCTGTAAGCAAGCACCCCCTAAATATTTTGCACCGTATATTTTTGGCTGTTTAGGGTCTAAAATTATCTCTTTTGACTTTGGCTACAGCTTTGAACATAATGAAACCTTTCCATCACAAGCTACAATCATAAACAAAAGCCCGTTCACCTACACGCCTTCCGGAAAGAAGCGAGCGCCCAGTAAAGAGATAGTGTTGCAGTGGATCGATCGAGCATGGAGAGAGATCCCAGGTGATTTGATAACAAGATCCTTCAAGTCCTGTGGCATCAACAATGCTCTCGATGGAACTGAAGATGATGCAGTTTGGGATGACGAGGAAGAAGAAACAGAAGAGCCAGAAGAGCCGATAGACAACGAGTTCGAGACAGACAGCGAAGCCGAGGACGACGAGTAGCTGAGCTCAGCCGAGCTTCCAAGCAAACGGTTCTTTTCAGAACCACCCCGGTTCTTTTTAGAACCAACAAATCAGATAAAGTCAATGATCAACATTGTTTGTCTTTTGTTTATTCCTTTACCAGTATTTACCGGTATTTACATACCTATGTCAGTTTAGCATTGATTATTAGGGAAATTTGGAAAAATTATATTTTGTTGCGTGAAAATACTCGGTTATAAGACGCACCCCGAGTTTTGAGCAGATTCTGATCGAACAAATATATTTTCTCGGCGCCTTATAAGTGAATAAATACGGTAGTCGAGACACTCTCCGAAAAAGACCCGTTTCGTCCAACGAGTGAGTTTTCAATGTCTAATTTTGACATTTCGACCCCCTCTCCCCTTTTCAATGTTGTAACCAGATGAAAGTGTCCACGGAGCGTATTGCAACATTGAAAAGGAGGAGAGGGGGGGTTGGCTATCAACAAAAAAGATGCTTTTTGAAATTACGGAAGGACGCCGATAGAAAGCGTTTGTTTTGCTCAAATGTGTCAAGACTTTTGTCCATGATTGTAGTGATGTGCAGTCACCAACAGTTTTCCTCTTTATGGTTATGGAAGTCGAGATGAAAAGTCTGCTATTGGCAAAAGGGGTCTGAATTTTCTGTTAGTGTAATTGCTTTGGCCAAAAATCAAACTTAACATTAATTTGGGAAGGAGATAAAGATATGACAGTGGCATCGTCCAGAATATAGTTATTCCCCCACTGGTGACCAGTTGTAAAATTCTGATCATCAGTGTGAACTTTTTAGCATCAATGGAAGCTAGGAAGGGGTGATTTCAGACTCTGCTGTTGCCCCTCTCAAATTCCAATATTTGGGGTTTCCCACTGTCTCAGGTGTCTGTGCTGTTGCCTTCAGCGAACAATGTGGTCAATGTTTTAAGCCCTTTTGCTGCAGTAGCCAAAACCCAACTACTCGGACACACTCTCAAAACCTGGATGCGACAAAACATACTAGTAATTTTTTTCCAACTTCTTCCATTCTTTCATGACATCTATCAAACTCCATGCAACATTTACATCCTTCATGCACCTATAAACATATGTTTGGGTAAATTCAAAATAACATTACAGTTGACACCAAAATTATATATAAATAAACTTGAAATACCTAAGAACTAAAAATACCACTTCGATCTTTTTTTTTTACTTTTGGTAATTGACCAAATTAGAGAAATTTTAATATCTACGAAACAGATATTTTCAAAAACGGTGAAACATATCGAATCCAACATAACTTTCTTCGAAACAAACTGCTTTCAGCTCTTTTTACAAAAATAGACGCATTGATAAAAGCAGAAAAAATCGAAACGAAGAAACCAAATAGAATACCAGGCTGGTAGATCTGTCTGGTCAGCAAATCGACTTAGAAGCATGTCCTCAGACTCTTCTTCTTCCTCTACAGCTATTTGTTCAACGTACTGGTAGCTTCTTCTTCGGTGGCAATTGCCTCGGCACTATCATTGTATGGTTGGAAATCTTCGCTTGCCGAGCAGAAGCTGGCCTCTGAAGACTCAGAGCAACCCTCACTACTGTTTTCAGACACACAGAGATTTCGCCAATACTAAGATAAAAACCCGACTGACATCACTGGCGATCAAAGGTAAATCAATCGCGCGTTAGGAGTATGACGTCACAAGTGTGGCTGCCGCTACGAAAATAGCGGGCTCAACTGGAACCAATTTCGAGTAATGGCGGACGAAGAATTCCACTTTTCGAGCGGCGAAATTTTAATGCAGTAAGTCTTTTTAATTTTTTCTTTTTGGACGAAGGGACATCGTACATGATGGTAAGTTATTCTGTTTAAAAAAAAGTGGGAAAAAGAAAGTCAAATTTCGTCGCAGTGGCACTTTAAAATCTTACAGGACCCTTATGCGAGTCTTAGTGATCATGAGCTGGTTTATTATGTCCGAAAGATCAATTGGAGGAAAGTCCCCGCTCAATTTAAGACCTTTAGGAACTATGCTAGTTATAATCCGTGTGATTTCCGGGGGGACCTTGAAGGTGTTACTTGGAACTCTGTTTCTACTCCCGATGGACCACCTGTTGGTGAAAATGATCTTTAGGCTGATTTCAAGAGAGCATTTGTCACGGTTGCTGATCGCCACGCGCCTGTGATACAGAAGCGTGTGCGTGGCGTGGACAGTTGTCCTTGGCTAAATAGAAGCATTAAAGTAAATATGCGCCAGCGCGATTATTTTCTCAGGAAAGCCAGAACAACAAATCACTCGGAGGACTGGGCGAGGTATCGATGTTTTAGAAATCGCGTCACGAGCGACATCAAGAAGGCGAAAGCGGCTGACAATAGACGTCTTATTGATGAGAGTGGTGGCGATCCTAAAACATTTTGGAAAACCATGAAAAAGATTCTGCCCGGAGAGAAAAGAGCGACTTCCCCTAATATTAGTGTCAATGGATCTGTGACGTCTGATAAGCGGTGTATAGCAAATGCTTTTAACAAGTTTTTCGCTAGTGCGGCAACTCGCTTAATGAGCATTCTAAATTTTTCCGGTTTCCCCAACCTACTACAACTCTCGGCTTTTACTCATCGGGACCCCCCGTTTAGGTTTAAAGCAGTTTCTGTGGCGTTCGTGCGGGCTCAACTGCGTCTTTTCAAAGCGGGAAAGGCTGTAGGTTTAGATAACATCCCTGCTCGACCTTTGAAAGACGCGCGGATACTGCTGCGAAACCCTTAACTATCATCTTAAACGCCTCGTTGCATTCTGGTCGGGTTCCTGATGACTGGAAGGCTGCTCGAGTTATTCCTCCGTTCAAGAAAGGTAAGGCTGAGGATATGGATAACTAACGTCCGATTTCTATACTCCCCGTGCTTTCCAAAATCCTGGAAGGGGCCGTACATAAGCAGCTATACCACCATCTGCAGCAGCATAATATTTTGAGTCCGTATCAATGTGGTTTTCGTAAATGTCATTCGACTGAGTTTGCAGCTCTCAGCTTTGCTGATACCATTCGCAGAGGCATAGATCAAGGTCTGCTGATAGGAGCTGTGTTTATCGATTTGCGAAAAGCATTTGATACTGTAGACCATGGTCTGTTGCTGGAATTAGTGGCCCTGACCACGAGTGGTTTACGGACTACCTGCGAAATCGAACACAAGTCGTTGAGTTTCATGGCGTAACATCAAACCCCGAGGTTGTGTCAATAGAGGTACCTAAAGGGTCCATTCTTGGTCCGTTGTTATTCATATTACATGTGAACGATTTACCGGAAGCGGTGTCTGAGTGCAGTATTCTTATGTACGCCGACGATACAGTTTTGTTTTATTCGTCCTCCCAAGTTTCCACTATTGAAATGAAACTCAATGAAGAACTGCTAAAAATTGAAGGCTGGCTTTTTAGTAATAGTCTTTTTATTAATGTCAAAAAGACTGAAGCTATGCTTTTTGGGACCGCTCTTAGGCTTGCCAGGGAAAAATATTTTAATATATGCATTGATGGCAAACAAATTGAGAGGGTTCATGAGTTTACCTATCTAGGCGTCGTTTTTGATGAACGCCTTAGCTGGGGCAGTCACGTAAAGAAAGTGATTTCTAAGGCTAGCAAGCGTGTAGGTATGTTAGGCCGCCTTCGCGATAATCTGACGACTCAATTACCAATGTCGTATATATCTCGTTAATTAGACCAATTCTCGAGTACTGCGGTACTCTGTGGGGTTGCTGCGGTGAGTCAGGCCTTAGACGCATTGCAGAAAAGAGCAGGTAGAATTGTTGCCAAAACGTCTCGCAGTAGCCCTGCAATGGACATTCTCAAGTGGCCGGCGCTTGCAGAAAGACGTCGTGAACATGGTTTTCAGCAGGTAAAGAAGTGCATTGAAGGGCGTTGCCCTCAATATTTTGATGGCTACTTTACTTTTAACTACAAGATTCACTTAACTCTTATGAATTAATGTATCAATCTATATACGCTTCATTGTAGTTATTAATAAATTTTATATAGTTTTTATAGTTTATTCATATTGTAATTAGTTTGATTATATTGACGTTGTTGTACCTTTCATAAAATATTTTCCATGTAAATAGTGTATTTTAGTGCTCAGGGCTCCTGTTGATAGCAGGTTGCTTTTAGCTCCTGAAGGGACTACCCTGACCTTTATAACCAAATAAAGGTGTCTGTCTGTCTGTCTGTTCTTATGATAACAGTACTTTTATGTACTAATGGGTTAATCATACTTAAAAATTTATTGATATTATTACTATTATTATTGTTATTATTATTACTAATAATATTATATGTGTCAGGTTACCATACAGTTCTAAGGTACAATATTGCCTTTTTCATAATTTGGTCTTTAAGCTTTCTAGAAAAGTATACTTTGTCACAGTCTTGAATTATATCTTAACCACGAAAAAAATGAAATGTTGTGTTTTAAGTCCCGCCTTATCGGCAGGGATTGGATTCTGGCAGATGTTTTTCAGCTCCTCGACTTTTCAACCCAGGGGGATTATCCCGTGGAGAGCATTACTACCTCTCACTCATTACACTGGGGATTATTACCGGTCTCATGCATTACTCTGAGGGATTATAACTTCTTAGAGACGATTTTTCTTCTCTGAAAGCACCCTGTTGGATTATGCTCTGTTCAATGGGGGATAAAAGTGCTTCATAGCTTAGCTCTTTTGCCTCAATTTCTCTGGTTTACTTTTGGCTTCTATAGTCGAAGGGAAATTATTTGGGAATAGTGATCTTGAATAAATCGAAAATCACCCGCTGTTAGATCACTCGGAGAGTACTCATGAGGGTTAGAGTACATCTGTATACTGGTTATCTGCTGGATATTATTTGCTTTGTAACTTGTCTTGCCTTACCTAATGTACGCCTCTTTTTACTGACAAGCAATGTTATACGCAAATTACTAGGAAGCTTCTATTTTTAAGTGCTTTTTTATAAAGGAAAATTAGAAATTTCCTTCAAATTTCTTCGACGGAAATTGGCCCATTGTTCACCGTAGTCAAGTTAATTTTAGGGCAATCATGGACTAAAATTTTAGCTTCTTTGTTTCTATATGTATTTCTATCAGATGTATCCCTAATGTTCACTTACAGAGTATTTTATCGCTTTTTCACAGTAATATTGCAGTTATAAGTATTTTGTATTAACTCATTCGCAGAAAACACCTGGCCTGGCGATCAAACTCCAAATTGATATTGCCTAAAACTCATCATAGCGTTTGATTGGTTAGCTGTGTTCCTCATCAAAGAGTTGGTGCCTTACGATCAAAACTTGAGAAATCAAAATTCCTTTGTTATTCAAAGCCATAGTTTAATTACTCGTAAAATACTCATTTCCTTTCTCTATCAAATTTGTAAAATTAACTTCTGGACCAAGAATATCACATTTTACAGCTGCAGTGATTCTTTGAAAGTATCTCAAGCTTGAAGCAAACCCAAACATTTGCCTTGGTTGAGGTAAGACCTAAATCATTCCATTTCCTTCAAATATTTTGCGTAGTCATTTGTTCCTTTTTGTTTGTCAAATTAGTGAGATTTTACACACACCGATACCTTATGCAAGAAGCAGCTTAAAATTGCTTTTTGTGAACTGTCTTGGTTTAATAACAAGGGTATAACTTTCTAAATCATTGCCTATGATCGTTATGGCTTTCTCTACGTAACTTTGATCAGGATCCATGGTATTCATACCTTTGTTAAGTCAAATTTAAGTACAATAATGAAAACCATATCGCACTGATTTGAACCGCCTGTAACGTCGTTCCTCTTATTTTAACATAAAAATAGAAGTTAAAGAAACAAGTTCACACGGCTAAAATAAGAAAATAGATGATTAGTTTGTGAGTATAAACAGTCATTATTTTACTAGTATCTGTTCAAAATTGTTTCTGCATCTTGAAATCGGTGTTAGGAATAGGACTACGCAATTTAAAGCTAATATTTATACCTACAATATATATATCAAAGGGTTTGTTTTTTTCCATTTTTATTTTTTAAATTTTTTTTGCTTTTGCTTGGACAAAGGGAAGGAATGGATAGCAACAAAACGTTTGGGAAGAAAATCTCCCTGTTCGGTAAAATTTTAGGTTCATTCTCTGATTGTATTTTTTTGATCTTAAATAGATATATATATCTCGTTTGCGGGAAAGAAACAATCATCTGGTCCTTTCAAAGAGCAACTTTGTAACACGCGTATAGTAGATAGATTGACTGGAAACAAGTTGATCAATACAATGTCAGCGAGCAAAAGAGTTGCTAGCAGTAAAAACTTGGATTAAATTCCCCAATTACTTGTTTAGTTGCTCAGTTGTGGCCATTTGTGTTTAACTGTAACAAGTAGATTTGCACCCCCAAGTTTGTGAAATTGATTTTCCGGCTACAAAATAGCAACACAACGTTTGGGAAGAAAATCTCCCTGTTCGGTAAAATCACATTTTGAAGCTCTGATTCTTGCAATTTTTCAGCACAACAACAACAATCCTCATCAGACACACCTTGCATAGCTTGTTCAGTTTTGGTTTTTAGGCGATTTTCAAAGGCTTCAAAGTAGGATTGTGAGCGTTTTTGTAATGAAGTTATCAGGCAAAACAACATATTTATTTCAGCAAGCAAAGTGAGATTCTTTAAGTTGGAAACTGGTCTTGAGCGATGAAATGACGTAATGAAAACTATTTACTAAACAGTTATTTCACTAAAATTAAAAGTGAAGATTTCGTCCTAGGGGTTTGAGTTTGGGCAATCTTTTTTTCCTTTTAATACTGATACTGGTCATTATCAGAGGAGAAAACAAACTTTTTCTTTCACTGAAGCCAGTGAACTCTTTTAAAACAAATTACAGGATATATCACTGCATGAGCATAGAATTTGCCTTTTGTTTTGTCTGGAAGAGTTCTATACTACGTCTCGTCATTCGTTTGAAAAGCGGCTGTTAGCGGCAGTCTTAAAACTACGCTTCCCGTTAATTTTCTTCGCCTTTTTCACTCACGACGCGAAAACAGTTTTATGAACATCACGAAATCCGACCTTCAAAACTTGGTTGACTGCTTTGACCAGAATGTCTATGTCCAGAACGATTTTTCTTGAATAATCAGCGGAAAACTCCACTGAGTGATATTTCATCTCTTAAGCCATCTATAAAGGCATGCAGCCACTAGTGAACTTCCCCGGCACATCGGAATACAATATGTTGGTATTTCGTTCTTTAACCTAAAACATCGCCATTAAAATTTTTTTAAGACATAAATTTATGCACTAGCCTACGGAATTAATTTGCTCTTGTTGCACTCTACTTGAAATAACTGCGCTATTGTTTTATTGTCGCTTACGTAGTTTGCAGTAAGAACGATTTTCGTCGACTTGGCAAGTATTCAGATAGAAGCACAAACCAGCACAACTCGAGGCAATATTCTAACCGGATAGCCAAAAATTTGATATCGAGACAATTGTTGATTAGGCGTGGGCTTCAAAAAAGGGCTTGTTACTTGATTGATATATATGATTTGCCAATTTTCAAGGCCATTTTTCACCAACTTTTACACTACTTGTTTTCTGTCTTGAAATTAATATTGATAGGTTTGGACGAAAACTCGCGGTTAGTTGCAAATGTATTCGATATATATGACCACAAACCTTTTCTCCTCCGTTTCCAAGTAGAGTGAGTAATGGAAATTTTGCTAAAAATAATCTTCACAGGTTTTTCCACTCAAAGCGAAAGGACAACACAGTAGCAAAAGCCTTACAACTAAATACAATAAATATAATATTCCAAAGAAGGGAACTAAGATATTCATATTTATGCCTAATGCTTTACAAAGTCTTTGCACAAAATCTTGGAATAAAATAGTGCACAAGTTCTTCGTACTTCCTCAACGGAAATTAGTCTATTATTTAACAAGGTCTAGAGTTCATTGGCTAAATTTTACATTCTTTGTTTCGATTTATTTATAGCAGATTTATCCCTACTGTTAACTTACAGAGTATTTTGTCCTCTTTTTTACTGTAATCATTGCAGTCATAAATATTTTTTATTAACTCACGCTTGCAAAGCACCCGGGGCCCGTTTCTCGAAAGACCCGGTAACTTAACGGGCCCGAAATCATATTTTGGAATGAAAGTCTCAAGAAAAGTAGGGTGTGTTCTGACCTCTAATAAAGTCCATTTTGTTTCTTTATCTGAAAACTTTACTGTATAATTTCAAACCTTTTGAAACTCCCATCTGGAAGCGAAAATGAAACAGCTTACCGGTAGCTTCGAGAAACGGGCCCCTGGCCCGGAGATAAAACTGAAAGCCAAAAGCGTATAAAAGCGTTTGATGGCTCTGTAACTTTTCCATCGCCTAGTTTGTTTCACCACCAGGTTTATTTCTTTGTTTACTGGTTACTCATTTCTTTTTCGCAAAGTTCCTGGCCGAATTCACTATTGTTTAAGTGCTTTTTTGTGTTAAAGATAATGCACAACTTTTTTTCTTATTTCCTCAACGGTAATTGGTTTATTGTTTACCAAACTCTAGAGTTAATTGACTAAATTTTACGTTCTTTGTTTCTATATACTTTTAGCAGATTTATCCGTCCTGTTAATTTGCAGAGTATTTTTTTTTACTGCAATATAACAATCATAAATATTTTGTATTAATTTCATTTGTGCAAAGCACCTGGCCTGCACATTAAATTCAAAGCCAGAAACATATAACAGGGTTTGACGTTGGTTCCTTCTTTTGAAATCGAAATTTAACGAGTCAAAATCCTTAGTTATCCAAAGCCATTTTCTAGTTTCTTATAAAATACTGACTTCCTTTCTTTAAAAATTGTAAAATGAACTTGCAAGCCAAGCAATCACGTTTTACAGCGATGAGTCGGTCGTCAAAAACAACCCAAACTTGCAAATAGATAATCTTTAATTCCAAAGCATATTTATGCGTAATATTAAAAAAAAAACACTGAAAATATTTTCGAAGAAAGAAGAAAGCCCGATGTTAGATTATTTACAAAGTTGTTTACCAGCTAAGTAGGAACAACTCTATATTTTGTATATGTTTTAGCTACAACTTACCTACTTACTGGGTTACATCGTGTCTCACCAAGTTTGTTTCTTTGTTTACTGGTTAAATATTCATTATTTTTTGCCAAGTTGCTGCAACTATCTATTTTTAAGTAATTTTTTGTTAAAGATAATGCATAAATTCTTCGTATTTCCTCAGCGCAAATTGCATCACTTACTTGGTTATATCGTGTCTCACCCACTTTGTTTCTTTGTTAACTGGCTACTCATGTTTTTCTTTGCCAAATTCCTGGAAAATTCCATAATTTTTAAGGATATTTTGTGTTAAAGATAATACACAACTTCGTATTTCCTCAAATTGGCGTATTATTCAACACAGTAGAGAGTTCATTG
>CM042749.1:16714700-16733579 GCA_022496165.2 Catalaphyllia jardinei
TTGTAAGCCTTTTTGTAAGCAAACAACCTACAATATTCAGGTCACAATATGGTGAGTACCCTCTGTATGACTCAGTGTGACCCCCCCTTTGTAAAATCCTGGCTACGACCATGCATGTAGGAGCCAAAAACCGCTTTTACAGAATTGCCTCTGCTTAATAACATTGCCTATGAGTGGTTTTATTTTGTAACTTTGATTGGAGCCCATGGTTTTCGTAGCTTTGGTATAATAATTGCTATCATATCGAGCAGACGTTTAAAGCCTTTTATGTCGTTTCTATTCAAAAACATTGAATTCGAAAGAGATCTAGATAGAAAATTCAAATTTACATGGCTAAATTTAGAAACTAAACTATCGACTAGTTTATGGGTAAAGAAGGCAAAACTTGTTTTTTGCAGATCTCTGCAGGCTTTTTTGCTTTTTTGTTTGGCAATTTTGGTATCTTCAACTTTGGAACAGAAAGTTTTGTGTTTCAGAAGATTTCGAAAAACAGGACCTACTCGGGAAAGATTTTCTAGAAATGAAAATTTCAAATCATTAACAGATAGAAATGACCTTTCCAGTGGTATCTTTGCAAAATTGTTCTCTATATCTTGAAAATGGTATTAGCGAAAGAAGTGTGAATTTTAGGGCGCGTTCGTTTGGAATATTCCGGAATGGAAATCCAGGCATTCGGGAATGAGAATAGCTCCCAAACGCTTACTCGCATTATTCCAATTATTCTTATTCCAGATTGATCCCAAACGAACGCGCCCTAAGATGCGGCTGATAGAGTAGTTATACGAGCTTTTGTGTTTGAAAGAAAAGAATGAATCATAAACAATCTTGAATTTTTTTACGCTATTTCAAGTTGGCAGTCGAGAAAGAAAATTTTCTGTACACGTAAAAAGTTATTTTACCAAAAGAGAATACCTTTATAAAAAATACCACAGCTACAGGCGTTCAGAGGAAGGTTGGAGATTTCAATTTATAAATTCATCAGTGTTGTTCTCAGTTTTGAGGCATGTTGCTACGGAAAGTTAAGTTGTGAGCAATCCACTGTGGGGGAAAAATGCCTAATGCCTTGAAAATTTAACACAAGCATTTGGAACTTTTCTGTGCCATTTTTTAAGGGACATTTCATGATGTAGCACACGCGCAAATTCGATCTGTCTATTTCCATCGGAAAACAATAGAGCTGTCACTTCGTCGCGTCATGCCGACAAGTTTTCCTTGCGATATATAAGCGCTATTTATATCCGATCCATCGCTCATATTCTTGCAACATACCCAAAGTAGTTTGAAACAAAATGATAATAATAATAAGTAATCTAAACTAGAAAAGCACATCGAAGAGGTTAGCGAAACATACCTCAATATCAGCGGGTGCCTTTCGATCAATTTGTCTATGGCTGTATGATTTTGCTGGTCGCGCTTTTACAGTAAGAAACCGGTCATGTCGTAGCAAGTATCAGGGAAAGCGACTCGTTTATTTCGAAAACGGCAAATAAAAACAATATTATGGTGAACACGCTGAAAGCCGCATAAGTAATGCAAGAACAAGGCCACGCTAAGTCCGTGAATTTGCTCTTTAGTATATTATGATATACAAATCAATATTATGGGGAACATTTAACTGATTTTGTGCACGAGTCCTTATCATATTTACAAAACTATCCTGATAGCTAAATACTGACAAATTTATTGGATTGATTCTCAGAGTATACCTGAGCGAAGAGAACCTGATAGAGTGACTGAAGATCAAGGAAAGAAAACCAACGAGTAAAGCAAAGAAACTCTCATACAAGCGCGATCCTTCCAGTCTTTTCCTAGTCTCGTGAATCGATTTCTTTATAAAAAGTCTTGCTATGTTGCTGGTTCCATTTTATTTCAGTCCTTTCCCGATTTTCTGAACCTTCCTGAAAGCTGCCGGGAGAAAGGTGTGTTTGTCCATCGCCATAACGACTCCCTCCACTTGGAGCTCTGTCGACAAACGGCAGTGAAATTAATACCGAAAGGTCTCGATGACACACAAATTGGCACTTTACCAGAACCGTGTATCACTAATCTTTGATTCTGGAAGTTTTAAGGCAAAGCCAAAGTTGATTGAGGACGATGCAAATGGATTTTGATTTCGCGACAGCCCGTCCAAAAATCAAATCTTATGCATGGGCAAAAATGTAATGGTGTTCCTTTTAATTGAAAGAGTTAGTACGGTTTTGCATGGTAAGAATTATGGGTGGCCAGTGGCCATTTCTTGTTCCCTACGGCGCACTAGCGCAAAATTAACATAGTGTTCATATCACATATCTCTGAGCTAAAAGTAGGTCTTTGACATTTTATCCTGAGAAAACTGCATGTTAGTTCTCGATTTTCCTTCTAGGCCTAATATTTGAATTTTAGAACATAAAACTTGTGCGCACAACTATCGGCCTTCTGGCGTGGACAGAAACACTCTAGTGTTTGCGTATTGCTCGCGCAAGATCAACTCTAACCCCAATTATCACTTTACAAAAAAGAGTTCTACGAATCAATAATTTTTCTAACTACAATGATCACTCTAACCCTCTTTCCAAGGCTCTTGAAATAACTAAATTCGAGGATATCATCTTCCTACATAATGCAATATTTATGTTTGATTTCCATTCTGACACTTTGTCACCAGCCTTCTCCAATTATTTCACAGCTGTCAATAAACGACACAAGTACAATACAAGACTTGCTTCCAGGTCTTCCTTTGCTCTTCCTCCAATAATGACAAATTATGGTAAATTCAGTGTTAACTTCCAAGGTGCAAAAGTTTGGAAGAAAGAAAATCTCTCCACAGATCAACTTTCAAGAAAACCTTAAAAAAGGAAATCATACAGTCATTGATCACATACATTAATTTTTAATTTCTTTTTCTTCCCAATACTTAGTCCATAAATACATTGTAAATAGCTTTAATATTACTGCTAACTATTCTTGTATTGTAAATATCATTGTTTTTTGTAAGAATTATTATTTTTTCTTCCTCTTCCTTTCCTCTTGCCTTGGTGTAATGTTAGTTTGTATTTTTGTTGTAAATATCTATCTGTATCTCTATTCTTTGGTAACTTTTGATTTATAACTGATATACATGACCGTAATTTTTTTCTCTATTGTATTTCATGGATAGCTGCCTAATTTTCTTAGCCGTTATGGTTATTATAGGCAGCTAATACCTTATTTACAAGTTTCAGAAGAATGTGTTACTTTTATCTCTTATTTCTTTTTGGTGTAAATAAATGTTGCTGTTGTATGTTGTTGTTGTGCCACGTGTTTAGTTTTGCCCAATGACAACAAAGAAAAATTTTAGAAATCGCAACTCTAGTGGGAGCTTGTGTTAATTTACAATCACTCTTTCAATTTCACCAGACTGAGGCAAAGGGCATAACAGTCGATCTCTAGTGGAGCCAGTCCAGCAGATCAAAATGATTTCAGATTGGAACAGTAGCATTTGTGGTCTGGTTACTGAAGACGTTATTCCTGTCAATGACACTGCCGCCTTCATCAACGATGTGGTTTTCGTTGCCGTAAATGTGCCATTCTGTGGTTTTGCCTTTTTTAGTAACCTGGTCGCCATAGTTGTGGTAGTTAAGACAACTGCTTTACATAAACCTTGTAACATGCTGCTATGTAGCCTGGCCTTCGCTGATTGTTTATCAGGTGCCATCGCGCAGCCACTTTTTATTGCGAGGCGTTTAATGATCTATCGCGCCCACGTGTCGTGTGATTATCAACTTGAGCTCTCTGTACTCACTCGTTTCTGCATAAAGTTGACTATTTCGTTGTCCTTCGTTAACATTGCAGTGATGAGCTTTGATCGCTATAGTGCTTTGTCCAAGCCTCTACATTATCGTGCAAATGCAAGCAACAGAGGTAAGTACCGTCAAACTATTGCTGGTTTTCAGTGTCACGCCATATCAAGATAAAACTAAAAACCGTCCAATAGATAAAGATAAAGTAAAACGAAGACGGTAAATATGCAAAGACTCTTGCCCAGATTCAGATCACAGCAATTTTTCTTAAGCGAGATATGCGGAAAAATGTTTTAACCAAATTTATAGAGATTTGTATGGAGCCACCATGCTGGTGCCCACCTACATGGGCACCAACATGGCGGCCGGAAATCAACAAAAAGATCTGTCGTTGAGTTTTACTGCAAAAGCGGAGGGTGTTATCCACAGAGGCCGAAGGCCGAGGTGGATAACACCCTCCGAGATCCGCAGAATTCTTCATGTTCTACTAAAACCGAATTCAATAATTGCTTTATTATTCATTCCAAATATTTCCCCGTTCTTAAAGGGGTTTCGCCATTTCGCTCTTTGTTTTTACGCTCACCAAAAGTAACACAACCTTGTCTCCAGGTTTTGTCGGTCAACGGTTCAATAATCTGCAGCGGGCTGCACTTTTGACGTCATTTTGACGTCATCGGTTCAATAATTTGCAGCGGGCTGCGCTTTTGACGTCATTGGCTCAATATTTGGTCAACAGCAGCTGGTTATGGTGAATTACGCGTATGGTTTTAACCAATCAGAAACAGGGAAATAGTTTGAATGAGTAATAAATCTAATTCACATTCTCCCAGAGTGGAGATAAGTACAGGAGAAAAATTATACCATTTTGGTCACTCTGTTGGAAAGGCGAAGCAATTTTGTCTAGAAATTTTCGTCCCAGTTACTCGGGCTGGTGAAAAATTTTTAACACGGTCATCGAGATCTCGGTAGCAAACACCGAGATCTTGGTAACCGGGCCTGTCCTGCTTCTCATATGAACACATCGAAATTTTTACGAAGGAAGGAGTGGCAGCCGAGATCCCAGGTAGCCCGGTTGATCGGGCTCATATGAAGAGGCCCTGCCTCCCGTAATAGCCCGAGGGGTGCTCCCTTGGGTTATGTGTGGTATGTGTGGCCCAAAAGGGTTGTGTTTTCAGCCGTTTTGGTTATGAATAAGAGGCGGGCAATGGACTAGACATTCCTAGTTCAGTGCTGTAGGCGTTCTTTGGCCTGAACTTTGATTTAGAGACCCACCCGATGAAATTCAAGCACATCTAGGACATTGTTATTTGGGAGCAAAACAATGGCTACGAGTAGAATCAAGAAAAGCACGTACGTCAATCTCTGATCGTTAGTAGCATTTCCCCGTTTTATCAATGTAAGCATTCTCGCCTTAGCTAAATATCAGGGCTCGGTTGTTCAAAACAACGATTAGCGCTAATCCCCGATTAAATTAGCTCAAAGCCCGATTAACGCTAATCTGACTTTAATCGGCGGGTTAGATTTAATACACCCCCGAAGGAGGATTAAATCGCTAATCGGCCGATTAATATTGAAATAAAATGGCCGACTTGTTGTCTGGCCTTCCATGCGTGAGACAAAGACGAGCACGAATTTATCAATATGACTCGCTTCAGATTTGGCAGAACCTCAGCTGAATACAAACAAACCTCATAAAGGCGGATTTACAGGGAAAAACGAATTGTTATTACGCTTTGAAACCAATCGACGAATTAACATTTAGACCCGTAGCCCGAAAGGGCTACGGGTCAATAGCCCATGAGACGAAGCCGAATGGGCTATTGACCCGTGGCCCTTGAGGGCGAAGGGTCTAATTGTTTTTGTATCACAAAACTAGGTAATAATAAAGTTAGCAAATGCAAGTTGAAGAAATACTTATTTGGAAAAAGAAAAGAAAGAAAAACCGGCGAATTTCGCTACTCGATGACTATTACTATTAGTCCCCTAGTAGCGTAGCCAATCAAAATGCAGGATTTGCATTAATTCACTAGTTGGATGATACTAATTGTTAATAGCACTACAATTTTATGCGAGTGTTGGCTTACTGCAAGTTGTCGGCGATGCAACTGGAGTAGACAAGTCCACCGTTTCAATGGCAGTCCATAACACGGATATTGGAAACAATCACAGGGTTTTCTCACGGGTAATTGTATTATGGGGTACTAATATTGTCGATTAGCGAGACAATTTAAGTGGTTTTTACACCATTAATTCAACTGCCCTCTAATCGGGCTTTGAACAACGTCCTCAATTCCTCCGATTAGCTAACCCGATGTTAGTGGTTTTAATCGACGATTAGGCTTAATCGGGGTTTTGAACAACCGATGAACAAACGATGCAGGCCTTTAGAAATCTATTAATCAGCTCTCCGCCGCGGTTTTGATATGTTTACGTTTCTGTTGATTTAGACTTGAATTTCATGTTGAAAGCACTCTTAATTAAAATGTAGAATTCCTGAGTCAATGCCGAAAGACGGTGAATTTAGTATTTCGGGACCCAAAACTGCAGGCCATCTGATAGGGTGCGGAAAAAAATGGAAAATTATGCGGACGAAAGTGACGATTATGCGGAAAAGACGCCAGATTAAGCGCAAATTTCTCAATTTAATAAAACTGTTTTCTTGGCTTTTTTCAAGGTATAAAATACACTTGAACGTCTTATCGAGAATTTTACTCCTTTATGACATGTTTGAGCTTTTGTTGCCATTCATGGACAGGTCAGGAGTACTCAACGAGAAAATTTCCAAAATTACTTCGTTTTCAACCAAAAAGATCTTTTAACATTCACCGAGTGCTTTTCGGTTGATAATTAACTTTCGTGAGAAAATAATATCCGCTCCTCAGAGCCAGCCAGACAAAGATAACAAAATGTTCTTCCCAGCCAGGAGTTGCGTCGGAGATCTTTTTTTCCCAGCCAGGAACCTTTATTTTTTCCCAGCCAGGAAGGGGATTTGCATTTTTTTCCCAGCACTATAAAAATGCTAAAATAATATTTAATTTAGGAGCATTTTGGACCTTTCCTTGAAATTTTTAACCCATGCAGTTATTGTAAACGTCACTCACCACCATGGAAATTACACGGCGTGTGAGTATTTGCAATATAACATTAGATTTTTCACCTGACCTTAGATTTTTGTCGTAAAATCGCTCCTGTTAGCTTTTCATCTAGTACAATCTGAACTTTAATTTTCTCTTCTTTCCTTCTTGCAAGAATTACTTGCTTGTAGTATTAAAAATTAAAAAAAAAGCAAACACAAGAATTGTAATGTACAGCAAAGTTACAAAAGGTACAAGTAAACCAACAGAAAGAACTACAGGTAACCGAAATGTAAATAACAATATTACGCTGATACTGAATGCACATGGCACAGTGCAGCAGAAATAAAACGCCACGAAGGCACAGTCTATCACTGACGTTAAATATACATGGCACTTGACAGCAGAAATCAAATGCCAGAAAAGCATAGTCTATCGCCGACGCTGACAATCACCGCAAAACGTTTTATTGATTTATTCCCCACCATGTACCACGTACCACGTACATTCCGAAGGTTACTTTTACCCAGCAAGTTTTGTGCCCAGGAAAATTCCCAGCAAGGAAAAAACTTTTTTAATTAAGTTCCCAGCCAGCTGAATTTAAGACCGAGGAGCGGATAATTTGAGGAGCGGTTCCGCTGAGTACTCCTGACAGGTATTGCCTCGTTCAACGTAGTTTCGTTCCATAGTTTTGTAGTTGGGTTTCTCCGAACCTTAGCAACCAGGCATTAAATCGGACGAGCCGGAAGTCCCAAACTAGAGCCCAGGCTCATCAAAAGACTATGGAACGCCTGGAGGTTTAATTAAAATTGTCCACGAACGAAAAGGTGTGTTTTTGTCGCTGTTTTGGGTGAATAACTTATTCAAAATGATCAATCTCTTCGCTATTTTTGCCTCTGAGGTTGGTAAGCATTTGCTTTCTCGCTTATATGTAGCAATTTTCTAATTTTATGCGGAAAAATGCCCCAAGGATGCGGAGGATGCGGAAGTAGGCGAATTATGCGGATCCGCACCACCGCATCCTGCCAGATGCCCTGCAAAAGGTATACAGGCCTTATTTCCTTTTATTTGAGCTGCGATAGGCCTTGTTGGACGATTGCTCAGTCTAGTACAGAAGATTATCAGTGACAAGTCAATTTTTGCGAATACAGACAGACATTTATAAAAAGAACTTAACTTGTTACTGGAACGAAATTTTCGTATCCTCTTGTATTCGCCCAATCATGGTGAATTTTATTTTTGTCAAATCCTAGTGGAAAGCGCTGTTTTTAGCCGCCGAAATCGACTTTTTCAGGGAACACTGTGTCCGGGCTCTGGAACCGAGTTAAGGACCTTGTGACGTCACTGGTTGTATTCACGCATGAAGCGCCATAGATTCTCTCTTGTTTTCACTTGATTTATTAAGTTTATTATTCATATTATCGGCAATACCTACTAGTTTTGCTACCTTGTAATTTCTGTCCAGCCTTGGCAGAAAATACACATCATAGAGGTTAGAGGGCTCTAGAGTGTAGATTCTTCAAACGAATGCTACAGATTAGAACAGCTCAGTATATTACCTTTCGAACATCTTGCGTACCCGATTGGAGACTTCGAAGACGAGTGACAACTTTTACATCAAGATCTGAAGCCTAAACACGATATATCGTCGTTTGTTTTCAGCCTGGATCTGAAATTTGGATTTTCACGTTTATCTAAGGTCTATCTAAACTACGTTTGAATGTATATCCTCGGCAACTTTACGCATTGATTAAAAAAAGTTTGCAGTGCTTCCGAGTAAGGTTCAAACTTTATTATTAAGCGAAAATCTCATAAGCGAAAATTTCGTTTCAGTAACACTTTAAAAGCAAAGGAAGGAAAAATAAAACTAAGATGGCCTGCAAAAGTAGTTGCTATCACTAATTCCGTGGATGCCTATGGCAGGCCACGGTAAGGTTTCGGGCGAATTTCGTCGACGCAAAACGGCAAATTTGATTGACAGCTGAAACTATTTTTATTTCCAAACATGGCAAGGACTGTAATTTCCAAGCATAATTTTTGCGATTCAGGCAAGGAACATTTCGCGATTCTGACAAGGAGAGAAAATAAACATGAACACAAGCTAAGCCATTTTAAAAGGCATTTCGACATTGTGTATTGAATTGAACATCATCCGTTCCGTTGTTACGCACCGGCAACGAATTTACTGTTACTGCCAAACGAACCAACGAGTTCAGGCACCAAACCTGCGTGTTCATCCGGCCAACGTTCCTAACTGTTTTGTCTAAACATTAACAAGAAGTTTTGAAGCAACTTTGAAACACGATATTCATTGCATCAGTGTATTCACAAATCAAGGAGTCCATCGCGGAAAATATCGACACCAACCAATATTCAAAAGTTGGCTCAAATATTTGTTGGTTTGCAATTGAAGATATTTAAGCCTCGAGAGTTTCACTCTATCGAAATTTTCGCAGTTCATTTAGTCCATGGGTGGACAATCATGCTACGTGATGTGTAAAGCTTTGTGTATTCTTGCCCAAGGATTCTTGCTGATATGGAACTTACCTGTTTACCAGAATCGCACATGAAAATAGTGTTTGCGATAAGGTTTATTCCATTCGATGTTTATTCCATTTTCAGTGTTCCACTGTTAACATTTATTAATACAAAGGGAAATATGTGTTAAGAAGAATTCCTCATGCTTCTGACGGATGGAAAATTTAATCCTTTCGCTATCTTGAATAAACAAGGAACCTTGGGCGTCTTGTAATATTAAAAGAAAATCTGTTTAGTTGTAGTCAAAAAGGGAGGTCTTCATGGATAGGGTACAACTTTGACACAGAAATGGAGATGCGTGGTTCTGTAATGAAATCACTTCGTAGGGCTACTCCAATTCCTTTTAGTTTACAGTTAATTGACTAATTTTCATTTGTTTCGTTGCTGTGTTAACAGGGGCACCCAAAAGGGCTGTTTTTGCTGGAGCAAGCATCACGCTATTTGTTGCAGCAACTGAGGTCCTTTTGTCGTCAAATATTTTTTTACTGTCCCTGACTAGTATTACAGTCTTGGCATTTGTTCTTCTGACCATCATCAATTACGTGAGAATGTTCCTTGCTGTCCGTGCGCAAAGAAATCAAGTACTAAGTGCCAGCGTCTCAAATCAACAGTGTCATGTGATTCTTCGACGCGAGAAGAAAGTAGCTTACCACTTGATGATCTTGATCGCTGCTTTACTGATTTGCCTGGTTCCTTCATGGTTACTTAAAGCGTTTCAATCATCGTTCATTGAACAATATCGTTACTTGTTTCCATGGGCCATGTCACTCACGTTCATAGATGCTCCTGTTAATTCTATCGTTAATTTTTGATGGAACAAAGAACAACGAAATGCAATGAAATTGCTGGTGTCTTAATAAAGCGCAACCATAGTGTGCACCGTTTTAAATCAAGAGAAATCTTAAATAAGGCCGGTGTCCACAAATATTTTTATGATATATTGCAACAACTTTTCAACGTAACTAAATAAGCAAATTGTCAGAGATTGTTGAATTTACTGTGGCCCCTGATAATATCATTAAAATCTACTTAAAATATCTATCCTTGAATGAGATTTTTTTTGAGGAAATTGTTGTGTAAAAAAAAAAAAAAATACGAAGGCTGTAATGTACAATTTTACCATAATGCCTTGCGAAATTAATACAACCAATTCATTATATTAAAAGGTTTTTTCTCAGTATTTGAAAAAATTGTACATGCTGGATTACAGACCTAAAGAAGGTTTCTGTGCATTTTTTAAATTGCAAGAGTTAGTTTGGGATTGTGGGTTAGTCTACCAGTCGCCATCTTTTCTTTCACTACGGCGGATTACGGCAAAGTTACCAGAGTAGCTAAGAGTACCTCTTTTAAATTTATGTTCTGAAAACTGCATGTAAGCCCGGGAATTTCCTTCTAAGGCAGGAGGATGCTGTGTGCATGTGACATCATCAAATTGTCAGATCCAAAAGTAAAGAGCCACTAAAAGTTTTATTCTCATCAGGCACAAGAGGTACTAACATCTGGGGCGAGATTTCCAAACCCATGCTTGGTTGCTGTTTTAATTCTTCCCGATTGTTGACAAAAAATACTCTCCTGGGGACAGCGGTTTTGTGGTCTAGTTAACCCGTCATGTTAGAGGCGGCGTTTGTCTTTTTTGTTTTATTTGTAAATTTAGAGTTACTGCTATTGAGTGAAAAAAGAAGAAAAAGCGATGTTAAATTGAGGCGAATATCTTTATTACACTTCATGTCGTACTGCACCTGTAAGCATCTTTGTAAAATTTAAAATTGTCTTTGAAATATTTTCAAGTGAACGGTATTCAACGTCTGTCACAGAGTGCAGCTCTGACGAAACTCATCTCCATAGCGAAAGGCAAAAACGACAAACGAACGTTAGGAAGTAGTCAGTAAAACAGTCTTGCTTTTACCTTCAGTTTAACTACTCAAAATAAGTGGAATAATTTCTCAATAACAGGCAGAACTCAACTTCTGATTTAAGGGGTAGACATAACTGTTGCTAAGTAACAGAAAAAGGACCAGATTCCAGAAGACGTTTCTGGTCAGTAGTGCTAAGGAGTCACGTGGAATATCCTTAGAATTAACATTTCTAGTGGTGTTCAAAAGGAACCGGCCAGTTAGTTCTTAGGGCTGGCTATCTCTACTAAAACTATTCGAGTCTCGAACAGGTACGTTTTCTTTCACTTTAAGACAATGACTAAGGTGCAGTTCTTTCCAGTTTGAAAGTTGTATTCTTTTGTTGACATTGGCTTACAATGCACTCTGTCAAGAAGGACTACTCTACAATCTGATTCAGAAGTCGTGTATCTCATGTGCGGCACCAAACGGCACGACGATGGTATTACTATATCATGAATTCCAAACTGATCATTTAAGTGTAGGTACAGCAGACATGAATTAAGTACCGCAAACAATAGCCATTATATAACAATAACAATAGCCGGACCGTCTCCGAGTCACACCGCTTCCTCATATGCCAAACATATGTTTCTGGAAACAATTTCATTGTATACACCAGACCAATGTTCTACACAGATAATGCAACAAATAATTATTTTCAGTTCGCATGACATGCAATTGGGTGGACGTCTGAATTAGAAGTCGTGCCATAATCAAGCAAGGGTCAAATTTAATTGCATTAGGTACAGCATATAGGAGGGACAACTTCTGAATCTGGCCTAAGATTATCACTGCGGAAAAGAAGGCCATTAAGGTTAGCAAAAGAAGTAACATACCCAATGGAAATGCTGAAGACCTGCTTCAGCTTTAAAGTGCCGATCTATCCCCGATAACTCAAGGGCCGATTCAACCCTTTTTGGAGCCATTTTGATCACAATTTCGATCAACCCGGCCAAAGCGGCCCAATCGAGAAACATTTCAGCCCACTTTGAGACTCATTTTAGCCCTTGGTTGTTTTTTACCCCCTTCCTACCAGTGCTTTCTTTGTTCTTATATAGTTTTAGTAAACTAAAAATTCACGGATTGGTTGTCTGACTACATGACAGCGGTATGCCTGGGACTGGATATCGATCAGTTAATTACATCAGCTTGGTCAAGGACTCTTTGTACCTTTCCAAGTTTTCTTCTATATCGTGAACTTCTACCTGTAACTTTTGAACTTCCTCTTTCTTCACCTCTAGTTTTCTCTCCGTTTCGTTGATCAATTTCAGGAGAACGCTTCTTGCCTCTGTTAGAGTTTTCCCATGCCCGGCACTCCTAGAAGCGCTCGAAGAACTCGGAGAAGTTTCTGACTTTATTGAGAGTTCTTCTTTCTGTCCCGGTAACTCTTCTTCCTCGTGCTCATTACATACTTCTGTTACTGGCGTGTTTGTATCGTCCCTTTCATCAGTTCGAAATGAAGGATAATATCCACTATTAGTACAAGGCGTAGATGTTGAGTAGTAGCTCATTTCACTTGGCAAGGGGTTTGTAGAGACCCGTGAAGGCATTGCCTCATGAGAACTGCCATCAAAAATTGCACTTTGAGTCTGGTCCGTCCCTGGAGATATTGTGCCAGCCTGAGAGCCAGTGCCAGCATCGCACTGGAAAAGCAAGGTGCATTCTTCTCCTACTTCGCACCCCTCGCCACCATCAGAACTCTGATCACTACTGCTGACATCAATAACTATGCTCAACGGCGATGGTTTGATTCTCTGCGCAGGTTCCTTCAATGGAATCCCTTCTTCTTCGTCAGTGAGAGACTTTTCTGAGAAAGGATCTTCTTCGTCTCTGAAAGATCCTACTGGAGACTGTGATTTTTGACTGCTGGTCTGAAACACCTCAGGATAAGCTCTGATTGCCTTATCGATTTCGTTTATTGCTTCAGACCTTTTCACTTTCTTGAGAAACTTAAAATTGGGAAACTTATCTTTTGTAAATTTTATAAGTTTTTTCACCTCTTCGTTCTCTTTGCTTTTTGTGAGTAGATGAAGGAACGAGTCACCCGCTGCGTTTTTACGTTTGAGAATTCTTTTCACTGGCAGTCTCCTGTTGTCCTTCTCGTAGTATTCTTGCAGCTTTATGATTATCTGCCTTAAGTATTTCAAAAAGGGAGCCGTTGAATCTTCCTCTCCGCGGGCACACAGGTGAAGTACAGTGTCCTTGTCGGGTTCTTCTTGAACTAGCAATATGTCCGGATTCCGTTTTATGAAAGCATCCAGCAGATTAGCGAAGAGCTGGGTAATTTCATAGGTCTCTCGCGTTCGTACACCTTCATGAAGATTTCTAACTGCGGAAAATAGTGCTGTTGCGTTGGAAACATTCAACTTAGCAGTAGAGCCACCTTCATTCTCGGTGAGGTTGATGAAGTCCTGTTGAAGAAGCCACTTCACCGCCTTTACTTTCCCGAGGACTGCTGTCCAGCTTAGTAAAGGATAACGCAAATCCGGGTCTGGGTCTAGTATAGGCTGGTTGAGATCAACTCCCTCTTCGACTTCATGGAGTATGAACGCTTTCCAGTTTTCTAAGCTGGAAGCTTTTGAGTCCTGAAGTCCAAGAAGGGAAACAATCAGGTCATGATGCTTATCTTGGAAGGGGCAGTCACTTCCACAGAAAGGCGTGCATTGTTTTGCTATTAAATCTGCTGAACGTTTCGCCATTTTTGACTGAAAGTGGCCTTCAGTATCTCTTGAGTCACTTAAAAAGAAACGGCAGGTGTCTGTCAAGAAAATTAGAGAGCAAAGCAATCATTAACGAAACAGACAACAGTCAAACAATATACTGCATAAGGCAGAGTAATCCAATTACAGCGCAGGATTTGCTTCATCTTGCCCGCTCGCGGATTCAGCCATGTAACAACAACCTCTACTTTTCGACCTCTCTGGACTACAGTTTCGTGAAAACATTATGATTAATAGATGCATAGCAATTAAGAACAAAACTGTTAAAGATTTTAACTCCTTCAACTTGCATCTAGGTTCTTTTCATGCAGCCTAAGGCATTCTTTTTTTTTTAGTGAGTGCACGTGTGAGGTTCCTATAACCACCTCTTTACGCTTGGTCTGTTCAGGGTTTATTATAAGAGTCTCTTCTGATGAATGTTTGTAAGATACTATTCCATAGCAGACAAATACTGAAAACTAAATTAAAAAAAGGAATTTATTATAAAAGTAGGGACGCTAAACTATTTAACATTTTCACACTATGTTTAATTTTAACTGCTTAAAATGCTATCGATTATCACGCTATTTCTGAGATTTTTCTTCCCAAATATTCAATTGTTGTACGATAACACTATGAACAGGTTGAAGAAACTTAAATCCCTTCCCACTAAAACAGGGCCAAGAAAATAAAAAATGTCGCCGATCAATTTCATGAACTAACTCCCCTCTAAAACGAGAAGCAAATCGGCGGGGAAGGTTAGGCGCTTGCGTGAGGTGAAAAGGGATTCCAATAAAAAGCGTGTCTTTCGAGATATTTCATATTGCCTTGTTTACATTGAGAGGTTTGATAAGTTACCGTACCCAAATTCGCAATTAGCCAATCAGAAGCCAACTCTACTGTCCTGACATCCTACGATATCAAGTCACTGGCCTGACATCCCACGATATCATGGTTACTTTCAAGTAATGTTACCGCACGATAAACTGCAAAAAGCTTTTGCCAATGAACAAACAACTCGTAATTTAAGATTTAGCTGGTGTTTTGCGGTCGAAAAAAGGCGCAAAAAATTTTCCCGCCAAAACTAAACTGGAAGGCGCTTGCCAACTACGTCGACAAGTGCTTGAACATTCAGACTAAAACGATGGAGTCGTAGTTACTATATTTTTTGCTGAATTCGAATTTTGAAAATTTCGAAAACTACACTCCAAACAAACGAGTTAAAAAGATGTCAGAAGAGAAACTTGATAAAAGTGTTGGAGACCGGAAAAGTATCAACACAAGCAGGTCAACACAATTTGTACATGGCAAACATGGCTTGAACTGGCAGATTTTATTACCGCAACACTAATTACGAACCATGGCTCGACCAAACTCGTTTGATATGCCGCTGGCGGATTGAGTGACGTCATAAATCAGACAAACTTAGACAAACAAACCGGAATGGTGAAAGATCTGACTCTTTTTCAAGCGTGTAAGCAAGTATTCCTACGACCATTCTGTAATCGAAAATTTGGCTTTTATTTTCCTCCTATTTCTTTCAGAACATACGCATGTTATCTGACTCTCGCAGGCTTCCAATAATTTGCATTCTCTTTTTTAAACTTCGCGCGCTTCGTTATTGCTTTCCATGTCAACTGGAACGTCAACTGATTAGGCTATTATAAAAATAGGAACGCAATGCGTACATATGACGACGTTTTATTGTGGGTATGTTTATGTTTTGGGGGGTTGTCATTGTATTTCTCATAGTGTTCGTCATTTTGCAATTGAAGGAATTAAAGGATGGCCAAAGAAAGGCTTTATTGTTTCAGACATCGAAAGCGAGATGTATCTGCATGACACAGCAAACGAAGAGAATGTTGATGGTACAGCCAATTATTTGATGGCAGATTGATACGCGGTTAAAGACGTCTTTTGCAACCAGTCAGCCCGCACGGCGGTCGTGTCCCGAAGCAGGAGCCCATTACTAGGAGCCTACATCTCCCATAATAAGCCAATGCAACGGCATTTTTACAGACCAATCTATTTTTAGATGTTTTTCCCGCGAAATAGGCCAATTCCAGTCTACGTGAGCACGCTTCGATGAGGATAGAACAATGCGGCCTCACGTGAACATGTCGAAGTCATTTCGACATGCCGACATGAGTCCGTGCTTGTGATTGCAATTGGTTACTGAGGTTCCCGTGGAGATCTGAATTCAAGATAAATTCAAACTAAAAATAGATCGGTCTGTGAAAACGCCGTGACAGGAATATGGGGTAGTTGCAGGCTCCAAGTGATGGGTTCCTGCCCGAAGTGAAAAACAATTATTGTACTTGACAATTTCCATTTGTTATAAAATAAAAAATCGAATTTAATTAACTTCATATCTTTTGAAACACCCCAGATAACCTTTCAAATATTTTGCATATTTGTTTAAAATTTATCAAGCTCAATGCTTGCACGCAATCAAAAAACCGCTTTTAATAGTACAAAGAATAATCTTATTCTAGAACATCAGGGTTTATTTATAACCAAAATCTATAACCATATTATAACCAAAATCTGCGATTTTCCCTTCCCTATTAATTACGACCTAACCAAAAATTTCGCGGCTGAAAACCATACCCTTTCGGGTCGCACATACCTGAATAACCCATATAAAGGAGTACCCCCCGCTGCCCCCTCCACCACCGGGGATATTTCTAGAGAAGTAACTGAGTTTGATCGAGCATGTCGTGTTCACCTTGAAATTAATCTGCATTGCCTGGCTTAAAACCGCGAAGGACTAGGTACGAGTCTGTAAATTATGGGATTAGCAACTATTGATTCACATAGTCAGAAAGAGTAGACCAAGCTTTACAAAATCCCTAACTTTGCTGAAAATAGACCCATTAGTAAGCAAGATGCAGCCATTTGAAAATGTCAAAATTTACAAAGAAATGTATGGCCATCCGGACGTTGTCCGAACACAACGTCTGGATGGCCCAGTCAATTTTGACATTTTCAAATGGCTGTATCTCAGTCAAAACCAGCTTGATTAGCACCAAACGTAAGGATTTTGTAAATCTTGGTGTGCTCTTTCTGACTGTGTGGATCAATAGTTGCTTATTCCATAATTTACAGACTCGTACCTAGTCCTTTTCGGTTTGAAATCCGGCAATGACGCAGCAAATGATGGGATTGCTGATTTAATGGCGGATTGATGCGCGGTTAAAGAAAGTTTGTTTTTGCGACTAAGCTAAGATGGCTGTTATTCGGGGGAAAGCACTCAGCTATTAGAGAAAACTTTGAGACAGCTGGAAACGCCTTGCATACGGCTGGCGCAAGGGAAATTTGAATTAACCAATCAGGATTCAGCAGGCGGGAAAAAAATCTAGTGTCCTGACGTCAAGTAAACAAGTCAGGAAAGGCTTCGAAATCAGGCAACTTTTCCCACTGAAGATGGCATTAAATATTCACGAAAAGGGATTTACGATTTCAAAAACCATACCAGTTTGCAAAAAGTGTAAAAATGTGAACCATTTTGTGTTTCCAAGCTTCTATTTTGGCGCCAAAAATGGGTCGCCGGCGTCGGCATGGCAACTTGTTCGTCGTTTCGTCGAGTATCGCCAGGTAGGATAATAGTTGTGTCGTTTTGAACAAAATATGCTGTTCCTTGTCAAATTAACCCGGAACAGTCAAGTTAACTACTAGTAGAGGCCAAAGCAACTTACTCACTGTCTTTATTTCTGTCAGCTGCGAACAAAAAGGCTGTTATCGTATCGTTTCGTTAGGACACCTAATTTTTGACTGCCGCTCGTACTGCAGGCTCAGCTGCCGTATGCAAGGCGATGTCAATCTCGTTCCCAGAGCTTCGTTCCCCTTGACGAGCGGTCAGAAACGAGAGCTCTGGGAGCAACCATTTCAGGCATGCGCCATAGCATGAAATAGATGTAGACTGAGACTGCGCACTGAACCGGATAACCAGAATTCGGTTATTTCCCATTGTTATTTCAAAATGGATGCTCCCAACCCGGCCCAGAGCTCTCGTTTTCCGACCGCTGTTCAAGGGGAACGAAGCTCTGGGAACGAGATTGAGGCGATGTAAGTTCTAGAAAATATGTTAATATGTCAGTGATGACGTTTCGTTTCTGGAAACAAGAATATTCAAATTAGTATGGTCTATTGTAGGACTTGAGGCCTGCGTCGCGAATTTTACGCTACAATGCGTTAGTGAATATTGCTTCTGATGCTCGGTAAATTACTTTCAACATTCTCTCTCAGCGCGAGTTGTAAAAAGAACGCACTTTCATCATCTAGTTTCAAACAACGAATGCTGTAAATACCTAAAGTCGCAGAGCCCTCCCGGTGGCCACGATTGTTGCACGGGACAATTTGCATTTGTCATGAAACGTGACAGTTACTCTCATTCATTTGCCTTTCAACCTGTCTTTCGGTAAATTACTTTCAACATTGTCTCAGTGCGAGCTGTAAAAAGAACTTTATACACCAACTACTGTCAAATAACGAAAGCTGTCGGCAACTTTGGTAGAAGCCAGCCAGTCAGACAAAGGACTTTTTGCATAAATGTGAGGCTTAGGATGTATAAGTATTGTTATTAAAAACTGGATCATTGGATAATGTAATTCGAGAGTTTTTATTGGCTAAGCCATTATGGTATATGAGCCATTATACCATGATCTACAAAAATGGCGATTTTTTGGGGCCTTTTGGTTTTTATTGTAGTTTAGTTTTCTATATTTTGGGGGCGTTTTTAATAAAACAATTATTCCACTCGCACTTGTTGGATATGAGATGATTATAGCCAACTCGGCGCTACGCGGCTCGTTGGCTATCCATCACCTCATATCCAACGCGCGCTCATGGAATAATTGTCAATTATTTAAAGTTAGGCGCCATTTATGCAAAGGGTCTATTGAGGGTTGTAAAG
>CM042749.1:16733589-16771484 GCA_022496165.2 Catalaphyllia jardinei
TAAAGTTAGGCGCCATTTATGCAAAGGGTCTATTGAGGGTTGTAAAGAGTATCTTTCTGATGCGTGAATGGCTTGTTTTTTCTCGTGAATTGTGATTTCATTAGAAACAGTGAAACGTGATTTTCCAAAATAATTTTCCGTGGAATGAGAAAGTAATCAATTTTTCGTGAACAGTAATTCTGGTTGTGTCTTCTGTTGTCTCTATTGTGACCGTGACAGGAGTCCGTCTTTTCACTCGGATTTCTTTTTGCTGCAGGCATAAAGACATCTAACAAGGCTGTCCTTGGGAGTAACTTTTAAATATCATAAGTTACGTTAGTTCGTGTCAAAAAATGACATTTTTTCGTGAAACATGAAATGCCGACTGTCTTTCCCGTGAAACCAAACTGTCCCTAGATCTTGCTGTCCCAGATAATCGATCGTCCGCTGGAATAAGATCCCGATTCACTTCCTCCAATGCTGGCCTCTTCAATTCGACAGCGATATACTGTATCCTGGCTACGCTCTAGCGATTCTCTAAAGTTTTAATGGCTAAGTCCTTTGGCGGATGACACAGGGGGTAAAAAGAAGCCTTGGGTTACTTTTTCTTTTCATTGTTGGACGCTCGATGAGTTGTATTCTTTTTAGGTTGAGGCTTTAGAATGCGATAAACATTCGAGTCGGTTCATCTCAGTAAATTAATCCTTCGCCGCGGCTTTTTGATACAGAGCAGAACATACGAATCTCTGTCAAAAGCGAGTAGTTACTGATCATACACTAATTTCGACCACAATTTTTGCTTCACAATTGTTCTGAGTTTAAGTACCCAGACCACAGATATATGTGACCCCAGGAAAACGCTGTATGAAAGTTCTTAGACGGAGAATATGACGATATCTGAGGAAGTGAAGCTCCAGGCGAGACGAACGTAACATGTCGGAAGCAAGTGAAAGCTCGATATTGTCACGCAGAAACGGTATGCATCCTAAATTGTCACGTAATTCTCTGACAGTTAAATTACTACTGACGCTAATTTGGAAATCAGGGGAAGAGGGGAAAACAAATAAAGAATTGTCTGCATCATGAGCAAACTTGCAAATAAAACGGAGTTTCAATAAGATGCATCGCTCAACTATATAACACAGCAAATGTTCTGCCGCGCTATTCATCATTTTGCTCACAATGTACTCGTATTATGATGTTTCGATTTAACAAGTCTATTTTAATACAACTGCCCTAATTTACAGTTGACTGCTACCGTCTATGAAGCGACACAAGCTGGGAGTATTAAAATGGCTGCCATACACTGTCGAATGGCAGCCTGAGCAACATCACAGCGCAATGGCATGTTTTGCCTACAAGTCGATCAAACATCACATTCCTGCACCTTAAATCTGCTCTGTATATTCATTACACGTGACTTACCAACTCAGCCCCATAAAGGAAGATAGATATGATGAAATACAGCTCCTTTATATGCTTGTCTGTGGAGAGTGAGCACGAGTGGCAAGGTCCGACTGATAATGTCTGGAAACGAATCGAAAGGATCACTTCCTCTTTGTAACTAATATCCTGTCCGTTTCCAAGGAAACCCTCCGGCTTGTTCCAAGAATCAGCCGGTCAGGCTTGCACGTCATGGAATAAAGGGGACTAGGGTGTTATGGGTCCAATATGATCTCGATACCAGACTGCAACGATTATCGTTACTACATAACTCGATCAGGATCTATCATTATCGTAAATTTAGAACACAAACCATAGGTAACCCAGGCTCACTGTGTGTGACACGTGACATAACACAGGTAAATGTAGAGAACATATGAGGTGAAGTTTAGGTCTGAAAATTTGTTAGAAAATGGAAATAAAAATCGATGAAACTTACCATGTGGTGAGTTCTTGTTCTCCTTAATACGTACACGTGCTTTTTGGAAAAATAGTTTTCATGACTCTATATTTACCTGTGTTATGTCCGCACGTGTCACATACAGTGAGCCTGGGTTACCTGTGCAGACATTATGTGCAGGGACTCCTCGTAACAGAGGAAGTGTTGCAGGAAAAAGGATACCTACCTCAGATCAGATTCGAACCCGAAATTCCGGCTTACTGAAAAGAATTCCTACCACTAGATCACTGAGAAACGCGATGGGCTTGGTGACTGCAGTAATACGGCACAGAGCTGATTCTCACTCAGTGATCATTAACTCTAAGCACCCGCCCGAGTATCTTTAGTTTCTGTTTTGTTTGGGGTTATTGACATTAACAGTCTAGTGTTTTGGAAGCTTGTCAAAGGCAATAATTACAATTTCAGTGATCGTAGCGGTTTAGTAGAGTAATTGTAGGGTAAAGAAATAGTAAGCGAGAAAAAGGATGACGGCGGGCTGAAAAAGGACGACGTCCATCAAAGATACTTTTTTAAAAATAAGATTTAATATTTAAATCCCTTGAACACTAGTAAAAAGCATTTTGAAATGATATTGCTGAATTTACCTCTAATTGAATGTAAAATTCAAGTAAAGTACACAGTGGTATAATCCACGGTAAGGAAAAAGATGGGACTGATACATTTACCTATAATGCTCTGCGCACGAGAACTCTAAAAGAGCGTATAAAAACACGAAGAAAAATTTTATGTCATTCAAACTCGACAAGAGCAATGCTGTTAGTATAGGAACGACTGCCGTTAAACCATATCTTTTCTCTATGCCCAGTGGGCTTAGTTTGGTTCGCAAGGTATTGTGGTAAAATGTACCGCCGCCATCTTTTTTCTTATGGTGGATTGTTTTAAGGCCATAGCGACGATTGTTGACATTCAGAGAGTGACCACAAATGCATGTAGACCAGTTTCAACAAATATGTACGATACTTTACAGAAAAGCTGTTAAGACATGCACAACTCGATAATTGTAATCACTTGTGAAAAGCGCTATCTGAATTACCATCGTAGGCTTATCCATTTCCCTCATAAAAAGTCTTTATTTCCTACAAATGCGGTAACTTTTTACAAAATAAAACAATCATTGCACTCCCCCAATATTCAATTTGCAAACGTCCGCCCTCCCCCAGGGGCTAGGGGCTTTATAATTCAAAAACGGCACGGTGATATTTTTGTATTATGAAATTTTAATAATCATCATAAGTGAAATTTAAAGTTTAAATAAAATCTGCTCATAGGGTTCAGAGCCACTTGAAAGTTTTGAAACTTGTGGTGGCTCCGAGCTTTGCCAAAAGTAGCATCTTATTATGCTTACTCAAATTTGGCAGTGTAAAATATTTCACTCTACCGTTTTGAAAGCTGTGATTTAAGGGTGTTTTTGGTAGGTTGCTTTGGTGAGCTATTGTGCCACCAAAATGACACCAACGTGTTCACTAATGAATGGGCAATTTTTTTGTACCATGACAGCAGCATCAGGTGATAAAGAGTGGCTATAAACGATCCATTAAAATCTAAGTGCTGGAAGCCACCTTCCCTGACCCGAGAGAGATATGATGGAATTTCAACCTCGTTCCCAGGGCCTTTTCCCTGGCTTGGGGGCGGTTTCCCGCACCGCTCGCACCGCCCCCAAGCTAGGGAAAAGGAAAGGGGAAAGCTAGGGAAAAGGCCCTGGGAACGAGGTTGATGGAATTTTTGATTGCTCTAGTGTGGTATACATGAAGTAGCTTTCGGTCTTGGCGGTAAACACACTTTGCGCCCTTGTGTGCAGGCAACATCAAGTTGGACAAATCGAGAATGCCCCCGAAAAAGAGCAAAGAAACTCAGGTATGGAGTTGGTATGCAGTGTAATACACAAATAATTACGTTTAAAAATTGATCTGCGTATTGATCAAGCTTCAGATCTGAACTCGCAATGGAAAAAGTGTAACATATTAAACAAGACGTGGGATCGGTGTCGATCGCTTGATTATGAAGTTGCAGGGATTTTACAGTGAAGTTTGCCTGCAATTTTCGTATCTCAAGGTCGAAATATAGTTCGCTTTGAAAGCATTCGCTCACTGCTTTCCATCATCAGTCTTAACTCGCGGTGCGAGGCCGCAATCCGTGGCATAACTGAGGCTGAAAAATGTCGCTCATGACGACTACATGTACTGAATACATACATGATCTTTACGTATAGTTGAGTCATTTGGTGTGGTGACCTATCTGGTCCTAGTTCACTGTTTTATGGATAAAAAAAAATCGTTGTACTGTATGATACACAGATGATGCCAGACATAAATTTTTTCAGTGAGAGCAAGAAGAAAGTGCTTCATTTAATAGATTTTGTCCATATTTACAGCAATTTTGTCATATTTAACAATTATTCGCCGAAGGCGAAGTGAATATTGGTGAATATTCCCCGAGACGAAGTCGAGGGGAATATTCACCAATATTCACGAGCCTGAGGCGAATAATTGTTTTAGTATAATTACTCAGGTGATTATAGAAATACCTATAAAACAAAGGAATGTTAAATTTTACCACAATTTACCATTGTTGATAAGAGTTCATAGCATGGCACGCTGCTCGCATCAACGTGTCACGCAATGCCTTTTTGAACTCGCTCTCTGAAGAAAAAAAACATTTTCTTTGACGTTCACACCGGGTAAAAACAAATCAAAATGTGGTTTATTGTGGTCTTTACTCTATCTGCAATGGCTTCGCTTCATTATTCTTTTCCAAAACAATGCTTTCTTATTGCTTCGGCATGTTGAGCGAGTTTGCAAAAGTTTTTGACAGGAAAATCTGACGCGTACAAGTAGCTCATTTGCATAATACAGCGCGTGCACTTTCAAGTCCGAGTCGGTGTTTTCAATTGTCAACAAATCTTAACAAAGATTTCTTTAGTTATCTTTAATGTTGTGGTAAAAAACAAATCGAATTTGGTTTAACGTGGACTGTATTTTTATCGGCAACGATACAGGTCATCACAGCAGTCAAGATTTGTTGTGAAACCATTGATTTATTCATGCATGTCGACATAAGCAAAATTTTCACAGGAATTTAAATGGTTTCTTAGTTACGTTTAGCACAATTTTCACATTTTACCTTTGAAGAGTGTCATTCCGAACTTTGTGGCGCGTTTTGTATTCCTCGGAATGGCATTTTCTTTCATTAAATTAATTTCCTCTTCTGGCACATTGACAAAGCGCGAGGCAGCTATTGTGAAAATTTGTCCTCCCGCTATAATCACCTCTGCGGAGGTGATTATAGCGGAATATGACGCCATTCTCGGCCAATGAGAGCGCGAGGATTTCTATAATCACCTGAGTAATTATACTAAATTTATTTATTTAAAAAAATATTGATGGCAAAGTGAAGAGCAATTCAATAC
This sequence comes from Catalaphyllia jardinei, assembly GCA_022496165.2. Taxonomy (NCBI): domain Eukaryota; kingdom Metazoa; phylum Cnidaria; class Anthozoa; order Scleractinia; family Caryophylliidae; genus Catalaphyllia; species Catalaphyllia jardinei. Next base: position 16,738,878 of record CM042749.1, read on the forward strand.
AATTCAGCATATAATTTAGTGTATTGAAGTGTATAAAGCTCGATATACAAACAGAAGTAAGAAATGAAAAAAGAAAAAAGAGTCTTGGATTTTGCAAGTGAAGGATGTACATGTACATGTACAGTTGACGTGGAGCTAATAATAAAAACAAAAGTTAAGGGTGTTAGGGCTTTCAATAAGTTTTGAAGTAGGCGTCTGTGATGGAAGGCCACTGTTTTAAGGTGGTCTGGCATGCTCCCCCAGAAAAAAAATGAAATTTAGAAGCTTGGAAATGCTATTTCCAGCGTTCGTCGCATGAGAAAGTAAAGTTAATGATGCATACTGTTAACCCTTTAATTGGCAGATTTCTGTGTGTTTTTTAAGATCTTTTGTGAACATGTAAGGTAACTGAGTTTGGCAGGAGTGCTTGTCATGTGACTTACCAAGGCCCAAGCTACAACCCCACCCTTAAATTTACACCAGACATCATGATATAAGCCAGTGTGGTCGTAAAGCTATGAGAAGATGCTGTCATTCAACTGAAAGTACATGTACATGTATAGCTAATTTCTTCATCAAATCTTCACAAACTTCTTCCTCCTTAGAGAATCTTCAGTTGATGATTACTCCGGCCATTAGTTCAGTAGTCAGGGTTTTTAATAAGTTTTAGAATAGCCGTCTGAGCTAACTAAATTAGGCGGCAAACTGATCAATTTTTTAAATACTTTGAGTGAGAATACAGACTTGTAAAGTAGGCGGCGGTAAGAGGTAAATTCTGACAAGGTAGGCGGGGATTTTTGCTTGTTGCCAGCTTCTAATGAAACCTCTGAGTAGTAATTTCAACTTTAACAATTTCTGTACTGTTTCTGACAGTTCTAATTCTAGCTCTGTTGACCGTTTTGAAAATAAAATAGCCAGTTCAAACCGGTCTTTTCACAGAAAGAGAGTTTTTTGTCGAGAATCCATTGATGCTGGAAGTGATCTTTTTGGCTTGTTGCTCGTAATCCATTCATTTAAGTTTGAGTGACAGAACTGCATCTGCTCCCTTGACATGTGTAAAAACTGTGACAGTGTACAGGTTTGTTGACTGAATTTCTAAACGATGAGTGAATAAAGTATTTCATTTCGTTGGCTAATGGCCCTCTGTCTGGCTCAGGAGTTTCAGAAGATTGCGGAGATGACGAGGCATGATCTGTAACTTCAGGTATACTTTCAGTTGGTTTGAATGGTGAAGTTTCATCTGAATCATTGCAATCTCTCGCTTTGTTTTCTACAATTTATATTCTTAACTAAGCGAAAAACAACACAGTCGGTTTATGAGAAAACAATTGCAAAGTCAAAATTTATTCACAATACATGTTCCGGTTTGTGGCTTCTTTGTAAAAAATGAAAACAAGTCACTCTGTCCGAGACTGCGCTTGGCCGCCATCTTTGTTCAACCAACCATGTGGTAATAGTTTGGGAGCGAGGGTGAATTCCATTTTGATACCGCTGAAAATGCCTGAGCTCTTCTCAATCAGTTGCGATCCGTCACAGTACAGAAAACATGTTGGTATATGCTTTATTCTAAAATTCTCAAGACAAGTGTTGCAAATACATTCATTGTTTTTGCATTTAAAACTCCCTTAATGTAGATGTAATTACCAATAAATTGGCTTAAACGACCTGGTTTGGTGGCTGAACTTTATTAATGAAAATTCCATTGAAGTTTTCCGACTCACTTAACTTTAAGCGAGTACGAGAGTCTTTGTTGTGGTGTCCATTGTAGGAGTCTGGACACCACAACAAAGATAGTAAGTCAATCATTGAAGGGCGAAAAAATTTTAGTCATTGTCATAGCAACTTTTCCAACAGTTGACAATGTCTGCCAGACTTTTTCAATTACATATTAATTTACAACTTGGTGCATTCAAAACTCATTATAACACATCTTTCAGTTCATTAACCATGTTGGTATTTAATCATAAAATATTTTTTGTTGTTGTGATACAAAAAGTGTAAGTCTAGGTCTATATTTTGTCATACATGTAGGTCTGTTCAGTTCAAGATGCATTTTCATTGATAGAATTGAATGCCTAGTTTTCATAAAAATTACCATATAAGTACACTGAAGCTATTGAATTTCATATATTTGCCTGTTAGAATGAGAAATTCATGTGCTATGTGGATTTTTTTTGGTAACATGAGCTCAGGCTTTTCAGCAGCCATTGTTAAGACTTACAGTATCTCTGACATGGACATCAAACACAGTGATCAACGGTTATGGTTTCACGAGCGGTTTTTCAGGTCGCTTAGCTAGTGCCAACAGGAAATCCTGTGAAAACAGTGACTTCTCATACTTGCTAAAAGTTAAGTTAGTTGGAAAACTTTAATGGAATTCTCATTAAAGTCAAGCCACCAAACCGGGTACAGTAGTTTAAGTGAATTGGTAATTGCATCTACATGTAAGGTCGGCCAATGAGGAGTTTCTTGTGGTCATTCATCTGACAAGGCTGTCAAATCTGGAATGTAACAGCTACTCGCTTCTCCACTGGAATAGCCTGCATGCTTTGTAACACACTTACTAAATGCAGTCAAACTGAGATGTTTGCGTAGAGATACGGAAATATGCCTAATTTAAGTGTATGCTATGGCATATTTCTGACTGCGAATGATGAAAATATGCCTCTGTTGTTATCCCCCCGCCTCTAAATGCAAGCAGTTTAAGCATTTGTGGTCCTTTGTTGACATCAGTTCCTTCATCGGAAGCAAACTAAGCGCCTAAAAACAACGGAAATTATAAGAAGAATGATGTAAATACAATTTAAAAATAAATTGTTTATTCATGAGCATGCTCTGCTCAAATTACAAAAATGAAATATAATCTTACTGAAATATAACCTTACTCTTGAAAACATTTTTAAGTCACTTAACAGGGTCTGTAAACAAAACACCTTCTGGAATGTAAAGCGAAACAACAGTTGTCGCGAAAACATGGCCAATGCAATGTAAATTTATGGTCATTGCCCCATGCTAAACGGCTGTGTGATTTACAGGGCATTTAGAAAATGCTTTGGCATTGTACTTTACAGTCTATCATTGTGTCTCCCCACCTAAGTACACTGGTAGTTTATACTAAATGAGTATTGGCAAATTTTATGCTGGCTGGTGACCTGTGATGGACTTGCATTACATCCAGGAGGGAGTAGAAGTACCCCAAATGAACTATGTATGATGATCTGACCACAGGACATACATCTGTACAAGATAAATGATACATTGGCAAAACTGACAGAACCCTTCTCACCCGAACACGTGAACACGCTGTAAATGATAAAGACAGTGCGATTTACAAACATCTACACACATGTGAACATTTGGCATTTATCCATAATTTATTCAATTTACCCGACACTTTAAATAACATCACCGCACCAACTATTTCCAGCAACAAGGATTACGTAATCAATGTAGTTCAGAATAACGCCACGGTGTTAGATTTTGATGATAATTGGAACCTGCTATTATATGAAGAGGCCTTTCACATCAAACGCCAATCGCCATCTCTTAACAATGAATTAATATCCAGCAGGGAACTTTGCTTATTCTCTTGAGTATACCTTCTGTAACTATTTAAGCTGCTAATTTTGTGTCCATTTTTAGTCCGATGATGGTATAGTTTAACCGAAATATAACTGCCATTTAAAATCTTGTTTTCGATCATTTGGTGTCAAAATTTAAAGACACGATGAATCTACTTGGTCTATCGTTTATCTTGTATGTCCTGAAATTATTCTCAGGTTCTGGCTTTATCTGACCACAGGATTAGTGCAATTTTGCATTTGCCCTGTTTTGAGAAGCAGTGAAAAATGATCCAAGATTTATTTGAGATGACCTTCAGCTAATGCAAAGGCAATATATTATGCATTGATGCCATTATAACAGTGTCTTATCATCTTAAGATTTAATCTAATTCCCCTCCACAAATTAAAGGCAATCTTATTTTATTAAAGATGGATTTCACCACATCTTGTACACATTTTGGCCAGTTCAAAGTTGTGATGTTCTGAGAGTATGCTCAGCAGAGAAGGACTGCTAATTTGGAAAGTAAAGTACTATTAATAATGAATTGTTACTTCTAGAACACAGCCTTATCTCCTGAGCACACATACCTATTCTACCTATTCTTTAGAATTCATTTCTCTCTAAATCAAAGTACAGTTTTCTCTTATCTTTATGTATCTGCATTCTGATTGATCTGAAAAACGATTTTACAGGGTACTAAGGGAAAAGGGAAACGTCCTGCCATAACAAATACAGCTGAAGACAAAGAGCCCAAGTCTAAAAAGGCAAAGAAAGAGAGCAATGATTCTGAAGACTCTACTGAAACTGGGGAGGGAGAGGAAGAAATAGACTTTGCATGTACAGCTACAGACAAGTGAGTGGGAAAGTAAATGTTCCATTGCAAAGTGTAAGCAACCTTGCTTCAGTATTGTTTACTGTAATTGTACCACTACCTCCATTAAGTGGACACAATAGAGATAAGCACCAAAAGTTCTTGGTATGAGGTACATTGTATGCAGCATATACACGCTGTATTTTCATTTGTGTGAACAATACAATCATGTAAGTTATTTACTAGGGGCAAACGACGCCTTGACATTTGCAAAGATGAACAGCGGTAATTGTCAGAATCAGGACACACCGCACTTTAACTGTAGACTATAATAAGAATTGGCCATACTCTGCTTATTAATAGTGCATGAACTGTACATGTACAGCGTACATACCATTGAATGTTCAGTAAAAATATTGTAAAATTCTGAAAATAAGCCCCGGGCTTATGTTTTACAAAGGACTTTTTGAGTGGTTACATGTATGTTTGGAGGGGCTGACATGGGACTTATGGTATCTACAGATGAGGGAAATTTGCCTTTTTAAAGCAATTGAGCTAGCCCTATAGTTTGAAGTAAATTTACCGTTTTTGCTTTGTTTTACTTTGTATCTGAGGGCAATTTTCCAAGTACAAGCTCCCAGGGGGCTTATATATTTGGTGGGGCATATTAATGGAGGTTTTTTTGCATTACCACTTTGGGGGGCTTATAATTTGAGGGGCTTATACATAGAGGGATTACATGGTATTTTTGGAATTTTATAGTAATGTGTTTCATTAAGAAAATTTTGTTCCAGCACCTTGTTGTTTCTTGTACAGTTTTTTGCTCCAGAAAATATACAAGTTATAATTATATACAGTCATGTACACTGTCTGGATCACGGTTAAGCAGTTTGAAAATTTCGCCTAGATCTTTCGATTTCGTTTTTGGTAATCCGTGTCAATCGTCTCCATCCTTAAACATCCTTGTTCCCTTATGATTTATTATTATCTCTTTAGCGTTTTCCTATCTTTCTAATAAAAGTATTATGTTCAGGTTTTCTTTGATTTCAAGGTAATTTTGTCGATGGTGAAAATAACTCATAATACCATGACGTAGCCCCTTTAATATACAGTTATTATAATTCATTATTGATATTAAGTTTGCCTTTTTTTGTCTCCTGAGGAAGTGGAATTTCAAAATTTGTAGCTGGAATGTTAATGGAATTAGGGCTTGGATGGTGAGTTAGTAATAAGCTCCACATTTTGACTGTCCTCCAATTGATTATATATGTACAGCAAGAACCAATCAAAATACAGATAATTTGATGTATTTAATCAAAAGTAGTGTTGCACAAGGGCTAATATTTTGGCCAAACTATGTTTTTCAGAAAAATGGCTCCACTTTGGCATATGTGAAAAGAGAAGATCCAGATGTGTTCTGCATACAAGAGACAAAATGTCAAGAGGAAACTCTTCCTAAGGTTCTCAGCTGCAAATAATGCTTTGCAGCAAAGTCTTGTACCTGTGAAACTTAATGGTGAATGTTTGTAAAGCACGTAGCTATATGTAGTTCTTAGACGTGCCACTTATTAACTTAAGTTCCAAATAAATATTTCATGTGAAATTTTTTTATGTGAAAATGTCTATCATTTTTGTTTTTTCTGTATTTCAGGAGGTAAAATTCTCAGGATACCACACTTACTGGGCACATGCAGAGACTAAAGGCTACAGTGGTGTTGGGTGAGTTTCTATGATTAGTTTATAGTTTACTTTCGTGCACAATGCGGAAATACTGTATTTCCAACAGCAGGTCTCTGTCATCCTCAAATGAACATTTTATTGGCAAAGTCTTTTCAGATAGATTACAGACAGTTTTTCAGTTCAAACCCCCTCCCCATCCCTCTGGAAGTTCCAATGATCAAATATGGTTCTTACTTTTTAAAAAAATCATTGGGCTTTTGAAACTCCTTGCCTCTCCCCCTTGAAATTTCCTGTGAAGGACATAGAACTTTTTTTTTGGAACCACACATGTTAAAAAAATAGTCTCTGTACATGGCAGTATGCTCAAATTGAGTTAAATTTAAATTTTACAAATGTGTATTTCAGCAGAGAAATACAGTCTGAAATGTGTAGTGTGAGCACATACAGTATCCCTCCACTGACTGTTAGTCCACTGTTGATCAGCTTTTAACCATTATTTAACTTACTGATTACCAATACGTTATGAACAGGTTAACCCCAGTTGGTTGGCATTTTCTTAGGAAAGCTGTTCATCACCTTTACCCTGAAATGTACATGTACATGTACATTCAAACACTCAAACCAGAAGTAAAATTATATTATTGTGATCAGTACACCTTAAAAGAAATTTATATGCAAGTGTTATGTTCAGCTTCCATGTACATTCTACATGTAAGTGCTAGAGAGTCTGTTTGAAGTTTGAATACATTTTATCTTATATCTTTTCCAGACTTTGCAGTAAGACAAAACCTATCAAAGTAAAGTATGGCATAGGTGAGAAAATCGAAAAATGCACAAGTCATTACTATAGAGGTTTTGCAGGGCAAGAACAATGAAAATATTTTGCCTGAGAAAGAAATTTTTTCCCATGGGAAAAAGAATCTATTGTTCCTGCCATGCAACATGACTGCAGTCTACATGTACATGTATGCCAGGGCTTGCTGGTTGGTCATGATGTTTGTTACATAGATGTATATATGTGGATGGGGTTTAATTTGCCAGAAACTGGGCTCCTCTTGGTAATTCTGTCAATCAACTACTTTTTAAGCTGTTTAACTGGGTTGTCACCAAGTTTTGATTCACCTGTAGCCTTGATCTTCACTCTCATAATAAATTTCTTACTTGATGGGTGAATTGTATCAACTACAGCCAAGTTCCCCCGTAACAACAAAGGGCTATCAAGGAGTCTCACTCATAACAGGTGCTATGGGTTATGGCCCTTCCCTGATAAAGTACCCCCATGCGAAGGGTTGATAGAAGCTTATCTTAATTTCTCTAGATAGTAGTAAATGAATAGGAGTATTGAAAGTCCTCCTCATCTTTTTTACAATAATTTTTAGCATGAGTCATTGTTATTTTTTGGCACTCCTCATGGTTGTTTTACCTGATAACTGTTCCTGCTCCCAGCCACTTGTCTCCTAAGATGTCCGTAAAGTTTGAATTTTACCCGTTTATTTTGACATACACGTACACTCTTCTTGAGTGTATGATATACACTGCACATGTATGATATCCTTGCAGGTATTTCAGAGCATGACAATGAAGGACGAGTCATAACAGCTGAGTTTGATGACTTCTTTTTAGTGACAGCCTGTAAGTGTTAAGGGCTTAAAACATATCATAATGATACACCAAGGCTCTCAATAAAACAAGGAATGTGCTGCATAGCTATTATCAAGTAGCTGATCCACATTTAGAGGTAGGGGGAGAGATAAGGTGCTTTCCATTCTGTGAAATTGACCGTTCACAGATCAGTGGAAATCCCTGACGAAAATGGGGCAATATTTCCTTATTAAACCGACCCAACCAATAGGAATGCCTCTTACTATTTTAAGTCCTTTTCCGATCTCCCTTGTTAGGGCAAAGAACTGGTTGGTCAAAAATTTGAATTCTGAGCGAAATTTCCGCAATCTTTGGCAAAATGGAAAGCACCTATAGAAAAGGGCTTCTGTCAATGATTCTTAGGTAGATAGATAGATAGATAGTTTATTTGAAAAAAATTGCAGCTTACAAAGCTGAACTGCGTATTTACAACATGTAAATAAATGTATAAAACTATGATAATAAATAATATTAAATTAGTAATAGAAGCCTAATAGATAAGAAAAAACGCTAACTTTCATTATTGATGAAAAAGGATCGCATTAAAAAACTATTCTAAAGACTATTCTTAAATTGTACTGTTTAACATTTAGGAACAAGCCGCCTATTAGAAATAAAAGCCTAAAAAATGACATAAGAACGCTGACTTTCGTTATTAATGAAACAGGATCGCATTAAAAAACTATTCTTAAAACGTTCTGTTTTACATTTTGGGAACAACAAACCGCCCTATGTGGCGTAGCTCATAGCGCGATGGCTCACGGAACTGTACATGTAGCATGCTATGCAAGCGGTGGGTCAGATCATTTACAATCGATGTGAATGTCGTATTGCATAAGTTAGCGATGTAATCGTTAATAGAATTTCGGGAGCTATGAAAAAGCTAGAAAACTTCTGATTAAATCTGAAGAAAGTATCCACATTCAGTAATTGGTGTTTTAAAAGTATATTTTGCGTCATTAACTTATGCCACTTAGATCCTTTTTTGCAACTAAATGTCAACACTATTTGTTTTTAGATGTTCCTAATTCAGGACGTGGACTTCCAAGGTAACCCTGACTATAAGATGTTTGTTTTAATCATTGATATTGCTGTTGTTGTTGTGTTGTTTTTAATAATTTAAGCACCAGACATTGTTAATTCTAGTTTTTACAGCATTTGATGCTGGCATCAAGGTGGCAATATACATGTACATCTGCAATCCTAAAATAAAACTCGTGCGGTGATGGAGAGCGGCAAACTGGAAGCTCTGCTACGTCTACTACACAGGCTACTTTAGTCCTAAGTTTAAGATACCAATTCTCCCTCCCGATTTTTACATATTTCTTTTAGTTCTAGTTCTGAGAATTTGTTGGTTTATCTTCATAATCAATCCTTAGTATTAAATGTGTTCAGGGCTCTCTGTACGCACTACTGACCTATGATACTAACTAATGTGGGCAAATGTTGGTTGCTTTGGTTTCCTGTACCTAAAGTTGTAACATCATATTTTACTTTTACATTGTAATATTATTCTTTTTTTTTTAAACCGAAGGCTTGGTTATCGACAGGGATGGGACAAAGACTTTACAGAATACCTGAAAACCCTTGACGAAAAGAAACCGGTTATTCTTTGCGGTGACCTTAATGTTGCTCACAAAGAAATAGGTATGTGGACGAGGTTACCCACTTGGAAAGAGAAAACTTTGTTGTACTTTTATGTACGCAATATCAAGAAAAGACCTATGGTGAACAAAGTAACCTTATAACAACTTCTTCTAATTATTAGTAGATTCCTGGTTGCTTGGGAAAATATCAGCGTCGTTGTTTTCAAGTGTCGCCATTTGTTCAGACAAAGAGAAATGGTGTCACTTCCCATAATTCTCCACTTTGCTGTGACGAAGGCGACGCTCGAAACGTCAGTCTCACAAACTGGCTACGGCGGTTAACTTACTTTTATCAGCTTCAAATTGATAAATAGTTACATGTAGGTGTTTGACTGGCTCGCTTTCTACCACAAAAGACTGAGATAAAACAAGTAATGACAAGCAAAATAAACAAACAAACGAAAACTCAACGGAAATAAATCCCAAAACGATCTCATGACATGTGCATAAAATTTCTTATCAGATCTTGCGAACCCTAAGACAAACACGAAGACAGCTGGCTTCACCAAAGAAGAGCGACAGGGGTTCACAGAGCTGCTTGAAGAGGGCTTTATTGATTCGTTTCGTCATTTTTATCCCAAGAAAGAGAAGCAGTATTCATTTTGGTCGTACTTACGGGACGCTCGTGCTAAAAACGTCGGCTGGTATGTTCAAATCTTCTGTTTGTAATAGCTTTTTGTATGCTTTATTGTGGATCATCTTATGTGGAAGTTGTAACAAGACTACTAGACACTTAGAAATCGGAAATGGAACTGGACAACATCGTAAGAACCTTTCAAACTTAACGACGTTGATACAAAACTTTCTCAGTTTGACCAATGGCTGACTAAATACAACCTGCGATGTTTATTTTTTTTCTGTGATGTCACTTCCGGTAAGAAGTCTTAAACTTATGATTGGTTTATTTATGTATTTGTTCATTTATTTATTTATTTACTCATATTCAATCACAAAAATGATCAAAATGAAAGTAAAGAAAGAATTAAATGTATTTGCAAGTATAAAAATGAGATATCGAGTAATAAGGCCAGTTTTTACAGAGGTCTAGATTTCTTATTTTAAATAAACTGCCTCAGATAAGTGAAAATATTCATAGAATACTAATACAGACAAATCACAAGTGTCCCCTTGTTAAATTTACTACTATAAAACTGTTTCACTTTCTTACTAAACACTGATGATATCTGTGGTTTTTCGCTCGTTCCAGGCGCCTTGACTACTTTGTGGTGTCCGAGAGACTGGTACCTAAGATGTGCGATAGCCTGATACGCCAGCGTGTTAAAGGGAGCGACCACTGCCCGGTTGTGTTACTGCTGGCTCTTTAGACAGTATTAAACTATCCTGCTTCAAGCCAACGTTCTCAATAAGACTAGGCATCTAGAAGCTGGTCTGTTTTCCTTACCATCGGACTTATTCATGGATATTTTAGTCCACAAATCTAGCCCTCAATTTACAGTTATTGTTGAATTTTCAAAGCACGACTGATGCAGTTTTACTTTGTTATTTACTTACTTTGAATAGGTTCAACAATATCGATCAATCGAAAGTCTTGAGTTTAATTTTAGTAAAGCTGATCCCGATGGTCGCAAATTTTATGAACAACCAAGTGCAATCCATCGTAAGGAAAAAGATGGCGACTGGTACATTTACTTATAATGCTTTGCGCACGAAAACTCTAAAAGAACGTGTCAAAAAACAAAGAAAAGTCATTCAAATTCGACAACAGCAAGCTGTTGGTATAGGAAGGACTGTCGTTAAACCATATCTTTCTAATATGCCCAGTGGGCTTAGTTTGGTTCGCAAGGTATTGTGGTAAAATGTACCGCCGCCATCTTTTTCCTCACGGTGGATTGTAGACTAGAACTATGTACAATAAGAAAAACGCGTGCGCGAGCTGCAAAAAAATCGATCATGTAAACTTAAGTTATAAAGTTCAACTTTACCGCAGATTTACTGCCCGTTTTAGTTGTTGATCACTTGGGTACTACGATTAGTCTTTAAAGTGCTTTTGAAAGCTGTGAAAAAGATATTGAAGTACATGTATATAAATTTAGATAATGTAGAACATGTTCCAGGAAGGTCGTCCTCAGAAACCCGTTACTCCTTTTCTTGTTGGTTCATTATTGTCTGCGGCTTTGTATTTTCAAAGGGTTAATAAGCTCATCCATCAGAACAGTCACTATCCAGTGGACAGGCTGATACATGTTATTTGCCGGCTGGGGGGTCCGTATAGTGAAAATCTGTGACCGAGGTCTTAAAAATGCTGGCCGAGGGCAGCATTTGTAAGCCCGAGGTCATAGTTTTTCACCATACGGACGGTAGGGACCCTAAACCGGCAAATAACATACATGTATTTATTTTTTTCCTGCTGCAAATTGGCTTACAAAAGGGTTTGTTTACGCAACGTTGTCATTGAACTGGCTTACGTGCTGTCTACAAACCATCGTAAAAACTCGAACGAATATTAAAGAACAGATTTATTTCGAACTACTTTATGTTAGTTGCATTTAGTTCACAAGTTAAGTTCACAAGTTAAGTTCAAAAGTGTTTTCGGTGTGAAATTTCGTGCAAAGCTGGAAGTTGTACTAAAAAAAGCAATTTCTATCAGTCGTTACGAATCACTCGAAATTAGACTTTTTGACCGAAATTTCAGTAGCAAAAAGTGACGAAATCCGTCGTGTATTCCACAGAAATTCTCTTTAATGCAGCAACAATCAGAGAAGTAAACTCCACTTCAATTGAGTTTTTTTTGCTTAAATTGTGCGGCGAGAGAACCACAGGATTACGGGCTTTCACAGTGTTAAGGTACCAACCAACCAAACTCTCAACTTCAAAATACTCAGTTGAATTTATTTACAGTGACTTGCCTTGCCAAAAATGGGAAAAATTGACGATTACCGCTGGTTCACTCACGACAATTGACCCACACGACATTTTCACCCGCGCTGTTTCCGCCCATTACCGTGACTGTGGTCAGAGATAGGATAATCGGGACCGCGCTAAGAACCAATCAGATTGTAGGATACGTAACTGTGCCATCTTCGGAGAAAATACGATAATTTATTGTATCTGTCAGTAAGTACGCGCGCTCTGATTGATCCATTTAGCGGGCTAAAATTTAAAGTTTTTTTGTTACCAAAATGTTTCTTTTATACCAAGTAAGAGTCTATAACTTTCTTTTACTTTTACATTTGTGTATTAAAACCTGCTAACGACTTAAGAGTCACTTAACAACGGTTTTAAATTTTTACGCGCCTCCTAAATTTGAAGCCATTCCGCGCGTAAAGAAATCGTTCCAGAACCCGTCAGACACACAGAAATATAATGAATATCTTACTGACCTCATCTTCTCGGTCCGTACTGTACTTTACGGATCCCCGTTTTATGGCCCGCGCACTTCGCGCTTGGGTCATAAATCGATGGAGAAAACACTCGTTCCGTAACCTACAGTACGTTCCTCGTACGCTACTTGGTTAGTAAGAGTTATGTAAGCTTATGTACGCAAACATGCACTGGCGTTTCCAACTTGGTTGGTCCTTATCAACGAACAAGCATAAGCACAACCAACATACGCAGACGCAGTAGAGTGCTGTTAAGAAGCGCATTTTGTTTTCAACTGAAGGGAGCTAATTAACAACATACTGCTTCTGCTTCTGCGCGTGCCGACTTTAGGTTATGCTTATGCGCTGGTATAAAGAAGTCTACTTTGCACACTCAACTTGGGACAAATTTATTCTAAGTACGGGCTTGAACTATTTACAGTTCTCATTGGCTTAAGGCCATCACCCGGTATTGCATTGCGCAATTCTACTGCGCGTAATTTCACGCGTGATCAGCGCGCACGCATTAAAACATGGCGGCTTTTCCTTTACGGCTAGACCTCGCTATTGAGGTAAATCGTAATTTTCTCGAAAAAGAGTACAGTGCCCTACCATTTTTTTCTGTTGTTTTAAATTGAGTAATAAATTTATTTAAAATAAATATGGACCAATTCTCAGTGTACAACAAGAAACAATCGTCGGAAACGTGAACTCGGCAATCAATCGCGAGGATTTAGTGGGTAAAAGAAGGTCTGTTGCTCTTAAACGAACATGGGGAGGCCTCATTTTTATTTAAAAAATTCAAGTTCCTATAATATAAACAATCAATAGGAAAAGTTTGACTAAAATCTCAGTGCAGGTTCTGTTTTAGTGGAGTGACCTTAAAACCAGTTACTAAACGACTTTTCACCAGATTGAGTAGCTACGTAGTTCTGTGGCCCAACACCCCATCGCCTGAGAAGATTCTGAAAACCCTCCATACGCCCCTCATGACTTTGCAAACAACTCAATAATAATCAACCCAAACTTTTGTGCTCACATTTATTTAATTACGTAACAGTTACACCTCCCTATTACTAAGTAACAAATATGGGAAAAACACAGTTTTGTAACATGTTTTGAGTTTGATCGCAATCACCTGTCCATGTGTACATCTACCAACTATGACGTGTAGTTACTTCGGGAGTTACAAATTGTCAGCTTTGATGATTTCGCTAGAAACTGAAGCTATGACAAATTGAAATAGCGTTTGCAATTAACGAAAACTCTTTTTTAATGACTGTGCAGGATAATGAATTTCGTCTTGTTACATCATATTCAGTTTGGGTTTCATGTGTATACACTTTGTTACTACATACTTTGTATATACAGGGTGTTTCAAAAGTTCGTGGACATTTTAAAAAGTCCATACAGAATTTTAATATTTCTCTCCATTTACTTACAGACATTAACAAATCTTACTGTTTATCGATTTTCAGAACTGTTCTATGAGTCGGATAAAAAAAAAACACGTTAAAATAAATATTTTCCCGCAAAGGGTGCGAATCTGTGTCGTGCGTGTTTCTGTTCTTTAACGCCATACGGCGAAAGCAACCCAGCAGTTGTGCAAGAGAAACCTCCCGAATTTTATCGAAAAAGATGAGTGGCCAGCAAATTCACCTGATCTTAACCCTATTTAAAACCTATGGAGCATCATCGACGAAGCTGCGTACTGAGATCAGATCCCCAAGACGATGGGGGGACTAAACTCAAAGTCACGGCAAGCCCGGAAAACATACCACTAACAAGCCTAAGGGAGCCAGCTCGTTCCACGGTGCAACGGCTTAAAAACGTTATACAGAACAATGAGGGCACTCTGGATATTGATGTTTCAACAGTGATCAAAGGAAACAATGTACATAAAACTGGAAAACTTTCATTAACATCGGATTCATTTGTATTATAAAAAACAGTGTCCACGAACTTTTGAAACACCCTGTAGATGATAAATCACGCGTTTTCTATACAGAATGAAAATGGAATTGGAAACGCAAGTGGTATTTTAAATCAATTACTACATGCAAGCCATAAAACTGCTTAGCTGACTGGGGCCAGAAGCGGTCTTGTCTCGTCGTCCTGTTTGGTATAACAAAACCGAAAGCAAATCCAGAAAAAGTTTGACAAGAAACGGCAAACTACAAGAGTTATTCGGCAGAGCGGGGAATAAACAACGGTCACTATAAGGAGCCCTAACACCCCAGGTACGAGACAGAGAATGACAACTTCAATCCCTTGACAGACCTTCCACCAAGTGCTGAAATGACCGTCAAATGGAACAGCCAACGACAAAAAAGATGCAAAAAACACATTCAACAATCCCAGCACAACAATAAACAGCAAAGAAATGGTTTCCACTGTGTTAGCAAAAGCATCACGAAATGGCTGAGTCAAGGCGTGGTGAAGGAGAAAGAGAACGCCAAAAAGAGTCATGATGAGAAGACGGAGTAATGGGTCATTGACAAAAGCCTTCAGCATAATAAGAATCAAACGACGGCCGATCATAACACTTTCCCAGCTCAAAGACAAAATCTTGCCCTCGTCAGGCCTTTTAAATGACGCGTATATGACCGTCTCCACATAGTATCTTGTGGCTTTGTGTGGAGAGGGGTCATCAACGATTGGATTCCTCCTTTTTCCAAACAAAGAGAGAAATGACCAGTAGATAAATGATGGTAATGGAAGAGCACAGGCCAAGAGGAACTGTCCCACGAAAAGAGTCCTACCGTACAATTTATAAGAACCCCAGAGGAGTACAAACACAAACGGTACCACAAATATGCAGACAAATGCAATCAAAAGGTATTGCCACCACTGAAAACAAACAACGTTACCGTCATAAAATTAAACGCCTGTGTGTACCAATGGGAACACAACGTAGCAGGGTAAAGCTAAGGGAGGCCATAGTTGTGTATTCCAGCAACAAGGTTTGCAAGATACCGCCAACGTAGGGACCGACAGAT
Source organism: Catalaphyllia jardinei (assembly GCA_022496165.2). Taxonomy (NCBI): domain Eukaryota; kingdom Metazoa; phylum Cnidaria; class Anthozoa; order Scleractinia; family Caryophylliidae; genus Catalaphyllia; species Catalaphyllia jardinei. The sequence goes on from CM042749.1 coordinate 16,754,518, forward strand.
GGGACTCGCTGCGCTCGAAACCTTTGAATATCCCAATGTAGAACATAAAAGATGCAAATGACGAGCATGGTGCAAAAGACGTGAGATGCAGAAAAGAACTGTTTTGATACCACCGTGAGACCAGGTAATGAACAACTTAATCCAGTAGATAAAAATCTCAAATTGAATAGCCCGCCCATTGGTTCAATAAGATTAGCTCTGACAAGCGACAGTCACTGTGACGAGCTGGAGATGAGAAAAAGATTTGCTGCTCGATAAAAGAAGAAGAGAATCTTCAGATAACCTTTGTCAAAGTTATTTTATTGGTCCACTCTTTCGTTTTCCTTGAACCACAGGATATGATGCTTGATCCCGGAGACAAAAGCAGGCTTTAATGTGAAATACAGTGCCATGAGGGATACATAAATTAAAGCTACTGGCCAGAACCAATAAACTTTGCACTGTAGTGATGGTCGGCAGTTTGTAGAGTAAAGTGTCTCCGTGTGGCCCTCATTACAGCATCCACACAAGTCACCAGAACGGTTGTTTTGACAGCCATTGAATTTTGGAAAGTTAATTATGTCGGGTTGGTCGCAATAGCCCACCGGACACATTGTAAACTCTAGCTTTGGTGGACTCGACTGCTCTTGAAAACCCCAAAAGTTACGTTTGGCAAGTATGTTTTGAGAGCAATTTTCTCTGGTACTAACTGTGACCCAAGCGAACGGCCACGCTCCAGACTGTAGGAATTTCCAGAGCACGCCGAGCAGCTAAACTTAAGGGTCACGATTTCGATTTTGCAAGGTTTGTTGTCCAACACAGTAGTTACAATCAGAATCTCGATTTGACTTCCAAAGAGAAAATAAAACTTTGTGAAATTTCCATTCCAAAATCTATGAGTCTAAGAGGATTTCCACTACCGTAGGGCCTAGTGTCCATTGTTGTGTTGTATATCTTTACTGCTCCGGAACCTTCTGTATGAATGAAAGCAGTCTTGGAGTAGTTCATCGTTAGAAGCTGCAACTCGTTGATGGTTTGGCGAAAAAGGCTGTCTTGTACTGTAAAACTTGCAGATCCATCCATCGTGTATATATGACTACTTTGAGATGTTCCAAAGTTGTCCACAAAATAACAGTTCCGAAATGACGTTTTTTCATTAGTTAAATGAACAGCACCACCAAATCCTGCACCATTTCTATGAAAAGTAGTATCCTCAATAATTACATAACTTTTGTAATCCCACGACGGGTATTTTTCATTAACATGGTTGTCATTGTTAGGCGCACATCCTGGATCTTTTTTAATATCTGGCGGCAATGAAAGCAATATGGTCCCTCCCGAGTTTTGAAACGACAAATTATCTAAGAAGCGAGACTTTTTTGACAATTAAAGTTATGTTTCCTTCTTGGTAGTATAGATATATAGCACCTCCTGATTGTCTCGTTGAACAGTTTTGGAATGTTGTGTTAATTATTGAAATGTTTCTAGAAAATTTGCCAGTAGTTCCAGAAATAAATAATGCTCCCCCAAGTTCCGAAACTTGCATCATTCCCCAAGCGATATTGCCGTCAAAAACAGAATCCTCAATTTCAAGTAGGTTTATTTCTTGCATGCACAACGCTCGACCCATTGCTTCGGCGCTGAGACTGGAGTATTTTCACGCCAAAAATACCAGGGATCGAAAGAGCCCCTCCGGTCGTCGCTCCATTTGATTCCATGATTACGTTTTGAAGGATACAATACATTTATATTGCTGGGTTTCACATGACGTCACTAAAATTCAAACTTTAGAACTATTGATCCTCCTGAGATTTTACTTTCATAATGTATAAGAGCAGCTAAAAACTAATATTCATGCAAATGTTCACTCCGAATGGGGTCTTGGTTTCGCCATAAACTACGCTTGAATTTCTAAGCTTTTGGGTGACGCGGCCTTTAAATGACGGGCGAGAGAGCTGCGATGTTGGTTTAAAAAGTGACTTAATTCGGAGAATTCGGCTATCTGAACAGTTCTTGTGTTAGAATAAAGTATTATTGTTACGTTTTTGAGTTCTTCGAGGAATATATTCACGCTTTTGTAGCAAAACTCAGTGACAGATGTCTCTGCTGGTTTCCGGCCGCTATGTTGGTGCCCAGCTTTATTTTGTTCTATTTTGAATGACACTAAAAACCAGCAATAGCGGCAGTGAATTGAAGTTTAGTGACAGTGAATTGAAGTTTAGCGACAGCGAATTTTGTTTAGCGACAGCGAATTACATTTAACGAATATTGAAACAAATGGACGACCATACCGGTGAGCGTCAATACACACGACCCGAGTCTGGTGGGTAAACAGTTGACGGGTCACTAAAATGCCTGTGGTTCCCCACCCTCGTAAAGTATTTTGAATAGGTCATTGTCTAACGTCGTCCAATCAGAAAGGGGCAATCAGCGGGACGATTTGTGGCTGGCAGGTAAGGATCTTGCTACGCATTACAGTCGCTCGAATACTGTGGGATTTTGATTTTCTTCGAGGGCTAGCTCCGGGCCGTTTGGATGGATTTTCGATTGGAAGGTACGAGAAGAATCGTGAATCTCTTGATCCTTATGCTGAAAGCGGAGCGATGCGATTTTGGGGGAAAAAATCGCTCCGGCGCTTGAACCCTTTCAAAACAAGGATTCCACCCTTGTCGTTCTATTATAAAGAACAGTCAACGGCGAACTCACATTCATTCCAAATCGCTCAAAAAACCACTTTTGAGGCAAAATGACGACTATACACCACAGGTAAGGTAATTCGACGTTTATTTATCATTGATTTACATACACAGTTAGCGATATATGACTATAGGTGAAGAAAACGCTAAATCTAGAACATTTACTACAAAATAACAATCGGCTACCCAGACAGATTGTGTGGGCGCCCTGTGGCAAGACCAAAACACCGGAAACTTCATGAATGGCGGTGTGCCATTCATGATTCTCAAGTTTTTGAAACGAGGAAGTTTCCTTTATCAATTACATTGGCATTGTCAAAATAAAACTAAGTTCTTTTTTTCGTCAAAGAAAAACACCTTCTAGCCTCGGCAATATTGCTCCAGAGAAAGTCGGTATAAGAAATTTTATATGGACCACATTAGTTTGTGGTTCAATGGTTTGGTTTGGCTTAGCACTCACTCACTCCCAAAGTAGCTGACATCAACGACTACATCAAATCCATGGATGTGACATTCCTCTTAAGGTTTCAAAAAAGGAAAGAGGTTCTTGATTCACAACTGTAATAAGCGCTATAAATGTTCTTGTTAATTGTATGCAGATGATGGTAAATCATTTTGAATTTTATTAGTTAATGTTCAAACCTTTGTTGTATCTAGACCAATACCTCCCTTTGGAGAGTAAGGCGCAATAAAGAGTACTATTACTAGTACTATTATTACTATTATTACCCGAGCTAGCCCGACGCCATGTTGGAATAGTAACCGAGCCTGTTGCCATGTTGGGATAGTACCCGAGTCTGTTGCCAGGTTGGAATAGTAACCGAGGCCGACGCCATGTTGGAATAGTAACTGTGCAGCCTGATTACTCACTCAAAGGTCTGCTTCGTGCCAGCCTTGGAGCTTTTAATTTACTAGGTGTTTCGCTACATTGAAGAGGAGTTGACTTCGAATGTTCGACTTAGTACTATGGCCAACTTGAAGGCTGAATTTCATGAACATTTGACTGGTCCACGTGGTGTTTATGTGTCTGAGTGGTTTGAAGTGCTCTCGGAATGCAGGAAAATTGCATTCTGCGAGCTCTAAATTTCAAATTTTCTTGGAGGAGCATGCCCAAAACCCCCAAAGCTCCATAGTTATGTTGGTGCAAATCACTCATGTAAAATCCTGGATCCACCCTCGAGTCCCTTGGAGTAAATCGTCTTTTCAAAACTTTGAATAACCTTATCGGGGGTGGAATCCACCTCTCCACCCTCTCTTTAAGTCCGAGGGTTAATGAACACAATTTAAGTAGAAGTATCTTTACAAGGAAGTACATCGGGGCGAAAAATCACTTTCCTTCAAACACTGCTTGTGAACTTTTTCTCATGCAAACGTAAATGGAATCACGTTTAGTCTTGACAAAGATTTTCAACAATTAAATTGTTGGGGTGAAAATAGAGAGCAACGTATTTTTGCAATGACAATGGGACAAAAGGATAATGACATCAAGACGTTGCACAAAAGGTCAACTTTTCCCCATATTACATAGCATGCAAACGTAAAAAATGTGCCGAAGTTTAAAGAGGCTTTTCACTCCGTACTGCACAATTCCAACACCCTAATTAAATGTTTATGAGTCTTACTCGATGGAATGCTAATCGATGTCACTTGGTACGAATCGCTCATCCTATCTTTGAGGTCTTTTAAGTTCTTTTTTCAGTATTTTCCTTAATTTCTACTATTAGGGCGTTTTTTCACCTTGCTAGTGATCAGAAGGAAAGATTAAAGATTCGCTTCCATAATGGCGATTGACATGAAACTTTGAATTTACTGATCAGATACTGATCAGAACGAACGAACGAACTAAAGCTTCCCATCCATAATGGCCGTTGACATAAAACTTTGAATTTACTTCATGTACATAAGTGGTAGCGGGATATCACACTTTGTGAGCTTTTGAAACAAATCAATAAACGTGAACAAAAAATTGAGAGGGCACAATATGGAGTTGAAATCTTCTCTAACATTACAGGGATAGTTCCACGCTTTTGTAACAAAACTCAGTGACAAATGTTTCTGTTGGCTTCCAGCCGCCATGTTGGTAACCCATGTGGATGTACACCAGCATGGCGTCTCCATACAAATCTCTATAAATTTGGATAAAAAATTTCTCGGAATATTTTTGCTTGAGGTGCTACTATGACGGAAAACGCATCTTTCCTATTGAAGCCATTTTAAAACATAAACAAGTATTCTGTATGAGAAGAAAAATGCCGTTTACTTTTTTCAAATATCTCTTTTCGTTCCAAGATATTCAAGTTGTTAAAATATGCAAATTAGCCAAGTGATGACGTCATATACTCAACCAAATTTTGATCAAATATGATGAGAAAAGATTTCTCAGCCAATTTGTAACAGAAATGTTTGATACTTTGCAGAAAGCTTCTACTAAAGGTGCTCCACAGTAAGAACTCATAAAGTTTTGTTACCATGGCAACACACTGGTTTCCAGGCCTCCCTATTATTAAAGGCGTTTCTGGCCACCTTTGGCATTCCATTTTCATATTTGCTAATGGTGCCTTGTATGTATGATCCAGCAGGCATATAAATATGTTAGCTCCAGTTTGTGGCCCTGTTTAGCGTTTTTCGAGCTGAAAATCACTAACATATTGAAATCAAGTCGGTGGGGACCGGTACAAAGTGAGTTGCCATGGAAACAGCATTTTTATAGGCGCAGGTGTGTTTCCTATAGAACTATTAGCCTGCCAAGTTTTAATGGCCTGCACCGCAAATTGGCCAAGTTAGCTCTATTTATGTACTTGAGATAATATTGAGTTGAGTGAATGACGTCATCAGTCATCTCATTTGCATATTTTGCATATTTTTTAAACTTAAATATCTCCCGAACTAATGCAGATATTTGCAAACGGTAAACGGCGTTTTGATTCTTTCATGGAATTCTATGTGATACACCTAAAATATCCAGAGGTAAAAATTTGATCCTAGTACCAGTTTAAGAAAATTTGCTGTGACCTAAATCTTTGTTATTTTGGGTGACCAATTACTGACACTTGTAGCGTATAGTGCAGTGCAAATAGATGTTGTTGTTGTTGTTAGGAGTCTTTGCATATTTACCTTCTTTCTTTCCCCAGATTGTGGACTTTATATATTGAACGGTTTAAATTTTTTTTTTGATCTATTTTGAATGGCGTAAACTGAAAACCAGCAATATTTCCAGTTTATAAAAAGATACCCTGAGTAGGCGATGAACCCTCTCCCCCAACTCAAACAGTAAATTTATCCATGTTATACAATCATATGCTATCGGGGCAAACATACAATGAAAGGCTCTAATTGGTCAGCTCATGGATGAATTAGACTACTGTAGAAAAGTTGATCAAAAAAAAAAAGTTCAGCTGGTGATTTAGAATATTGAAATATGTTTTGAAGACCATTGAAGAATTCTTTAAAAACGGAAAATATAGGTTCGTAAAAGAAAAAAATATATAAAAACGAGCGAACGGATATGACCATAACAAAACATGTTCTTTAAAACCATCGCGGTATGTGTTCATATTTATACCCACCACTTGTAAAAACTTTGGCATAAACCAAAAATACCCGTTATTGGATCATTGGCAAAGTGTTTATCAGCATTGGATCATTTTTTATATATTATATACTTATCAGTTATAGATTTGGACTATAGTTTACCTTGCTTCACCCAATGTGTTTCCGTTTGTTTTCTGCCAACCTATTTCATTTTCATTTGCAAAGGTTTAGGAAGCTTCCATTATTTCAAGTGAGTTACGTGTTTAGGAAAATGCAGAATTTCTTCATAATTCCTCAACGGAAATTGACCCATTCTCAACGTACATTAGCTAAAATTGTAGGTTCTTTGTTTCTTTACATCTCTACCAGGATGTGTCTCTTATATTCACTCGCAGTGTATTGTGAATATAACTCATCAGTTCGCAGAAAGCACCTTGCCTGGCGATCAAACTGCAGCAATGGCCAGAATCCCGTGTTAGCATTTGATCGCTTCAGTACCTTCCCATCAAAAAGCTGAACAATTTGTCAAATCGAAATGTGTTTGTCATTTAAGGCCATTTTACGTGTTACTTGTAAAGTACTGATTCCTTTAATCTCAAATTTCTAAAAGCAATTTTTGAATCAAGAAATTACATTTTACGTTAATGAGTGGGTCTTTGAAAACATCCCAAGCTTGCAACAAACTCAAACATTTGCCTTGGTCGAGGTAAGATATTAATTATACTTTGTGTTGTTCGTGATCGCAAAATAGTTGTTTTATTTGGTTGATCAAATACGCCGGCTTGTATACACACCTCTTGTTTGAATAACAGTGGAAAACATCTTAAATTAATTAAGGATATGGTTGGTAGCTTTTTACTGAAGTTTCGTTGCAAACAAAATGGAGTTTTCGTTTCTAACATCGATCAGCACCCATCGTATTCGCAGCTGTTGTTGAACTAAGTGAGATATCGAAAGACACGCTGCAACTTTAGACGACTTTACTAGGTTGTTCATTTTAAAACTCTTTCGTGTTACTTGTAAAGTACTGATTTCCTTTACTCTCAAATTTCTAAAACCAAATTTTGAATCAGGGAATTACATTTCACATTAGCGAGTGGGTCTTTGAAACTCAAACATTTGCCTTAGTCGAGGTAAGGTATTAATTATTCCCTTACCTTAAGACATTTTGCGTTTTTCATGATCTCAAAATAGTTGTTTTATTTGGTTGATCAAATACGCTGACTGACACACTGTTACTCTATAATACCCGGCTACCTCTTGTTTTAATAACATTCGCAAAACGACTTAAACGTCCTAAATCTAGGATATGGCTGGTAGTTCTTTTTTCAAAGCTTCGTTGCAAACAAAATGAATCTTTCGTACACTGCACCTTTAGACGCTTTAAGTGGTTGCTCATTTCAAAAATTAAAAATTAAAGGGACAAGTTTGCATATTCACGTCAATTGACAAGCTTATAAATTATATAAGTTTACATTTGGGGCAGGACCAATTCCATGGCGATTTTTTATATCTCTTATGCAACGACTAACATTTGTTGTCCACAATGCCATCTTTTGAAAATTGTCTAAAAGGTTTTATCGATTCTACACTGACCTAGAGTTCATATTTTGAAGTAAGTCATTTTCGGGAGAGAGTTTCTTGCCAGTACGACCTGAATTAGATTTCCTGATCACCTTTTTGCTCCCAGCCATTTGTTTTGTTTGCTTAAAAAATAGAGGATTAATTGTAAAGTTAAACGAGACTTACCTTAAGTTGAAGTTTGACTGAGATTCTATCACATGACCAGGGAGGCATAAGAGATCACATGAGATAGCACAGCGCACGCGCCAGGTCATTCTTCAAAGATCGTGGGTGTGTCAGATAAATAACTGGCTGAAACAAGCAGCTAATGCCCCCAAAAGGGAGGGTACATGGGAGGGCATGTGATCTCTTATGCCTCCCTGGTCATGTGATAGAATCTCAGTCAAACTTCAACTTAAGTAAGTCTCGTTTAACTTTACAATTCCATCACATGACCGGAGGCACAGAGATCCCATGAGACTTTAAAGCCCTGACACAGCCACAGAGTAACCAATGAATCAAATGTGTTGTTTAATCAAACAAGATTCTGTCATAAACAGATCACAATGGGAGTACCAATAACGGGCCTGTTGCCCTGCTTTTATACATTTGTTGAAATATATCATAAGTACAAATGCATTGGCTCCATCAGTTGATAATAACGAACAGTAACATGCATACAAAAATGTCAACAACAGATTAGTTCCTGAACTGGGTACAGGATTCTTTGTCTATGAGGACAAGACTGCATCAACCATGATATTTTCTTTAGCTACTGGTTTGTTGTAAAACTTGCTGAATGTCTGAGCAGATGCCCAGCCAATGGTGCTTAGGATCACGTCAAGTGGCACATCCTTGGCCTTTGCCTTTGAGGCGGTTGCTGCTCTAGTACTATGTGCGGTGAAGGTGTTTATATCTATACCAGAGAGTTTCAAAACATCCTTGGTCCATCTCGAGATTGTGTCTCGTGACACTGCTTTGTGTGGTCGTATGAAACTGATAAATAGCTGTTTCTCAGTGTTCCTCAGAGGCTTTGTTTTCCGGATGTATTCTTTTAACGTAGATAGCGGGCACAGTTTGGGATCCGGCGTGTACTCGTGGAACACTAGAGGCTCACACTTTTTGCCTGGTTTGCTAGTTTTTGTGTGGTCCAGCAGCTGAAATTGACAATAATTGGCATTCACAGTCATACCATCCAAGGAGAGTAAGTATATATAGTCTGTCCTCGCTGCCCTGTTACAAGCAATAGCAGCATCACTAATTTTAATGTTAAAGACTTCAATGAAAGGGCATCAGGCGGATGTAAAGTCCTGAGGTAACTTAAAACTTTAGAAACATCCCAAATACAGCTGTATTTGGGCTGGTGTCTCCTCAGTTCATAAATGCCTTTAAAGAAGCGTATTACCAAGGGGTGTGAACCAAAGTGTTTCCCATTGTCGACAGTAATAATGGACGAAATTGCAGATCGTGCTGTATTTATAGTGGAATAACTCAGGCCCTGATTGTAAAGGGTCATAAGGAAGTCCAAGCACTCATTTATCTTTGGTGAACTGTAAGTAACGCCTCTTTGATGACAAAATGCCACCCATTTTTCAATGTATGTTTTGTACTGTTTTTGTGTGCCCACTCTCCAGGAGGCCATGAGGATCTTGGTAATGTCTGGAGAAACATGGTACTGTGTAAAGGATTCCCGGAGAGTGGACAAACCATTAGGTGTAGCTTGTGGTGCAGTGGATGTACTTGTTGACTGGCATGTTGCAGTAGGCTCTTTGAAGGTTTCAATATCCAGGGTTGACTGCATAACAGCTGTAGTGCCTGTGAGAACCAGGTTTGAGTGGGCCACACTGGGATGATCAGAATTCCTTTTGTTTGGTCCTGGGCAATTTTTTGTAGACATCTGGGGATTAGGCTGAAAGGAGGAAAAACATAAAAATTAAACTTTCTCCAGTCAATAGTAAGTGCATCTACGAAGGCACACCCAGGATCAGGTTTCCAGGAGCAATACAATGCAAGTTGATTATTTAACCTAGTTGCAAATAGGTCAATGTTCAACTCTGGGTACAAGGACAAAATAACTTCCTTGTTCAGCATCCATTCATGTTTGTCCTGGAATTTACGAGATTTAGAGTCTGCACTAACATTTAATTTGCCTGCAATGTGTGTGGCTGAAACCCAGAGCTGCCGCGGAATACACCAGTCCCAAATTTCTTGGGCAAGGGAATTTAATTTGGGGGATTTTGAACCCCCCATATTATTAATATAAGCTACGGCTGTTGTGTTGTCTATCTGGAGCTGGACATGGCCCTTAATTGTGTCTCTGCAAAATGACTTGAGGGCAAAGAACGCTGCCTGCAGTTCAAGGATGTTAATATGGCTAGTACTTTCCAAGGATGTCCATCTCCCTCCAACTTCTTGATCACCATACACTGCCCCCCAGCCTAAGTTTGAGGCATCAGTCTGAATGATCATGAAAGGGGTTGGATGGGTAATGTCACGAGAGGAATGTGGCATGTTTTCAATCCACCATGTCAGCTCTGCAACTGAACTGGATGTCAAAGCCATATGAGCTTTGTAATCCCCTTTATGTGTGATCAGAGCATGGGTTTTGTCCCTCTCCAGGAAGCGGTAGTGTAACGGCCCAAATTGGACACCTGGAAAGTTAGACACTATGAGGCCAATAACTTCTGCAACTTCTGAGATTAGAGGCTTGGTCATATTTCGTAACCTCTTGCATGCCTCCACAGTTTTGAGAATTTTTTCCCTTGTTGGTGAAACAGTCATGCTAAGGGAGTCAAGTCTAAACCCTAAAAATATGAGGGCCTGGGTAGGTACAATAACAGATTTTGTGGGATGTAAATGGAAACCTAGGCGGTTGAACAAAAGTGCTGTCGCTTTAATGTTGCTGCTACATTCTTTAGCAGTGTCCCCTTGTAGGTAGGAGTCATCTATATACCCGAGGTTGAGATGGCCCTGGGTATGCAGGGTAGCATAAACTGGCTTAAGCAGTTTAGTGAATATACGTGGGGCACTAGACAAACCATTCGGCAAGCAGGTGTACTGGTACAGTGTACCATTAAACAAAAATTTCAGATATTTTTGGTGTTCTGTAGCTACTGGTACAGAGTAGTACGCATCTTTGAGGTCAATTGATGCCATGTAGCACCCTGGCTTCATCATTCTAATGGCTCATTCAAGGGTGTCCATTTTAAAATGGTGGTATTGTACAAACTCGTTGAAAAGCTTGAGGTTAAGTATCATACGGTGCGACCCATCTGGTTTTGGTCTAAGGAATATAGGGGAAATGAATTCCCCAGGTTCTGGTGAGGAAACTTTGAGTACACCTTTTAGACATAATTTTTCAATTTCCACAGCAACAATGTCATGCTGCGACTGATTAAATGTACTTGGTCGCACAGTAGCTTGAAATGGTATCACGCCCGGTTTGAAATCAATTCTTATCCCTTTTACACACTGTAATATTGTGGGATCATTTGTAATTTCTTGCCAGTGTGATAAAGACCGTATTATTTGGCCTGCTTTAAATGAACCCTGACTAGAAAGTAACATATGTACTTCGTTAATTGCAGGGTTACATCTTAATACTTGGCATACCTTTATGGTTGAGGATACTTGGCATACCTTTATGGTTGCATTAGGCCTGTTTTGATTCTCCCTCCTTCTTCAATCTTGTCCTTGGAGGGCGACCTTTGGACAAAAAATCATTTCTTGTCCGTTGGTATGGGTGGAACCTGCGATTGCCTTGAGTTCCCTGGTTTGTATAGCTGTAGCGACGGCCATTCGAACCAGAATTTCCGTTGCGTGCAGCGTTGCGTTGCGGGGGGCGAACTTTCTTGGTGAGCTTGTTCGCTTCAGAGATGTCTTTGGTGAGCTTTGAAAGGTCACCAAATAAATATTCGGAAGTTGCAGGCATTGTAGCTGCGCTACACAATGCGGCATAATCCTTGTGGAGATCTTTCTTCATCGCCTGGCGGCGAGTGCTGTTGATATCATGGAAGCACTGCAATGACAAGGCGATGGCATCTGTTAGATATGTGATTAGCTCTTTGTCTTGAGCTTTGCCTGACGGCTGCTGTTGCAACACACAGTTTGTTGCTTTAATTGTTGCCACCAGCGAGGCTATTAACGCATTCTGCGTTTTCTGTGATTTCGAATCCTGTGTACGAACAGGCGCAGGCAGTTGGTTCCAAATTAATGGGTTTACTCGCGGCGTGCGAAGTCCCTCCACGTTCTCCGGGCGGGAATATTTGTCTATCCTCGCCTGTGATTTCTCCTCGGGGAGTTTGTCTTTAAGCAAACTCAAGACAATTTTAGCGAGGCCCTCGTCCACAGGATTGTCCGTTCTTTCGCTGAGATCAAGTTCTGATGCAATCTCCTGCAAGAGGCTGTTCGTGCCGTCTTTGGTTTGTTCGGCTGGCGAACTGCCAAGCCGGGCGACGCGAGTGTTCAAAGACTCAATGTCATCATTATTGTCGTCGCCCATTAGACTTTCCTCGACTGCGGGGTCGGCCTCTACGAGTTCCACGGACTCCTTGAGGGTTGTCACTTGTTCTTTCAGGGCTTTTACCTCTGAAAGGATGGCTGAAATTGCTTCAGTAAGTGCAGGCGTTTCCTGCTCTGATGTGTTCTCCTCATCGAGGTCCGCCATGTCTGTGTGGCGGGAAAATTCCCAACTACGTTGGGGCAACAAACGTTGTCGTTTGAGTTTGCCAACTGCGTTGGCACGGAAATCTGGTGTCTGTGAGTCAACTACGTTAACTCCCCAGATATTGTCTCCGTAGATTCCAGTAGATTTCTTCTGATTTTTGTTAATCGCAGTGAAGACAACCTTCCTCGGCGAACTACACGTTGTGCAATGACCTGGCGCGTGCGCTGTGCTATCTCATGGGATCTCTGTGCCTCCGGTCATGTGATGGAATGAGGATTACGAAACAACAGTGTAAAAGTGGCTTCTGATTAAGAATTTAAGAATTACAGCTTTCGGCTTCCACTCCAAAGCTTTTAAAAACTTAATTGTAAAAGCGTAATATGAAAAACATATGCGAAAAGGTTTTCGCTTTCGGAAGTTTCCGGCTTTTACAATTGCACTGGCATTGTAACAAATCAATAGAATGGTTGTTGAACCGTGCGTGAGCAGAAATATTAGAATCTGATTGATATCAAAGATCAACGACTCACAATTTATTTGCATTCGCACATGTACAATGTAGACCACTCTTTATTTTGTACTGCACTTCAAAGACTTAACGAGATTATTCAGTTCCAAGTGTAGCTTAATTTGAACTCAAGTTAAGCGCGAGTTTCTGTCAACATGAGGCAGTGATTCCGGTCGAATATTCACTTTCCTTCAAACGCTGCATGCGAATTTTTTCTCATACAAACGAAAATGGAACCTCGTGACGTTTTGACCAGCATTAAAAAAAAAATTATTGTTTTTCGCGGTTAAATGTTTCAGTCAAGAGCAGCCTGGCCATGAGTAAAATTATCAGTTACGCCTAGTTCTCTCAGCGACATAACGACACAATTGAATATATGAAATATCGTATGCTTCATCAACCACGTCTTCACGATAACATAATAGCGACATATCAACATGAACATAATGACATAAAGGGAGCAACTGATCTTTTCCTTTTTTTATGTCGATGTTCACATTGCGTCATTGAAGGTATGGTATGTCGCTTTGTCAGTATGTTGGCTGTATGTTGTGTTGTTTTTTCGCTAGTGTGAATCAGGCCTTATTTGTAGGGGGCACGGCTTTAAAGCGCTTTTTTAACTGCACAACTTTCACAGAAATTGCGACACAAAACTACTCTTTTGTTTGAAACCAGCATCGTAACGATGACGGCTAACAAATTTAAAAGCCCAACTTCTCGCACATATTGCTGCTACCAAGACGAACTAAAATTAGTCAAAAGGCATGCATGGAAACGTAAAAATGTGCTGTAATTTAAAGCCACTTTTCAGTCCGTGATGCCCAGTCTCAGCACACTATGCTAGTGAGTCTAGTGCGTAATTGACGTGTAAATCACACGGATATGCAATTACAGGTTTCCAATTACAAAAAGTTCAAATCGGACACCTGTAATTGGACACCGACGTGATCGAGCGCGGATCACGTGACAAGTAGGTGAGCGGAGAACCAATCACGATCGAGAATTTTGTTATAGATACGATCATTATTGTAACTACCAGCTGATAATTCAAGTTATTATATCTCTAAGTTAGTTCGCGCGCTGTGATTGGTCAATTTAGCTAGCCGTACTCTCCCGTACGGCCCACTAAAATTTAAAGTTGTTTGTGTTACCAAATTGTTGCGTGATTTATCGCCAAAATTTCTTAACTTATTTAGCAAGTTAAGGTTCAAAACTTTCTTTTACTCTAAATTGTGTGCTAAAGCGTAGTAACGACTTAAAAACGATTTCAGATTGACTCGTTTTGCTTTCGACCTGCTTCAGAAATTTGAAGCCGTTCCTCATGGATAAAAATCGTTCCCGAACTCGTCAGACACACAATAGAGATATAATAAATATCTTACTAACCTCGTTTTCTCGGTCCGTACCGTAAGTTACGGATACTCGTTTTTCCCCTCCGATTTATGGCCCGCGCGCTTTGCGTTTGGGCCATAAATCGAAGGGGAAAAAACTCGGTCCGTAACTTACAGTACGGACCTCGAACTCGGTTAGTAAGAGGTATATACGTGCTGCTAGAGAGTGAAGTAAATGATTATTATCATTACTCATTAAAAATTAAGGAATAAAGATGCTGAATTTTAAGCTAGCCCAAGAATTAAATGTAAAAGTTAACTGATCAACATGACACGAGAGTGGGACAAAGAAAAAATCTGAGTTCCCGACGAGAATCGAACCCATGACCTCCTGAACACCGGGAGGGTGTCTATACACTGAGCTACGAGAACCCATGCAGAGCAAGGTCATTTAACTGAGTTCAAATGTGGCAGGCGTGAGTCCTGCATACTGCTAGGAACAGCGCTGTCGGATTCATCGTGGGTGTGCTGAGTGAATAAAGATAGTGAATTTTGAGCTTGGTAATGAAATGTGAAGTGTGAACTGATCAACAGGACAAGAGCGTGTGAAGAGGAAAATATACTCTGACTCAGATTTTTTTCTTTGTCCCACGCTCGTGTCATGTTGATAATTTCACTTTTCACATTTCATCAAAAAAGTGTTTAAGGTAAAGAATATTAAAATAAGCTTTTAGAATGTAATGTGAAAAGGGATGACAGAATTTGAAAAAGTCTGCAAGAGGTCACAACCCTTTGTATGGATCAGGGTCATCATAACACTCCTCTCATTGCGTTACTGAAGTTATATAGTAATTTTTAGTAACCCTAAATATCTTTTATAGTTTTCCATCAATTATGTGAAAAAATTAGGTTAGCTAGCAGAAAACAAAGAAACACATAGGCGGTGAGACAAGATACTTACGTTACAGTGTCGCGTTCCCGAACCGAGTCCTTGTTCGATAAATATCGATCCGGAGTTCGCCGTGATCAACCACACAACTTCTGGTTCTTGATTGTTAGATTATTCGATGAATTAAAGTATGCGGTGAGATCTTAAAATTACATTAATGTCCATATCGCATAACGCAACAAAATTACCAAACCAGAGAAAATGATCAACGAACAGAGTACTATTAAAGTGAAAGAAACAACAAAATGAAGAACTTACGTTAAAATTATTAAAATCCTTCTAGGGCGGGTAACAAGGTAAGTATCTACAATATCTCCACGAGCGAATAGCTCCAAAATATCTCCACTTGCTGAATCTACACCGCGGGTGCGTCTTTCCCTTCTTCAAATACAACGATCAGGTTTCATTGCGAAATACTATAGAACTTACTAATTGCGTTCGTCAAAGAACGCTTTCATAATGCAGTCGAAATCGACATTCTTGGACTTTTTGGACGTGTATTCATCGACACAAATTTGCGCCCCAAAAAAATTCTTTAGGGGCAAATACTTCAGATGCAAATGACGTCAATGTGCTCTCGATCGCAGCCAGAGGTAGCGTTGGATACTTTTGTCGTGGAATTTTGAGGCTGAGTAGTATTATATTCAAAAGCACGATGTTATTTAAACGTTCGTTCGGGCTCACGAAGAGCTTGTTTATTTTATATGTACACGAACCCGATCGCCAAGGCTTTGGGATGTTAACCGTGGAAACAGCTGTAATTCCCGGTAGCGTTGCGTGACATCCCAAAAAACGGCTGCGAAAGAGACTACGGTTGTATTTGATTGCATGTGTGGATTTAGTTTCAATTTGCGGCAGAAAAGATCAGTCGTATCCGGTGGAATATTATTTGCAATAGGTGGAAGAGTACTCTAAGGGCAAGATCCATAAGAGTGAACCTGAACCAGGGAACGGAAATGTAAATACTGTGTACTTTGTAAATCAGGCTACGGGAAGTACTCGAATCAGTCGCACGGTCGGCATGGGAGTTTGTTTAGGATGAACGAGCACTCGATTGCAAATATTTAAAAATTATTATTTACTTATATTAGAGCTTCCTGCCTAGAATAGTGTTCGTAAAAAAATCATGTGTATACTTTTACAAATTAGCTTTTGCACTTAAACGTTACAAGTTAATGTGAGAATATTAAGCACGAAATCTGAAGGCTGATGTAAATATTTTAGTCCTATTCAGGTTTGAATCCTATTAAACTGAGTCATATTAAACTTGTGAGTGTACGGAAACTGGGGCCGTCACGCAACGTATTTTGTACAGGGACCTCTTCAATCAGAATGGCATGATCTTTGTCACTGAAATATCTTTCTGTAAAACCCCGGTTGTTGTTGAAAAAAGGTTGGGTTTTAGAGGTTGAAAGTCAGCTAGGGAAATCACTTAAGGTATCTGTATTAAAGTTTATACCGCGTCGTTCTTCTAGAGATGGGGTGACTGCAAGAAACAGGCCAACTTCAAAGTATGAAACTATCCATCTCCACCTCCATCTCCATCTCCATCCCCATCTCCATCTCCATCTTCATCTCTGTCTTCATCTCTATCTCCATCTCCATATCCATCACCATCTCCATCTCCATCTTCGTTGCCATCTCCATCTCCATCTCTATCTCCATCTCCATCTCCATCTCCATCTCCATCTTCGTTGCCATCTCCATCTCCACCTCCATCTCTATCTCCATCTCCATCTCTATC
>CM042749.1:16779364-16792276 GCA_022496165.2 Catalaphyllia jardinei
CATCTCTATCTCCATCTCCATCTCCATCTCCATCTCCATCTTCATCTTCATCTCCATCTCCATCTCCATGTCCATGTTCATCTCCATCTTTATATTCATCTTCATCATGAGCATTTTCATTATCGTAATCGTTGTCATTATTATTGTCATTGACAGCAAGGCCTTCTTGCCCTAGAAGCCTTTACCTTACCATCAAAATTTGAGTATATTCAGAAAGCCACCTCAACGTCTTAGACCTTACCCTACACTAAGTTGATGGTTTTATTAGAGCTGATGTATATGCAAAACTTACGGATAGCCACTCATATCTTCCCCCACCCAGTTCCCACCCGAAGCATGTATTTAAAGCCATTCCTTCTGGGATTGCTCTGAGACTGAGAAGAAATTGTTCAGAAAATGCACTTTTCACCAAGAAATGTGTAGAATATAAGAGTTATTTGGTGAACCAAAGCTATCCAACAAATCTATTTAATGATGAATTTTCGAAGGTCTCAGTTATCCATAGCAGGAACTTTCCCAATCTGCTAAACATAAATGACATCATCAGGGAACATCTGCATCGTATCTTTTGGAATCTAATACGAAATTAAAAGAACTGTTTCCCAAAAATTCAATCATTCAGGCTTATCGCAGATCTAAACCTCTGAAAGAAATTTTAGCACCTAAATACAATTCGATAATTACCCATAACACCAATCCACTTGAGAGAGGTTGCTATAAATGTGACAAAAGTAGATGCGACCTCCGTAAAAATTATTTTGTTGAATCGAAAGCTTTTTGCAGTTTTAAAACAGGTAATTCTTACATTGTTATACCCAATTTGACATGTAGTTCCAAAAACTCCATCTATTTGGTTTCTTGCAAGAAATGTCAGCTTCAATATGTCGGCTCGACAACCACAGAATTCAAAGTAAGATTTAGAAATCACAAGTCATCTATGGTTACAAATAAAAAATCATGTGAAGTTGCAGTCCACTTAAACAGCATTTAACATTCACTATAAGATTTTTTCTTTTCAAACTATCGACCAAATTAACGAAACAATTGGGCAAGATGGTATTGATTAACTTCTCATTACAAAGGAAACTTATTGGAGTGCCCAACTTTTTACCTTAGCGCCTCATGGACTTACTAAATGACAAGAATTTCATTCAAAAAAACGAATAAATTTCAACTCTAAATAACTCTCGAATGCCCGCTTTGAGGCGGAGAATTCGATTTTCTAAGTGTTTCAATCGTTTAAGGGCTTATTTTGGGGATTTTGTTGTTGGGCCGTCATACATTTAGCAGTGTAGTTGTTCAGGGGCTATTCTCCTGGAATTTGTTATATTAGTCTTCAAAGGCCCGGAGAATGGATCTTGTTTCTCTGAGAAACACCATGAATGTTGAACGGTTCAACTCAAGGGCTCCATTTTAGGAATTTGTTACGATTGTTTTTGCGCTGTTTGTGGGTCCAGGTTTTATTCTAGTTCGTGATCCTTTATTGGTTTATCTACCATTTTGATTGTCTTTTGCTTTTGTTTTAACGTCAGTTATGTAATACGCTATTTTTTTTTCAATTTTAATGATTTTAAATTAGGGAGGAAACAATTAATGCATGAATATTGTTAGTTATATTGTTTAATTTACAATTGTACTTGTTCTTTTGCGCTTGATAACTTGTTACGTGATACCTTTAGAAATTTTCTTCACTTTTTATTCAGACAACAAACATTGTAAACTTATAAGAAAGAAATTTTTAATCGTTATTCGCTGTAACTGATAAAGGTCGTACGACCGAAACGTTGTACAATACATTAAAAATGTTTTAGTTTTTAGTGATGAGAAGTCGTCCATTGGCCTTTTTGAACCATGTTTTGCAATTTCTTCATGCCGTGGTTTGGACTTTGTATCTCTTCGGGATCTTTCTGTTGGCCTGGCACCTTTGTTGGCTCAAGAAGCCCGTTTAAACTGCTTATAAGAATTTGGAAATATACAAAAAGAGATGAGGCCGTTGCAGGCAGCTAAACACAATCAGCAAACGAACTGGCATGCCTTTGCAGGCACACAAAATAAGAGTAAACAAACATGCGAGGATTGTAACCTAAACCATGTGTCCTTTTATTAAACTGAACTTCTCCCAGAGTTCGTTTTTATCTCCCAGCCAATGTTAAGTTTTAAAATCATTTGCATTATATTCAAAGTATTTTATGTCTAGAAGCGAATAGAATAATATCTGATCTTCCCGAATAATCTAGACTAGTGACTTGAAAAAAGAAAACTGATCTACTATACATTCATGACTGGTCATGTAGGCTGACGTTAAAACTAAATATATATAATCAGATTATCAGAACCTGTCAGCAGGCAAAACATTTCCTCTTGGTTCAACAAGATACAATTGATTTCATTGCAATCCTGAGTTCTTTGTTTCGCCAAAAATAGATGACTGGATTCACATACGAATTCATGAAAGCAGCGGAGACGGCCCATGGAAACAGATAAGGATATATTGAAGCTAGGAAACTCGAGGATTCAAGTGATTTTACTACAATTGAAGGAGCAAATGAGATTAGCAGTACGATGGCAACAATAAACATGTCGAAAGCAACTTTCTTTTCGCGTCTTAAAATCATATTTCGCTGTTGATTTGACGCCACTGCATCTGCCACTAGATGACTATGCTGACGAATGGCAATGAGCATTCTGAGATGATTGATGATTGGTGTCAAAATAAAAAATGCACCAAGTATAAGATGAGGCACGATCAAGGGATTTGACGAGGACAAAACGAATTCAGTTGGCACAACAAATAACGCGACACTTGCTGCAGCCAGTACCGCCTTCTTTGCAGCATCTGTTTAAAAAAATCAAAGACAAACGAAAATAGCTATAGTTAGCTATAGGATAGAAAGTAATCAGATGAAAAAAAAACTTTTTTCTTTGCTAAAGGAATGTAGGAATCTGTACTGGATATATAAAATTCTTCCCACCAAGTCTCTCCTGCACTCGAAAAAGTGGATATAATTACAACAATTAAAAAGTTAATGGCTACAGTCGTAATAAAATACAGGAGAGAGAAAGACACTTGCAAAGGCTGGTTCAAAGATCGACTAGCAGATAGATATAGAGACAGACAGACAGACACAGAGAGGCAGACAGACAGACAGGCAGACACTGAGACAGGCAGACAGACAGACAGACAGAGAGACAGACAGACAGGCAGGCAGGCAGGCAGGCAGACAGACAGACAGACAGACAGGCAGACAGACAGACAGAAAGAAACGCAGACAGACAGAAACGCAGACAGACAGACAGACAGGCAGGCAGAAAGCCGGCAGACCTACAGACAGACAAACAGAAAGCCAGACTGACAGATAGACAGACAGGAAGCCAGACAGATAGACAGGCAGAGATAAAGAGAGAGACAAAGAGACCAAGAGGCAATTGGATATAGAATGAAGGGATAGAAATGGCCAAAAGGATACAAATTGCCTCGGAGGGAAAATAGCATCCATGCAATTCGTCGAGAAGAAGGAGGGAGTTTACGATTGCCACGTGAACTGAAGTTTGTTGGCTACATTTTCAGGTTGGAAGCAACCTCGTTCCCAGGGCCTGGGGAAAAGGCCTGGGAACGAGGTTGCGTTGGAAGATCTTAGCACATCGTTCAAATGACGAGCTTATTCGTTGTCTGGTGGTGTTCCAACACGATTTGTGTAGCCAGAACCTTCCCCAAGGCAAAGAAAAGCTGCTCGAGAAAGACATCCTCTGTCTCAAAACAAGAAGTTGTCTACGTCCGCCTCTACTTTAGTCAGACCGAATTGCGCGAAACAAATATTGAGGTGGAGTCGCCAAGCGAATGAACTTCAACATCCCCGTCGTTGAAACCAGTGAATGCATTGAGCCAAGTGACAACGACTTGGAGCTAAATGCGATCGGCTAAACATTTTCTCAGATCTTGTAGCCTGAAATGTAGCGAACAAACTTTTACACTCCTCGGCGATCGTGAATTCCTTTCCTCTGTCTGTTTTTCCTCAGAGGCGAACGGGAAAACTGAACAAAAATATAAAAAACCCAATTCTCCCCTGGAGATTTCACTCCCTTCTCGTGGCATTCAGAACACAGAAACTCGCAGGCATAGTGACATAAAGCAGACCATATTGTATCTTTATTATACATTCAAAATATTTCCCCTTTTCTGATTAGTTAAAACCACACGCCTAATTCAGCATAAACAGCTGCTGTTGATCTTCGAACAACCGGGGCCACGTCTTTCTCTTTGCCATATTGAATCAATGACGTCAAAAATGCAGCCCCCTGCAGATTATTGAACCGATGACGTCAAAATGACGTCAAAAGTGCAGCTCGCTGCAGATTATTGAACGAGAGAACCTGGGGACGGGATTAAGTTATTTTTGGTGAGCGGAAAAACAAAGAGCGGAATGGCGAAACTGCTTTAAGAATAGGGAAATATTTTGAATGAATAACAAAGCAATTATTGAATTCGGCTTTCGTAGGATATAAAGAATTCTGCTGACCTTGAGGGGTGTTATCCACTTCAGCTTTCGGCCTCTGTAGATAACGGCCACCTTGATCGGCAGAATTCTTCATATCCTACTCAGCCTTATTCAATAATTGCTAAATATGCAAAAGAGACTGATATATTCTAATTGTAGGATGGTGCAATGGATGAAAAAGTCTTACCTGAAGTGCTTGCATCAGCTCGATACCGCAGAGGTTTTGCCAGGGCATACTGGCGATCAAAGCTTATTAAAGTCAGATTAGCGAACGACAGAAAGGTAGTTAACCGTATCAAGCAGCGTTGTAGTACGTACACCTCAAGTTGATAATCACACGATATGTGGGCGCGATGTATCATCAAACGCCTCGCAATGAAAAGAGGCTGCGCGATGAAACCCGATAGACAATCTGTGAAGGCCAGGCTACATAGCAGAATGTTGCTGGGCTTATGTAGGACAGGTGTCTTGACTACCGCTACTATGGCGACCAGGTTACTTAGGAAGGCAAAAGCACAAAGTGGCACGTTAACAGCAGCAAGAACAGCATCGTTTATGAAGGCGACAGTGTCATTGATAGGAATAACATCTGGTGCAAGTAGACCACAAATGCTTCTGTTCGTTTCAGTCATTTTGATTCATTGATGCACAAGAGATACAGGTCTTTTACCTAAAAACAAAATTGTATCCTTACTAATGTAAAACCTACAAACTGATAGCGAGTTGGCTGATATAAAGAAATTTAGAAATGTTTTATTATGTTCCTTATTGCTTTCATTACTTATAACATGATATGACTGCCGTCTTGCGTTTGTCATGTTGATTGCGCTCACGTCATACGAAGGTACAAATCATCACAAAGCAGTAATAGAAAAATGTGATGTTAAAAGTTATACTGCGTAGTCTGGATAATTTTTCTAGGTTCAAGTTTTTTGTTTTGATTCATGCAAAACGTCACAATGTGTAACACTTTGTAACTACTCACATGGAATAAACACAGTTTCATGTCAGCCGTTGTTATTGTTTAGAAGCTTTATGTAGACTGCGAGCAGTCTCTCTTTTCCTCGAAAACTGTGGGAAAAACGCAAAACAAGCGTGGAAGAGTGGCTGTGAGAGTGACGGCGCTACCACGTTACGCTCACAGTCACGCTCGCACGCTTCCTTGTTTTGCGTTCTTCCCTGCTCGCAGCCTAACGCTCCGTTCCTTTGGGATGATCCGGATCTGGATCAGTGATCCAAGATCTGTCTGAATCATGGTGCATCAAAGGAACCAGAGAATCCGCTCTGGTCCTGGATGCACCGGTTCCTCTGATGCACCGTGATCCAGACAGCTTTTTACGTCGTTCTTTCTGACATCACTTGATGAGACAACTTGGTATGTGGAAAATCAAAGAAACTGACGGTAAAGGAATTGAAAATGCCTCAAAAGATATGGTAAGGGTTTCGGAAAGAATAAAAGAAGATTCACAATCCATCGAGTGAGACTCACTAGCATCGGTGTCCTGAGACTGGGCAGTACGGACTGAAAAGCAGCTTTAAACTACATCAAATTTTTACGTTTCCATTCATGCTTTTTGACTAATTTTAGTTCGTCTGGGTAGCAGTAACGTGTGCAAACAGCTGGTTTCAAACAAAAGAGTAGTTTTGTGTCGTAATTTTTTTGTGAAAGTTTTACTTTTAATAACACCGCTTTAAAGCCCTTCACAGTAGCGACACTAAAACAGCATTCCAACATAATGACATAGCGACTTACCATAACATTAGTGACGCAATGTGAACATCGACATAGAAAAAGTAAACGATCAGTTTTTCCCTTTATGTCATTTTGTTTATGTTGTTATGTTGCTATTTCTTCATTATGAAGACGTGAGTGATCAAACATGATATTTCATATTTTCAATTGTGTCATCATATCAGGGTGTTCACAGTACAAACATAACGACAGAGCCTCCTTCTCAAGTCGTCCTGTTTATGTCGTTATGTCGCTAGAGAAAACTAGGCCTAATTGATAATTTTACTTCTCTGCCCAGGCATTGTCATCTTAAAAATAGGCTGCTCTTGACTACAGCAATTAAACGCGAAAAACACAAACTTTTGAAAATGTTGGTCAAAACTTGACGTGGTTCCATTTATGTTTGTATGAGAAAAGATTCGTATGCAGCGTTCAAAGGAAAGTAAATTATCGACAGTTAATCCCTCTTAAATTTTGATCGTTAAGATTAATCAGGTAAAAGGTTCTAATATTTCTGCTCACCTCGCAGGGTTCTACAATCATTCTGTTTTGAAAAGACGATTTACTCTAAGGGGATGAAACTTTCAGTAGCTGTCCCTTCGTTATCTTCGGAAATTGGATATGTCAATTGTTTGTCTATTATTTATGACGTTGCCATAGCAACCATCAAACTGAATTCCTCTAGGTCTGACCAAGAATCCGCTTTTTGGAGATAATTCTACGTTTTTTTTCCAGTTTTCTTCATCAAATGCAACAATTCATAAATCTGTACATTTCTTTTAAGCATTTGAGCTTGATATTGCATTAATTTCCGAATTTTCTTGACTTTTTAAGAAAATAAAGTAATCCGAGATGGCGGGTCCAACAAAAATGGTATCATCTTGCAGAGCAGGCTCAGGGCTATCTAATCATTAAAAATTTATTTCGCTCTGCCTAGCTACCACGGTGGGATATGAGTTAGCTTGTACCTCGGATGGAATAGGCTAAACTTCTAGCTGATAAATATCATTGAAACCATTGAAGTAAAGTATAAAGAAGTGACACGTTCTAGAAAGCTACGCCGGACGGAGATAATAAAATTGATTCATTGATCGTGTAGATTAATTTCCTAAATTTTAAATATGCAAATTGTAGAGTTATTCAAAGATTCTTGTGTTGCACGTGACGTCATCATTTTCTAAAATCCAAAACTAATGAGGCAACAGTTATTATCTTTATCAGTCATGAGAGGGAGTAAATTCATATCTGTGAACAACGTTTCAGCTCAAGAACGTGCTTTGTTTAAAAGCAGGCACATTTTAAATTTCAGAGTAATGGCGGTGCGTGACATAAAGCTATGAACCTGTTTATCGAAAAATATATTCTTATCTCGGGATATTTAGCCTTTTTAGAAGTTAAAGTATTAGGAAAAGTGCTTATTAAAATGTTTGCTTGATCAGCTCAGATGATCAGTGGGCTAGATAGCCAAAGTAAGTTCCAGATGTTTACACAAATGCACTAATTAAAAGAAACAGTGTATTGTTTGAAAACGCCTTAAGTTACTGTCTGCTTCGTTAGTTTTTGCTTTGTGCTATGCATGATGCTAAAGTTTTCGATCTCGGGAGTTCCTTTTTTCAATTACACTGCCGAGCGCTATATTTTCAAAATCATACAATGGCTGTGGGACCATATGTGGGTAGTAAGTAGTAGTAGAATCTCTTTACATGTTTTTACTTTCCGATTAGGTTAGTTTCTTTTTCTCCAAGAAAAACACCTTCTTTTCTCGCCAATAGTTATAGCTCCCAGGACAGTCGGCAAAAGGAACTTTAACAGTCATGTTAGTTTTGAGATTAATGGTAAAGCCATGTCTTGTTAGATTCGAAAAGAACTGCACTTTTTGACTGTTTTCTTTATTTCTCGATATTTTAATAATTTTTCCTCTTCCTATAATTACTTATTCAATTCTTTTGTAGACAGCTGCTGCTTAATGTAGAAATCCAAAAGGTAAAGATTTAATGACAAAATTAAAGAAACGTGCTAAGCCAGACTAAACCATTTAACTACAAACTAATGTGGTCGATATAAAAATTCTGTGATCCCGACTTGGAGCAATATTGGCGAGACTGGAAGATGTTTTTGGTTCACAAAAAACGAAACATCCGGAATTTAAAAGGATGTTCTAATTTCTTTCCAAGCACGGTTCAGCGACCATTCTAATTATGTTGATAATGCCAATCTAATTGATAAAGTAAACTTCCTTGTCTCAAAAACTTCAGAATCATGCATAGCGCACCGCCAACAATAACGAAGCAGATAATCGTGACCCTAAGCCTCTGCATAGACATCGTTTTCACTTGTTTTTTCTCACTTTTTTCAGTCGCATATATTTTTAATTTCGGGCTTTCACAATTTGGATTTAACCGCTTTAGATTGGAAGCTGAAGGCTTTACTTTTCATCGAAACCAGTCAGAAACGCTTTTCCACAGGATGGTTTTAATCCTGGTTAATCCACTTTGTTGTTGACACAAAATACATTGGGATATAGCAACTAAAAAACTAATCTAGAAATCGAATTCAGCTGTTTGTGGCAAGCAACTCTTTTCCTGGCTAACACCATAGCGTTCATACTTTTATCAGAGAATCTGCAGGTATGGGGTTGCTCTTTTGTTAGGCCAAATAATATCTGCTTCCCGGTAATTGAAATATTACAAAATAAGAATTCCAATTGCTGAATCGACAGAACGTTAATTCCCTGGGCGCAGTTTGGAGCTTATATCAGCGAATTAGATCAAAATAACACAAAAAAGCACCTTACTTTTAGCTAATGATCCATTCCTGTTTTTCCGAAAAAAATTCAACTCAGATTTAAATATAAGCCAAAATTTAAGGTCACATTCGCGGATGCCCTTCAGAAAAAAATAATTCGCACCAGCGTTGCTTTTAAGGAAACTACTACAAACTATATGTCAATAGAACGGTTGCCAACTGTAGAATTTGGAAAAAGATATCCGCTGCTTTCACTGTGTCTTTGTTGAGAAGAAAGAAACTGGAAAGCGACTGAATTAATCGGGTATCAAACGTAAGCAGGTATGCTCAGTGTTCATCAGCAGGCATCGATCTCTCAAAGTGTGTCGGGGTTTTCCTGTATTCGTATTGGCCGTAAAGCTATAGTATCGAAAAATTTGCCGATACTGTTGCGTTCGCAGCCGAGACCCGTTTGTTCTTCGATGCTTAAGGGATGTTCTGGCCAAATATTCGGGCAATCCTTCTCTACAAACCCTATTAATTCATTTAAAGAGATGGCACTCTCGAGAAAAACTAATGCGAGTTATCGCCGTTTGAACATGTCCCATTGTCTCTTTCTTTGGTCCTGGCTTCGATTTTTACGCTGTCCAAGGATTTTTCTTTTCCTCCTTAATGTCCCCAATAAGGAGTGACAGGTAAATGCTAAAACGAATTAATTCGAGAACACAACTGCGAAATAGTGTGTAAAGAAAAAATGCTTATGAGGCAGCGGAAGAAGCCGTTTCGCGCAAGAAATCGACGCGCTATGAGGATTTTGACACATAAGTGTTTCATCAACTGTTCTTCTAAATAACTCGAGCACGTTTTTAGATTTTACTTTTATTTTCTGGGGTTTGTTAGATTTCATAGTGACCTTTCTGTTTTCTTAGAAAAAAATTGACAAAAGTAGCACTCTTAAGGTATTGTGTAGCCAGGCAGGTTTCAAGACGCGGAGAGAATTTTCAAGATATAATATTGTTATAACGACCATTAGACGTTGCATATGAGGTATCGATTTGTGGTAAGCCGCCCTCGAGTCGGTCCTGCCCCAGATATTCTTAAACAAGACACGTAATGTTCTAAAGTAAAAAAAAATATATATATATATACAGCATTTTTCGAGTAGCATGCATGATTACTAAAATTAATTGCTTGTCCAGATCACCAAAAAATAAGTTCTGCCATTCTTTTTGACTTATTAGGCTGTCTTCTACTCTTTTATTTTGGACTAAATTTAATTAACAACAGCTGCGAATACTATAAGTGCTGATCAACGTTAAAAAGCAAAGTTTAATTTTGTCTGCACCAAACATATCCTTGATTTAAAATGTTTTGCTACTGTTATTAAACCAAGACAATTCAGAAAAAGCAGTTAATATTTGGGACCATTATAGGGCGAACGAAATGTGGATACAAGCCAGCGTATTCGATGAACCAAAAACTCCCCAATTATTTTGAGATAATGCACCACGCAATAATATAATTAAAGGAAAAGGTATAATTAATATCTTACCTCGACCAAGAAAGATATTGGAGTTCGCTGCAAGCTTGGGATGTTTTGGTAGTCCCACTCGCTAATGTAAAAGGTGATTCCTTGATCTAAATGATTTGAATGTAGAAATTTGAGAGTAAAGGAAATCAGCACTTGGCAGGTAACATGCAAAATTGCTTTTGATGAGAAGCAAATTTCGAATTAACAAATTGTTGAGATCTTTGATGGGAAGGTACTGACCCGATGAATTGCTGTTACGACTACAATTTCTGGCTTTGAATGTAGAGCTTGATCGCCAGGCCAGGTGCTTTCTGCAAATGAGAGATACATCTTATAGAAATAATACAAACAAAGAACATAAAACTTGAGCCAATATACGTCGAGAACGGGTCAGTTTCCGTTGGGGAAAAATGAAGTACTTCTGCATTTCACAAGCTACGTAAATCACATGAAATAATGGAAACCTCCTGGACCTTTGTAAATGAAATGAGTTGGCAGAAAGCAAAGAACCACATTGGGTGAAGCAAGATAACCAATAGTTATAACAAATAAAGAAGTGTTGATGAATACTTTGCCAATGATCAACAAACGGGCATTTTTTGTTTTTGGATCGGTAATCGACACAAAGAGCTGGTCAATCTTCTGTTCAAAATGATGGCTACAATCCTTTCGCGTTTCCATGAAGTTTCTGTAATAAAAGCTTCTTTTACCTGACCGTTGAGTGAGTTATGCTCAAGAAATGAATAGAACCTTACCTAATCGTTAGAAAGGCAAACTAAACTAACACGAGCTGCTGATGTCAAAATGACATATGGAAAAAGAGAATTTCAAAAGCATGATTGAATTATCTCCGGTAACTGCAGCTCTCTCGTGAAGGTATTCAGAGAACAGTGCGTCATTTAGACAACAACTGCGTATAGTAAAGGCGCGGGGGAATCGAATGTTTTTTTTTCTAGTCATTGCGTCAATACTCTAGCTCGATTACCTTCACCTTCAATTTTAGATCACGTGATCTAATTTATCTTACATAAAGAAATCCTGAATGGCGTTGCATTATGACGTAGCGCCTTCTGTTAGGTCAGCTGACAAAAAGAGAAACAAAGTACTTAAAATTCTAATTAATGGCGGATTTTCATCTCACAAAAAACAAAGCTTATAGTTACCTTTTTCCAAACAATAACAAAATGCACAAGCCTAAGTTTAACTATTATTATCAGCATTTAAAACTCATGTACGTTTTCTTCGCTAACGCCGTTTTCAATAAAAAAGAACATTTTTTAACAGATACCACTGGAATAGTGACCACTGTGAACTTTATTTAGGTTTGCGGAGACCCGTTCCAAAAGTATCATCAACTTTTCGAGAAAGCAATAGAGGTTTTGTATGGCAGCTATGTTGCATGGCAGGAGCAATAGATTCTTTTTCCTATGAAAAAAAAAATCTTTCTTATGCGAAATATTTCCATCGATCCTGCCCTACAAAACCTTTATATTGCTAAAATAGCTTCTATAAGTCTCCAAAAAACATGTTTTGGCAGTTTTACTTATTTTCATTCAGGCGTGCTTAGCTTGTTATAAACTTATGTTTAAATTCAGTGCGATATGCTTATCATTTTGTCAATACCATGGTTTGTGATCAATGTAACAAAAGAAAACCATAAAAATCATGTTATGTCCTTGCCATTAAACAAGCAAGCAAAGTGTCAGGTTACTACGTAAAAATATAATTTGTGTATTCGATCTAATAAAAGAAGCAAATATTTTCAGTAATAGGATACGCAAAATATTTGAAGGAAAAGGAATATTTTTTTATCTTACCTTGACCAGGGCTAATGTCTGAGTTTGCCACAAGCTTGGGATATTTTCCAATACCACTCGCTGCTGTAAAATTGATTTCACGACCCAAAAGTTGGTTTTAGAAATAAGAAAGCAAAGGACATCAATACTTTACAAGTAACTTGAAAAATGATTTCAGTGAACGACTAGTTTCTATTTCACAAATTGTGTTCAGACACCGGACAGATCAACACTGTTTTTAGTTTCTGGCTATTCGTCTGGAGTTGGGTGGTCAGGCCAAGTGCTTTTCTCAAATGAGATATACACAAAATACTCTGCGAGAAAACACAAGAGAGACATCTGGCAGAAATGAATAGAAACAAAGAACTTACAATTTTAGCTGATGACAGTCTTAGTTTTGACTATGAAGAGAATGGGACAATTTCCTTTCTTTGAGGAAATATGAAGAAATTGTGCATTTTCCTAAACATTAAGATCACTTGAGAAAATTGAAATTTCGTTGACTTTTGCGAAAATAATTAAGTTAGCTGGAAAAAACAAAGAAACACACATGCGGTGAGACAAGATACTTAAGTTAAAGAGTAAGCCTTCTGAAGACGTAAAATTTCATCTCCGGTTGGATCAGAAATCGCA
>CM042749.1:16803484-16836013 GCA_022496165.2 Catalaphyllia jardinei
AAAAATCTAAAGGAACCTAAGGTAGTCAGACGCTTTTAGAGGACAGTGCAAACGTGAACTTTGACAACTAGTTAACCAAACTGTTATGTTTGACTTAACTGCCAACAGGACAGGTTGTTAAGGTCGGAATATGTGAAGGATAATCAGTACAGAGGAGTGGCCCACATCAAAATTCAATAACAAACTCCTCAGACATTTATTTGCGATAGAGATAGGTTAAAAGTTTGTTCTTGCTTTTATCTGGTTGTGTTTGTGCTGGTTACTAAGGTAGCGGAGATTTTTAATACCGCTCTCTTGAATTATATAATAAGTCAGATTATTCCCGCATTTTGATTGCTTCTCTCCTATATATGATCTGTAAGAGGAGAGTCCATAATTTCTAAAAAAAAATGTCAAAATGCTTATCCCGCAACAATTTTTAAGATTGATGATGATGACAATAATAATAATAATAATAATAATAACAATAATAACAACAATAATAAATAATAACAACAATAATAAATAATAAAAATAGTAATAATATTTTTTTAAAAAATCAAGATCTCTCACTATATATATTTTAAGTAAAATACTCACAATATGCAGAAAACTTAACATCTCGCGATAATAATAATAATAATAATAAGAATAATAGTAATAATTATAATGATAATCATAATAATAATACCAAGGCCTGGTAGCAGCACGAAGTAAGATATCGCTTTAATGAACCAAACGATGTTGTTGAAATTCATATTTTATAATCAAAACATGTTTCGGATGAAGCATCATCTATCGTCAGTTGTACAATGAGAAATAGAATAAAGTTGTGCAATAAGTAACATGAAATAATTAAGGATGAAGGCGAGAAAAAAGAAAAAAATTATTTTAGCCACGAAAAGAGACTAATTAGTATGAAAAGGATAAATTAAGATATTTAGCTTGGGAATTTAAAGACGGCTGTTCCCAAACGATGTGCAGGGCTTCTTTAATTTTCAATTGGAAACTTGTGGAAGCAGAGTCGAGGATTTTAAAATAATCTTCTGAACAAAGGGAGCGACAATTTTCTGAACCTCTCAAGTGCTTAAAGATGTTATCAGATGCGAGATGTTCACGGATGCGAGTGGCGAAGTGTCTGTTAGTTTCACCAATATAACAGGCGCTGCAGCTTGCACATGAAAACTGTAAACCCGCAGGGATAAGATTCTTGGGCCAAACCAACTCTTGATTTTAAACGGGTAGAACACCAACTTTATTTCCATGTCGCTGCAAAATGTGTTGACTAATTTCTTAATTCTGCGTTGTGTTATGATGTAAAGTGTATATGAAATAATTCATATTTGAACTGCGGTTATCGATGCAAGTGAAGTATGATCCTCGCAGTAAATTTTCCAATTTAAAGTGCCCCTGTGATAAAAAAAATCACTTCCTTTTTTTCTTGAGATTCTGAAAGTGTGTCTGCTTAACACTTGACTGGCAAAATTCTGACCTTTCATTTTATCCAAAGGCCGTTTTTTTTGTAAGTTTTGGATTTCACGATCCGCCATCACTCACGTTCAAACCTGACCGATTTGACCTCAGAGGGTTGGATCCGGCAAAAGTGACGTCAAAGGCTCACCAGCTTAAAATTTCTGCGTGTGAACGCAGCTTATTATGTATGCATATTAATTCTGCAGCGTACACACGCATCGCATTCTTAAACTAGTGAGCCTTTGACGTCATTTTCTTCTCGATCCAGCTATCTCAAGAACTTAAATTTAGTAATGGCGGATCATTTTTAAATCAAGGATTAAAACTTGGGTCCCTTAGTGTTTAGTTAACATAGTTTTGAAATCCAAAGGAAAAAAAATAATTTATATTTTGTCACAGGGGCACTCGTCAAAAGGAGACCCCTTGCGCACTAAAGGGTTAAAAAACTATCTCCTTTAACCCTTTAATGCGCAATGTTGACTTATAGATTTTACTCTGTCTAACGCCAGACGATTTTACTCGTCAAAGGGAGACCCCTTGCGCACTAAAGGGTTAATGAGTTCATATATCTCCCGTAAGGAGTGAAATTATGTAAAGTGTATATGAAATAACTCATATTTGAACTGCGATTATAGATGCAAGTGAAGTATGATCCTTGCAGTAAATTTTCCAATTTAAGCAATTGGAAAGAAAAAGCCTGAAAAAAATAAGGGCTTCAACGGGATTCGAACCCATGACCTCCGCGATACCGGTGCGATGCTCTACCAACTGAGCTGCGTTGTGTTATGATGGAAAAAGGACCAATGTACGGTAATTTAAAACGCAAATAATTGTCCTTACAAGTAGTAGTAGTAAGTAGTAGTAAATCTTTATTTATCCACGGTACAAAATTCGTCAGCTTTAAAAATACCTAATACTAATATAAAAATATTTAAATAAAAAAAGCTGCTTTCCACGAATGCCGTGCCTTACAGTTCTTTGAGTAATCGTTTAAATTGCCCAAGGGACTCTGCTTCCCTTAAGTTACAAGGAAGACTGTTCCAGAGAATGGCGCCACTATAGTTGAAGCTGTTTTTGTAATAGTTTGTGCGCGGTAACGGAACATTGAGTTTATTTTCAGAGTCCCTTAGGTTATATGCGACTTCTCGCCTTTCAAATTTAGAACTAAGATAGTTTGGAGCCAACCCGTGCAGAGACCTTTAAACCATCGTAGCTCTTTGAAATTGTTGCTGGCAAGCTAGGTTTTTCCACCCTAGAAGTTTGAGAAGGTGACCAGCATCTACGTCGTAGCTTGAGTAGGTCAAAACACGGGCTGCTCTGTTTTGTAGCTTTTGAACCTTATTCCGTAAGGTTATCCCACAGTTTCCCCAAACAATGTTGCAATAATAAAAGTGTGGCTGTATTAAAGCTTGATATATTAGTTGTAAGGTCGCCTGAGGGACAAGGTGCCTTATTCGTTTTATGGCCCCGATACCAGAAGCGACTTTCTTTGTTACTTTCTCGATATGGCCATTCCAGTCAAGTCTGTCATCGATGGTCACTCCAAGTGATTTTACAGTAGTGACCTGGCTAACTTCAAAATTATTAATTGCAAATGTCGGGGAC
The DNA here is from genome assembly GCA_022496165.2 of Catalaphyllia jardinei. NCBI lineage: Eukaryota > Metazoa > Cnidaria > Anthozoa > Scleractinia > Caryophylliidae > Catalaphyllia > Catalaphyllia jardinei. The sequence goes on from CM042749.1 coordinate 16,806,542, forward strand.
TCTGTGAGAGTACTTAGCCTCTGCCTAGATCCGATAAGCATAAATTCGGTTTTAGTCATATTTAGAGTAAGTTTGTTTGCTCTCAGCCAATTGTGAACATTTTCTAAATCTTGATTTAGATGCAACTGAATATTGTCTACATTATCACCTGCGTACGTAAGGTGGGTGTCGTCAGCGTACATCCTCGGCTCACAATTTGAAAGACAGTTTGGAAGATCGTTGATGTATAACAGAAATAATAATGGACTTAAAATCGTCCCCTGGGGTACACCGCAACTTAATAAACAGTTTTGAGAGAGCGATCCATTGATGGAGCACATTTGAGTACGATTCTCTAAATATGACTTAAAACATTGGTGCGCGTTACCATATATGCCGTAATTGCTTAATTTTGATAAAAGAATCTCATGGTCAACTGCGTCGAAGGCCTTTTTTAGATCTAAGAAAACAACGGCGTTGATTTTACCGCGGTCAATATTGTACGCCTACGTGTCCGTGGTCTCAAGGAGAGCCGTGACAGTTCAGTGAATAGCGCGAAAGCTTGATTGATATTTACAGATTATATTGTGCTCTTCGAGGTAGGCATATAATTGATCATAGACGATTCTTTCAAAGACCTTGGCCATAACTGAAATTACCGAAATTGGACGATAATTGTTTAAGTCGTCCCGATCGCCTTGTTTAAAAAGTGGTGTGACCTTTGCGCATTTCCAGTCATCCGGAAATATGCCTTGACTTATCGACTGGTTAAAAATATCACGGATAGGAATGCAAATGAGATCTGCACATTCCCGAATGAGCCTAGCAGATATCTTGTCAAGGCCAGCTGCCTTTGACTTGATTAAATTTTCGAAAGTTTCTGTAGGTTATAGCATTGTGCCCACCAGACATTCCATTCACGGATAATTTTCGATAGGCAAAAACTATGCTATGATCGCTAATACTGATATGACGAATCCCCGAACACACAACTTTATCAGGGCCGGGTTGTTCGAAAGCTGGTTAACGTGAACCCAGGGTTAAACGTTAACTGAAGCAGTGTGTTTTGTTGTTTAAGAATGTTTTTCACCTCTAAAGTTAGGTGTAGTTTGAGATTACTACAGCTCAAAACTGCAGGGCAAACAATAGAAACAGAACACCTCACCAAAAAGTTACAAAACTGAAATCAAAATTCTCGCTAACCCTGGGTTAGCTTAATCGGGCTTTGAACAACCCGGCCCTGGTCAATTAGTATAGATTACATCAATCAAAGTTGCAGAAGTCGGAGTTATTCTGGTTGGTTCAGTGATAAGTTGCTGTAGACCATAAATATCAGTGATATTCATTAATTTGCATGTATTATTGTCATATCGAGTAGCAATCATGTCGCAGTTAAGGTCTCCCATTAGAAAATATTCAATATTTTCGGAATCGAGTTTCCCAATTAAAGTTTCGAAAGGTGAAAAAATACTAATAGGAGAATCAGGTGGTCTATACCACGTGGCAACAATAAACGGTTTAGATCTGGGTTTTTGAATTTCCAGACATATATTTTCAAGTGTGTCCATGTTTAAATCATTTCGTATGGTAAAATTTATTGAACTTTTCACATAGAATCACACTCCTCCTCCACCGTTTGTAATTCTATCACGTCGAATTATATCATAGCCAGAGATGTTGACCTCATTGTCGCTAATGGTTTCATTGAGCTTAGTTTCATTAATCGATAAAATATCTATTTCGTTATGCGCTAGAAGAATTCTAAGTTGATCTATGTGTGTGACTAATTTATTGATATTTAAAGAGGCTAATTTAAAACCTCGTTGAGGTGGCAACGCTGAGATAGGCTCATGAGATTCCTCAGTATTGCGTTTTGTACATTGAATAGACACGGCATCGGTGGATAGCGCATCATTTCAACCTAGACTCATCTGAAAGTTCTTAAAAAACTGTTGATTACCTTTAAAATTAAGATGTAGTCGGCCCTTGTTAAGTTCCTTTTCGGAGATGTTTTGATGCTGGATAAATTTCCATCCATTCTGCCGGCAGAAGAACTTCAGTTGTTTATTAACTGTTTTCACGGCTTCATTGAATCCGTCTCTTCTTTGCACGAGCTCAGATATAATTACTGTGGCATCGGATAAGTTTTCAATTTGTCTGGCGAGATCTCCCACTAAGCCGGCAACTTGTTGTGGTTCTTTACTTTTGAGATCATTAGTGCCCACATGCAGAATCACTTGGTCTGGTGAGAGCTCCAAATTAAGTTTAAGGTAATCCTTCATAGCTTTGGTGGTGGCACCGTAGAACGATTTAACCACCACCCGATGACCAACGGCTTTTCCTAAACGTGTACCTTGGATATTCTTTATCATAGAGTCTCCAATCAACAAGGTAGTACTTTCGTTTGCTCGCGTGGAATTTTTCGTGTCTTCATGGGCGTTGGATTGTGCTTCACTGATCTTCTTTTTCCGTGTTTTGTTCTTTTTCTTTTTCTTTTTTGCATCAACAGTTTGCCATTCGTTTTCAGGATTGGAGCTCTCACTAGACTGGGCATTATCACACTTTGAGTTTCCTTTAGGGGCAGTTACCTCGTAACTCTGATTCCTCTGTTGTTGACGCTCTCCTATGTTCATTTCCTGCATAATAAGCTTCAATGCTAATTTTAGTGCGTTTTCCTGTTCCGCGGACGATGCGCGGGTCTCCAGAGACATAATTTTCATTTTCAGCGTATTAATTTCTTTATCTTTGTTGCATAATGCTGGCTGTAACTTTTCACACCTTCCTTTCTGTTTCATAAGATCAGATCAAATTTAAGCTGGTATAACTCGGTGTCTGGCTCCCCAACGGCTTCGTCGTCGGAGCCAGAAATATCATGACCTTCCGCCATTTTTCGTTGCGTTTTCAAGCAACACTCTGAGAGGAATCGGGGGTGAAATAATTGTTAGGAAATTTTCGAACAACATTCTCAATAACGCTAGAAGGGGACAAATTCCTCCTTAATGTTTTGGTGAGGTTATTTATGTCGAGGTAAAAACCAACCCAAGTATTATCAATTTTAAATATTCGGTCAAGCAGAGTGCGTACTAATCCTAATTTGTAACTAAAAGGTACAAAGCTATAATAATTAGTGAGAAGACCAGTGTACGTCTTCTTGTAGAAAACCAAAGGTAATAATGTCCTGATGACTATGGTTGTCTAAAAGTACTTCTAAGAAAAGGAGCTTGTGGTTCTCTTCCCTCTCCATAGTAAACTTGTTGTTGGGGTACTGGCTGTTGATATAACTAAAGAAAGATAAAGCATCCTGTTCGGTATTAAACAAAGCAAAGGTGTCGTCGACATATCTACGTTAAAGTTCAATACCCGAATTGTAATTCTCTAACCAGCGTTTCTCATGGTGACCCATAAAGGGATTAGCTAATACAGGAGCAAGAGAGGAACCCATGGCTACCCCATCAATTTGGTCGCAAAAATTACCCAAAAAGGAAAAATGGATTGGGCAGTGGCAAAGAAAAATAACTTTGAAGGGGTAGCCCAAGGGAAGGCTGAGGGCGGGAGACGACTGACATTTCAGACTATTTCAAATAACAATAAAAAAGTATGCTATCGCCTAAATTACACAATACTAATATGCTAAAAATGATATTTACAATTATAAATATATAGAAATATACTAAAAGCTTCATTTTAACGAACAAATTATGTAAAATGTTTGTAATTACAAGATGACAGCAATAAAGTGTTCTAATAATAATAACAACAACAATAATAATAATAATAATAGTAATAATATTTTTAAAAAAGAATAATATACAACTTTGACATAATCAGTAAAAATACACACATTGAAAAACGAAATTTAAAACTCAAAAACAAGTAGTATGCTTATACAAACACAGTGGGCGAATAGGACCCAAAAATGTGCGAGGTATAAACTACTTTTTGAGTTTTTAGGCAATTAGCCTGAAACTTGGGAACAATATAGAACTCGTCATTCTTTAAAATCGTATGTTTTTAGTTTCGAAATTTTGACATTTTTGGCAGGAAAATGATGTCACAACGTTGTTGCTTATTCATTTTCTAAAAAATTTGACCTATCTAACGACGGTTTCTAAAAGTTGATGCGATAAGGATGTCAAAACTGTAGGAATTATTGTAATATGTCTATCTATTCAAACGATATATCATTTTAAAATTTGAATTTCCCGCCATTTTTCGTCACAAAATGGTGGAAAATTCAAAATTTAAAATATTATATCTTTTGAATGAATAGATGTATTACAATTCTTTCAGTTTTGACATCCTTATGGCAAACTTTTCGAAATCGTAGTTAGATAGGCTATATTCTTTTTAAAAAATCTCGCAATAATTTTGTGACGTCATTTTCCCGCCAAAAAATGTCAAAATTCAAAAAACTAAAAACAAACGATTTCAAAGAATAATGAGTTCTATATTGGTGCCAAGTTTCAGGCTAATTGCCTAAAAACTCAAAAAGTAGTTTATACCTCGCACATTTTTTAGTCCTATACGCCCACTGTGAAATTGATGAATAAAATGCCTCCATCCTGGCAAGAATGATGTCTTGATAACTCTCCTGTACTACTATTTGCAAAATTTATAAAAAAAAGGTTCTTGGCCTCGTTCATATAATAATAATAATAATAATAATAGTAGTAATAATAATAGTGATAATGATAATGATAATGATAATAATAATAATGGTTTATTCAATAGATCCACGAGGTGACTCTTCTCTGCTAAATTGCCTTATTCACAATTGAAAATAAATTACGTTATTTACAATTAAAATGATAACTGTGACGTGTAAAAATATATTGGAAAAAAGACTACCAGATTGAAAAAACAGAAAATTAACTGATAATCGTTTATTTCAATCTCATGCAACATGTATATTAAATTATCAACATTGCAATGTTACTTATTAATTACTTACTGATTACAATTCGACAATAAAATACTTCCTTAAGATGTTCAAATAGCCTCCGATAGCCACCCTTGCCAAAGATTATCACTCCCTTTTTTGAGGGCTGGATTCATGTTTACATTTTCGGACTTGACAATTCGCTCGCTCAGTGAAAATATCATGTTCTTTGACTAAAAGGTTGCACCACAACCATCGTCATGCACGTCCTGGAACATTTACCTTCTCTATTCTCTTTCCTTTCCATATAATACAATTTAGAATACGAATAGAAGAGAGAGAGTTAAAAAAAGAAAAAAAATTCTATGGTTGAAAAGAATTAAAGACGAAGACTTTCTAAAGAATGTTTGTGCGCGAATGGAATATATCAGGAGCCATAATCAGGGACGGAGACCGTAAGTCTTGGGATGCGCGCGGACCCATGATATGGGACAATTTGTCTATTTTTAGAACGAATTGCGCCATCCTGACGTCATATATCCGCGCTGATCCACGCAAGTGTCTTGGGCTTTCGCGTCGATGTTGTCACGTTGTGTGATGAAATGATGAGAGTTGCGAGATTCTCTTGCCGATTTTTCATAGCGATGGCAGGGGAAGAGGCAGAGGAGAAGAACCAGGGCTCTTCTATGTTCGTTTATGCTCTGATTTAATGGAAAAGGTGTGTTTTTCAGGGTCGAGAATTTCTTTAGTTTCGCGCTGTGAATGAATAAAATCCGCTTGCCGGCTAGTTATACGGGTAAACTTTTGTGATTTTTGTAGAGAAAAGTTCTGTAAGAAAACTGTTTACTCCGGTATCGAGTTAATTTGTGAGTTTGCCAAACAATGCTTAATCATAACCAAAACCTGTTTTTGATAGTTTCTTATTGTTTCTGCTCGTTTGCAAAATTTTTGAAAGGTAAGTCTGACGCGTACGAGTAGTTCATTTGCATAGTTCAGCGCGTGCACTTTCAAGTCCGAGTCGGTGTTTTCAGATTGTGAACAAATCGTGAAAAAGATTTGTTTCGTTGCCTTTTGTGCTGAAATACTACACCAATTTTCACCATCGTTCACCAAAAGGCTATTAACATCGTGTGTGTTTCTTTCACATAGTGAAAATAAAATAGACAAGGAGTTTTGACTCATCTTTATTCGAGTTGATATCGATTAAAAGCGTCATCGTAACTTTTCTAATTATTTCTGCTGTATTCACATCTTTTCAGCTAAGCTTTTAGTATGTTCTCAAACATTAATCAACCTTAAACATATTCACAAACTAGAGATATTGTATGAGTTCGATGTACGTTTTCACACCAAAGTGCGAAGTCCAATTGGTCGACATGTTTTACTAGCTGTGCAAGACACACATCGGCGGGCGCTCTCATTCATCGACACAAACAAAACTAAGCAGCATCTACGGACATAAACCTATTGTCAGTTATTTGGGCCTAAACGCTGTTATAAGGCGTTGAGTTGTGGGCCAACAGCATAAACGATTTCGGGAATTTCGGACGCCATTTCCCCTGCGCGACATCCGCAAAAATCCTCGAAGCAACGTGTACGCGCGTGTGCCGCAGGCGATAGCGCAATTTGTTCTAAAAATAGAAACATTGTTCCATATTATGGAACCAACCCCAATACTAGAAATGGCGCGCGCTTACGGTCTCCGTCCTTGATTATGGCTCCTGAATATATACAAGAATTTGGAAATAAATACAAGGAGAGGAGGCCGATGAAGGCAGCTAAACAGAATCCGAAAACGAACCGGCCACGTCCCAGTAGCCAAACAAAATAAGACAGCAAACAAACAAACAAACAAGCAAACAAAATCTCGTCCTTGGTGACGCAGGATTGTAACGTAGACGGTGTTTCCTTTTCTAAAACTGAACTAGTTCCCAGATGACCCAATCAACGTTTAGTTTTTGCTTTATTTGCATTATTTAATATCTGATAATATCAGATCTTCTCAAATAATCCATACTAGTGAGTTGAAAAATGAAAATTGATCTACTAAAATCGTATTTCGCTGTTGATGCGACGCGACTGCATCTACTACTTGATGACTGTGTTGACGAATGGCAATGAGCATTCTGAAATGATTGATGATTGGTGTCAGAATAAAAACTTCACTAAGTATAAGATGGGGCACAATCGAGGGATTTGACGACAAAACGAATTCGGTTGGTATGACAAACAACACGACGCTTACTGTAGCCAGCACCGCCTTCTTTGCTGCATCTGTTGAAAGAAACACAAACAAATGAAAATAGTTGTTTAAGTTACAAGGATAGAAAGTAATCAGATGAAAAAAGCCCTTTTCCTTTGCCAAAGGAGTGTAGGAATCTGTACTGAATATACAGAGTTCTACTACCTGGACTCTAAAAAGTGGGGTACAGACATAACAAATTTCAGGAGAGAGACTGGTTCAAAAACTGGTTCAAAGACCAGCCAGCCAGACAGGCAGAGGGACAGACAGAAAGACAGACAAACAAAAAGAAAGCCAGACTGACAGATAGACAGACAGACAGAGAGGGAGAGCGACAGAGAGACCAAGAGAGAACTGGATATAGAGAGATAGGAAACTTAATTTAACCATGGTATCTTTGATGAAAAGTTTCAATACATTGCACTTTTGTTTTTACAAAAGCAGTTGGTGAAAATAAGGTTGCGGCAGTGTAAGAATGGGAATTATATGTACCGAATGCACATATGGCGGACCACTCTGTCGGCGCCCGAAACGGGTTACATGCAAGAAAGGCTTGTTGGGCTTCGGTGTTTTGCTTTTACAATGCTTCCCCAGAAAGGTGGTCGAGTGGTCGACCCGCTATATTTGCATTCGGCGTACAAATATCTATATACAAAATAAAAGATCGATCACAAGGAGTGTTAAAATCAATATCTATAAAGAGACTAAAATATTCCAATTGCAGGATGGTGCAATGGATGAATGAAGTCTTACCTGAATTGCTTGCATCAGCTCGATACCGCAGAGGTTTTGACAGGGCATAATGACGATCAAAGCTTATTAAAGTCAGATTAGCGAACGACAGAAAGGTAGTTAACCGTAACAAGCAGCGATGCAGTACGTAGAGCTCAAGTTGATAATCACACGATATGGGGGCGCGATGTATCATTAAACGCCTCGCAATGAAAAGAGGCTGCGCGATGAAACCCGATAGACAATCTGTGAAGGCCAGGCTACATAGCAGAATGTTGCTGGGCTTATGCAAGACAGGTGTCTTGACTACCGCTACTATGGCGACCAGGTTACTTAAGAAGGCAAGAACACAAAGTGGCACGTTTACAGCAGCAAGTACAGCATCGCTTATGAAGGCGGCGGTGTCATTGACAGGAATAATATCTTGTGCAGGTAGACCGCAAATGCTTCTCTCCGTTTCTGAAGTCATTTTGATCCATTGGTGCACAAGAGACACAGGTCGTTTTACCTGAAAAGAAAGAAAATATCCTGATTACTGCAAAACCTAAGAACTGATAGCGAACTCAATTTAATTCAATCATCAATTCAATTCAATTTATTTCCTCTTGATGTAGCTACTTAATTTACTTACAAAAATTTGTAGTTGCTGACGATGTTACTATTGTATTAAGTAAAAGTGCTTTAACATGGTGGCCAAATAAACCATTCGGTTTCCTAGTTGGCCCCATGTTACCTATTGATGTTACATTTGATACAGGCGAGGAAACAGAAAGAGGGCGGACACATAGAACATAGTTAAAAATAATAATTGTAGTATTAAAAGTAAAATATAATAGAGGTACGGTGAACAAGTTGAGAGATAATGCTTAATTGTAAGAGACAAATTACTTTGAATATTGCTCTGAGAGTAAGAAATATTGATATTTTTAGAAAACGTGTACAATTCAAATCTTTAAGGTTTCGTGGGATAGACTTCCAAAGATCAATAGCTTTAAATGAAATCATTTGTTTGCCAGTGTTCCTCCTTACATGTGGCTTATATAAATTTTTTGAGGGTGCATATCTGGTATTGAAGCTATGGACTTCGCTAGCATACTGGAAGGTGTTGCGAAATACGTCAGATTGTAGACCTTTGTGCCAGAGGCGGGCAAATTTTAAGACGTGTAGGGAATAAATATCATATATGGTGAGCATGTCTAGCAAGTTCAGCAATGGGAGAGCACTCTCAGTATCTTTACCACGTATATTTGTAAAGAATATTAATCGAACAACATGATTTTGCTTAACCTGGACTTTCTGCAAGGAGGAGATATAGGTGCTGCCCCATGCCAAAATTGCGTATGCTATATAAGGATAAATGAGGATATAGTAAATTTGCTTAAGTTGCTTTATAGATAGGTAATGTCTTAGCTTTGATATAATACTTAATTAAAGGAGCTGCGTCACGGTTTAACGGTTTGAAAAATTTAGCCTAAATTTTTCAATTTTGTTATTAGTAATCCGTGTCAATCTTCACCATCCTTAATCATCCTTGTTCCCTTATGGTTTATTATTATGTCTTTAGTGTTTTCCTATCTTTCTAAAGTATTATTTTCAGGTTTCCTTCAATTTAAAGGTAATTTTGTCGATGGTCAAAATAACTCAAAAGACCGTGACGTAGCCCCTTTAATATGATTTTTACGGACTAAGGGATGGCTCGTTCCATCGCTATTTCTAATTTGAATGTTAACAGGTATATCCTTTTTCCTGGTAGACCTAATAATCATGAAATTAGTTTTTGACATATTTATCGACAATTTATTTACATCGCACTATTCTTTCACCTTTTCAAGTTCAGAATTCATTAGAACTTCAAGCCGGAGTTTTTAGGTTGCTTGCCGAATACGTTGGTATCGTCAGCAAAAATTTTAAAGCATAGTTTATCGGAGCAGTTTTGGGCAGGTCATTAATATAGATAAGAAACAGCAGAGGTCCTAGTGTGCTCCCCTGTGGAATTCCACAGGTCATAGTTGCATGGGCGATTTTATATCTCGAAGTGCAGTGTACTGTTTCCTGTTTCTTAGGTAGCTATTGAACCATTTCAAGGGAAGGCCTCTAACACCATATGAATGACCTTTACGAAATCCAAACTGATATTGCTAGCTAATCGATCTAAAGAAATTTACAAATGTTTTATTTATTATGTTCCTTATTGCTTTTATTACTTATAGCATGACATGACGGCCATCTTACATTCGTCATGTTGGATTTCGATGACGTCCTAATAAGGTACAAATCTCCACAAACCTGTAACACAAAAATGCCGCTTCGAGTGGAGGGAAGCGTTATGGCGCTGAACATAGACCCCTTTCTCCCGACAGCTATAAGAAAGGTTCAGGAAATCGGGAAAGAACTGAAAAGTATTGGAACCAGCAACATAGCAGGATTTTTATAAAGAAATTGATTCCCCGAGACTTGAAAAAGACTGAAAGGATCGCGCATGTATGTGCGTTTTTTGTTTGCATTTTCGACACCCGTGAGCAGACCATTTATACTCGTTGGTTTTCTTTCTCGACCTACAGACCCTTTAGCAGGTTCTCTTCGCTCAGGCATACTCTGTGAGAATCACTCCGATGTATTTTTTATTTAGCTTTTGAGATAGTTTTGTAAATATGATAACAACTCGTGTATAAAATCAGTAAAATTTTCGCCATAACATTGCACATCAGAACATTTTACTGAAGAGCATATTCAGGCATGGACTTACCGTGGCCTTGTTCTTGCATTAGTCATGCGGTTTGTGGCGTGGTCCGCCACAATATTGGTCAGTACAAGTAAAGTATGATCCTCGCAGTAAATTTTCCAATTTAAGCAATTGGAAAGAAGAAGCCTGAAAAAAATCAGGGCTTCAACGGGATTCGAACCCATGACCTCCGCGATACCGGTGCGATGCTCTACCAACTGAGCTATGAAGCCACACATTGGGAGCAAGGTCAAATTATTGAGTTCATATTTTCCCGTGCAGTGAGGTTATGTGATGTATATATGAAATAATTCATATTTGAACTGCGGTTATAGATGCAAGTAAAGTATGATCCTCGCAGTAAATTGGTCAGTACAGTTTGTATTTCCCGTTTACGAAAAAACGAATCGCTTTGCCTGACTAGTTGAGCGCGTTAACAACGTGCAACGACGTGACGTTTGTTGCTGTAAACATAGGCACGCAAGGCGTGCAAGAGTTATTTTTTTTGTGAATAACTGGTCCCTGGAGGTGGTGAATAATGCATGCCAGTCGATGGTGTTACCAGTCTGAACCGTTAAAAGTGATTGGTCAGTAGAGCATTTATGGTATTGGCTACAAGACTCCTGTTAAAGTTGTCATCAGTCATTGGTCGGTTTCGATCGATCTATTTTGTTAGTTGTCAGAGTTGTTGTTGTCGATTTTGTTTTCGTCTTGGATAAGATGTTTGTAAGGCACCTGCGCTTGTTGACATCTGTTAAGAAGCTTTTGTAGCAAGTTAGTGTACCAGCTTTTGAGACTCAATCGTTGAATAGTGCGTACAGCAAGCTCTCGCTGAAACGCCTTTCATAATTTGAAGTGGTTTTTGACGCCAAATGTGGCAACAGAATGAGAACGTGCTCTTCCTTGACTCGACCTGTCAGTTGTGACTATTTGATAACTAGATTAGTTTTTGTGATGTATATATGAAATAATTCATATTTGAACTGCGGTTATAGATGCAAGTGAAGTATGATCCTCGCAGTAAATTTTCCAATTTAAGCAACTGGAAAGAAGAAGCCTGAAAAAAAAAAAATCAGGGCTTCAACGGGATTCGAACCCATGACCTCCGCGATGCCGGTGCGATGCTGTACCAACTGAGCTATGAAGGCACACATTGGGAGCAAGGTCAAATTATCGAGTTCATATTTTCCCGTGCAGTGAAGTTATGTGATGCATATATGAAATAATTCATATTTGAACTGCAGTTATAGATGCAAGTGAAGTATGATCCTCGCAGTAAATTTTCCAATTTAAGCAACTGGAAAGAAGAAGCCTGAAGAAAAAAAAATCAGGGCTTCAACGGGATTCGAACCCATGACCTCCGCGATGCCGGTGCGATGCCGGTGCGATGCTCTACCAACTGAGCTATGAAGCCACACATTGGGAGCTAGGTCAAATTATCGACTTCATATTTTCCCGTGCAGTGAAGTTATGTGATGTATATATGAAATAATTCGGCATCGCGAAGGTCATGGATTCGAATCCCGTTGAAGCCCTGGGTTTTTTTTTTCAGGCTTCTTCTTTCCAGTTGCTTAAATTGGAAAATTTACTGCGAGGATCATACTTCACTTGCACCTAGATTAGTTTTTGTTTATTCCTGAAATGATAATTAGTGTGTCTAACATTTTTTCTTAGATATTTATCTCCAGCAGTGAAGAAATAGCGCATCACACTTAAGTTTTCGAGAAAACAAGGGGATCATGTTGTATAACTTTTCGAGAAAACAAAAGTTATACACGTTCCCGTGAAAAGTAAGATTGTCACGTTTTTACTGTCATCGTATAATTGAATTTAGATATTTATGTCCAGCAGTGATGAATAAGAAAGAGAAATAAGCTCTCCGACTCGTTTAAACCTGATTTAATTAATTTGTAGTTTAACTTGGTGCCACGCAGTCTTCAAAGAACATTATTTTGAACAGTTTTCGTCTAGGACTGAAACGAATATCATAAAATGCCCATGAATTAACTATATTAAACCGCTGCTGCAGACACCTAAAAGCTGTCCAAACATATTAATTTCTTTTTTGTTTAATATCCTGGGAACAAGAGGCCATAACTTGTTAGCTCTAATTGAATTTACTCCCATGTGAAAAACAAAAGTGTAAAGTTACCATTTGTAACTAAAAATAGCAATATCTCGTTTTGTTTGTTCAAACATTTTATGGGAACAAGTGGTGACGATTCGTCAGCTTTTATTGAATTTACTCCCTGGTGAAAAACAACAGAAGTGCCAAACATCGCGGTGAAACAAGTGCTCACAATTTATCACCTTTAATTGAATGTATTCCCTTGTGAAAAACAAGGGTATCAAATTACCCTTTGTAACTAAGAATAAAAATATCTCGTTACATTTGCATACAAGAACAAAACAGTTGTCACTTCAACTTATTTTGTAAACGTTAAAACTGTTTCAAATCTAAGTAGTCTTGTCTCCTCTATGGCCTTTGAACTAGAAGCGACGATTCGTGACCTCTAATTGAATTTACTCGTTGTGAAAAACGAAAGTATCAAGTTACCCTTTGTAACCTGAAATAAAATGGGCGCTTTCCATTCGACCAAAAATTCCGGAATGAAATTTCGGGTATTCCATGTGACGAATGGAACAGCATTTTCCAGTTGGTTGGACCAAACCGTCCCAGGCCATCACGTTCCAATTTTCGCGCAAAAATACGAAAGAAACAGGGGAATCAAAAAATGGCGGACTCTTTGCCTCTTTTACTTGCTTTAGAGTTGCTCGACGACTCTGAAGTTGAAATGAGTGAAGTACTGGACGAGGACGACGACATAACGTTGTTCTTTGTAGGTAGCTCCTACATGCGTAGGAATTTAATCCGCGACTACTTTGAGGGTACGATACTATTTTCCTGATGAGTTTAAGGGTCACTTCAGAATGACGAGAGAAACTTGCGAGCTGTTCACTCGCGCCGCCATGCCCACAGGAAGGATATCACTTGGGAACGGATCTGGATCCGTGGCTACGGTGCGAAAGTGTTGCAAAAGGAGATTCAAGTCATCTGTCGCATAATAACAAGCGGAACACTGATATTGAGCAGAAGAATTGGAAGCCATGTTGACTCGATTTCCGGGCTCTGAGAAACTGGGCCCGAGCAGGAATGGTCAAATGTTTCGGTTATTCCGATTTTCCGGAGTTTTAGGCCAACCTCGCGAGGTACACCCAAAATTTCGGAATGAAATTCCGGAAAATGTCTGTACCATTCGCTCCCCCACCCGGAATTTCCGAAATTTTTGGTCGAATGGAAAGCGCCCAATATCTCTTCCATTTGTTTACTACTGACTCATTAACTACTTAAAAACGCAAAACTCATCTTGTTCATTACACTGAAACAACCCAATGTATATTATGTAACTGTCACAATGACACAATCCCCTCCAAACCGGACTAAGAACCACAAACCGGCAACATAAACGTCAGTATTATACAATCACCAAAGTCTTTGTACTTAATACAATCATAGAACTTCCAAGACTTCATATACCTCACTTAAGTTATCTTAAACAAGACATTTCCTTTTTCTTCTACTACAATTCGTGCTGGCTATTATTGTGATAAAGCGAAAACCCTGATAACATTGACGAGAAAAGATTAAGTTTCATTTATAACGTATCTTCTCATCCCAGTTGTAAACAAGAACCATCATAAATGTAAAATCGTCACGGAATGATTTCTTTTTGTTCTGTTGACGAAATTAATCCTAGTCTCTTCGCTTTTCTCGCTGACACTTATCACTAATACTGATCAATGGATGCTGAAATTAACGACTCGTCCTCGACTGTGCAGCAATATTTAGGTTTCACTACACATGAACACGCAAACGATTCGAACCTTGTCACAACCTCTTCACATTCCCACTAGTGCATTCCGCCCCCTTAAATACAATTACCATAGCCACCACATCAACATTAGTAGTAGAGCAGCTAACACCCATTTAATTCAAAACCTTATATAATAGGAAAAGCTCGCCCTTCATTGCGTGCTCGCAGTTATATCCCAAACACTATGTTTCTTTTTCTTTGCCTGATTATCCAATTGCTTAAGACTATCAAACCCGCCCACAAAATCTTCAGCCTAACGTACCCACAGAAAATGTCGAGGTAAACCCAATATATGAATGCTTCCTCCTCTTTTATAGAAGAATAAATATGGCCGTTCTCAACTGTATCGGGATCAAATCTTCTCACATACCATTTACCTTTATAACAGGAAATTTGATTGGTGGGACATACATACATCGCTGATCCACTGATCCACTGAACCACCCGTCCAAAACATATCCGACGCGCCGACTAAGAGGTACTTTTTGACAAAAAAATAACTCAAAAATGCGACTGGCAAAATCATACAGTCATAAACAAATTGATCGAAAGGTACCCGCTGATAGCATGCAATGAAATTGAAATATGTTTCACAAAGCTCTTCGATGCGCTTGTGTTGTTGAGTTTACATTTTATCATTATCATTTCATTTCAAACTACTTTCTTGCAAGAACGCGAGTAGCGGATCTGATATAAATTGTGCTTATCCCATGGAAAACTCGTCGGCATCACTCGACAAAGTGACAGTTCTATTGTTTGCCGATGAAAGAAGACAGATCAAGTTCGCACGTGCGCTACATTGTATCCCTTTAAATGATCAAATTTCTTTCAATTTGGGGCGTGGTCAATCAGGTGACAACTTAAGTCGAGTAAATTATCAGGAAAAAACATTTTACATATAAATGGCCGTTTTTATACTAGAGGACGCATTATCCGTCCAGACGGATAATGTGTCTCTCATGTTATGCGTCTAGTGTAAAGACGGGACGAATAACAAGACGAATTTCGACAGACGAACAATGCAAACTATTACGCGCGGCGAAATAAAACGGAATGGGGACTAGAGTGTTTTTGGCGGTAAAATTAAAGATGGCGGCCCTGTTACAACTTTTTCCCGTAAAAGAAGAGCAGAAGAAGAGTTTTTAAGTCTCTAATATAAAATAAACGAGGAAGTGGCAAGGAAACGTTTTGTCAGAAAAACGGATTTCGAAATTGAAGCTTCAGAACCCGCTGTTATGTCAGCAATCGTGATTACAAAAAGCAACAGAAACGAACGAGGTCTAGATGAATTGAGAAACGGAGATTGGTGGACGAACGGATACCTAAACTGGGAGGAAGCCTCTTTCAAGAAAAGGCTGAGGGTGTCTCGAGACACGTTTGAATTTATTCTGGGCGAAACTAAAGACCTTATCAAGAAGGCGCCCACTCGCATGAAACCTCACCCTACTCCACCTGCTACCCAGTTGGCTCTATGTCTTTACAGACTGGCACATGGTCATGGGTGTACGTTTTTGACCGTTGGAGATGTCTTTGGGGTTGTAGAATCAACTGCTCACATCATTTTTCAAGGCGTATGTAAGGCCATTGCGGGATGTTTGTATGACAGACTCGTTTACCCGCCAAGAAATCTGCAAGAACTGGAAAATTTTCTGGCAAATTGGGGGTTTCTTTGTGTATGGGATGGATTCATGTTTACGTCAGCACTCAACTAAAGAACTTTTATAGTTACAAGAAAAGTTATTCTGTGACAAACATGGGATTCATTGGTTACAAGAAGCGTTTTATGAGGCGGGTTGCAGTGGGTGTTCCAGGATCTACACATGACTCTAGGGTTTTAAAAAGTTGCGGTATTTATTTCATAACGCGGTGAATTTTTTTTACTTTCTTCGTCTGATGCCCGTCTTTACACACACAGACGAATTATGCGTCCAGTCGAACCTTCTTCCGTAATGCGTCGTTCACGACGCATAACCAAGGATAGTTTGTCTAGACGCATAGTTCGTCTTGTGCCCGTCTTTATACTGGAGACGCATAACCAGACGAGCTACAGATGTTTGCCCAAGTTTGTCCAGACGGATAATGCGTCTCTAGTATAAAAACGGCCAATGAACAATTAGAAGCTAGTTTGGAAAAAGACTAAATTTTGGAAAATGTTCAAAACATCATATGTAAACCAGGCCTAAAATGTCTCATTCTTTATCTCGAAAAGTCTGTCCTATATGCTTATTATTTCTTATCTCGTACTGTTTTGATTTTGACGTCATATGCAGCCAAACCTTCGCGAGATTATTGATAAACGACACCAGCTTATATAGCTTAATATTGAACCACTTTTGTCTTAAACTGATTGATAATTCATTAAGTTTAAGGAAGGGAAATCATGATTGGATATCTGATCTTAATAAGCATCCACTTTGATTATCCATGAAGGATATTACATTGTTCTTTGTTATAGTCCTCCCTAAGTGCTGCACCTTATCGTGGTGGGAAGGTTTGCGTGCCTTAGTGACCCTGGAAGCTATATCAGCTGGGACTGCAGTCCTTGGTAGGTTCAACCTTGCTAGGCAGGTTCCAGGTGAAAGGCCAGACCAGCTGCAGCACCTGGCCCCCCATAGCCTGCGAGCAGGCTCACTTGTTTGGGTAGGGTATCGCGGTAAAAGGTGACAAAGGCAACCGAGAACCAGCGAATCCGGCGAGAAGAACGAGGCGAGGAAAAGTGAGCCTGCACGCGAGCTATTGATTTTTGAATTCCGCCCCTCGCGAGGTGTCAAGTCGGCATTTCACATGTGTCAGATAACTATCCAATAGGAGCGAAGCAAAATGTAAACAAACATGGCAACGCATTGCACGTGCAGACTTTCGTAGAGGATGATTAAACTTCATGGATGGCACGATGAGTTAACTTTTAACTATTGACTTTGGGGAAAAATCGAAACCACCTACAACAGAATTTCCATTCTTGTACTATAACCGGAAAACAACGAATAATGAAAGCAAAAGAAACATGAGAAAACCAATTTGATAACAAGAAAGCAAAAAATCTCTTCTCCGCACGACGAAATATATTACAGCGCTGCGAAAGAAGATGAAAGCTAATTACTTTGAGATATGATCAATCGTATTTCAACTGTACTAAATTAGTAGCCATTTAGTTCTTTTCGCGGCCGTTTTGAGTTCTGTAGTAGCTGAATAAGACTCCAAAGAATATATTTGAACAAAGCGAATAAATTTAAACAAACAAACCGCGATGGTTGTCGCCAATTAAATATGCAGAAATCCAAATAAATATAAATATGCAGAAATCTCCCTCTCAAATCTTCTTCTGTTCGATCGCTGTGGAGAACAACTGAAAAAAAAAAGAAACTCTTACCGAAACCGGTCGGCATCACTGCGGAAGCATCCCTCCCTTCCAGTAAACAATCTACAGCTATTTTCTGCGGTAGTTTTAGTTCAAAACTCAGAATTAATCAAAAGCTCGAGGAACGCTCCTTGAACAAAGTCTACAGACGGTTCGCGTGATGCACTGAGGTTGCACTGGTTTCTGTAACCTGTCAATTTTAACCAATCAGATCGCTGCGTTCGTCAGCGAACGCAGGGAATTCAAAAACCAATAGCTCGCGTGCAGGCTCACTTTACCTGGCCCCATTCTTCTCGCCAGCTCTCGGTTGCGGCTCCCCATCTAAACAAGTGAGCCTGCTCGCAGGGTAGGCCCTTCAGGTTGGGGGCTGGGCGAAGGGCTAATAACCCTTCCCTGTAAAACACTTAATATTACGGAAACTGGCGGCCTTATGCGCAACAGAGCGCGAGGAGGATAAGTGAGGTGAGGCTCTTTGTTATGGTTCCTCATAGCTTGCCTCTTTTCCCACAACTACACTGGTTTGTTGTTTTCTTTTATAGTGAGGTAATAGACTGGGAACATTAATCTTAGATAAACCAAAAAGTGCCCGACTTTAGACCAGTTTGGGAGTATTTATTTAGTTATTTGCTTACGAACTTATCTCGCCTACGTCTTTATTTACTAATGAGTCAATTTCTAAGCAAATTGCCAGGAAGATTCGATATTTCAAGTGTTTTTATTTTTGTAAGGAAAATGCGAAGTTTCTTCATATTTCCTTAACAGAAATTGGTGCATTGTTCAACGTAGACAGGTTTTAAGGAAATTAGACTAAAATTTTAGATTTTTCGTTTGTAGTTATTTCTACCAGATGTATCCCTAATGCTCGCGCACAGAGTATTTCATCGCTTGTTTACTTTAATATTACAGTTACAAGTATTTTGTATGAACTCATTCACAGAAATCACCTGGCCTGGCGATCCAGCTCCAAACTAATATTGCCTTAACTCGTTATAGCGTTTGATTGGTTCGGTGTCTTCCTCATCAAAGCGTTGCTGCCTTAAGATCAAAGTTTAATAAATCGAAATTCATTTGTTATTCAAAGCCATATTTTTAATTACTAGTGAAATAGTCATTTCCATTTCTCTCAAAGTTTTGAAATTAACTTTTTATTCTGGATCAAGAAATCACACCTCCTAGTGGTTATTCGAAAATATCTCAAGCCTGCAGCAAACTCAAATATTTTCCTTGGTTGAGGTAAGATATTAATCACTCTTTTTCCTTCAAATCTTTTGCAGAGTCATTTGTTCTTTCGTTGCTCAAATTCGTGAGATTTTAAACACACCGATAGCAGCCTAAAATTTGTGTGGTTCAATGACAAGGCTTTCTAAACTGTCACTGCCTATGTTCGTTATGGCTTTCCTTATGCAACTTTTAACAAGACCTATGGTATTCGTAGTTTTGTTAATTCACATTTAAGTATAATAATGAAAACCATAACGCATCCACTTAAAACGCCTGTTATGTGGTTCCTATTATGTTAAAAAGATAGAAATTGAATAAACAAGTTTGCACCGCTTAAGTGAGAAATATGTTACTGGTGAAATATTCATTTCCATTTCTCTCAAATTTGTGAAATTAACTTTTTTTGGGGGCCCAAGAAATCACAGCTGTTAGTGCTTATTCGAAAATATCTCAAGCTGTTCTTTTTAATTTTGCTTACAGGAAAAAAAAGGCGATTGTTTTTATTTTGGAACATTAAGTTGCGTGTTTCAGAAAACAGGACCAATTCCAGGATGGTTTACCTTAAAATCTGCATTCCAAATGACACGAATAACAGTCATTACCGTTTAAGTACCTGTTCAAAAATCTTTCCACAACTTGAAAACGGCGTTAAAAAAAGAAACGTATTTCTCCCCCCATCCACCAGGGTTGCGTTTTTCTATTACTAGGTTTTTAATTGCATTTTTTTCGTGGAAAAAGACATGAATCATAATTAAACTTGTTGGGTAAAAATCCGACATTAGCTAGACTTTAAGGTTGATTGTTTGCATTCTTTTGATATTAATTTTGCGGAAAAGAAAAATAAGTCACCTGGCCCTATGAAAATCCAACCATTAAATTAACCGCATCTATGATACTAGATTCACTAGAAAAAAGTTTGATCAATGCAGTATTAGTCAGGAAAAGAGTTGCTATAGCAATTAAGACCTGAATTGAATTTCCCAGTGACTTGATTAGTTGTTGATCGTGGCCAATTCGATTAATTGCAGCAAATAGATTTGCATTTCTAAGTTTGCGAAATGAAATTTCTGTCCGAAATTAAATATCATGCACGTTTTACTGCTGCGAGTCGCCATCTTGGTAAGCACAACAGTGCCCTCTGCCCTTAAAGACTAACAATGTTTATTACTAACAGATGAAATAACAAATTTGGTCTTCAAGCCAAGTGAACTCGTTTTTTAAGACAAATTGGAAGATATAACAATGCATGAGAAATATTTTTTGCATTTTTCTTTGTCTCTAGGCAGTTCCCACTAGACCTCATCGTTCGCTGAAAAAAAATCTGTTGTTAACGGTAATTCATAAATTCAAACACAGTCAGGTAGTTTCATTTACATTCTTAAGAGACCTGTTAATTATTTTACAGAGTTTTTCTTATATATTTACAGTCGAATCGAAAACAATTTAAGGGATATCTAGAAAAAAAAACCTTCAAAATGTGGTTGCATGTACTAACATGCTTAGAGAGATCTAATGTTGGATCAGGAGAAATTTCCAGTGAATTTCCATCTGTTAGGTTTTCCACTAATCTACATTTCAAATAGAACGAATAGCGGTAGCCATTCCAATGTTAACTTGTCAGAATGTTCGTCTTGTCTTGAAATGGTGTTGGCAAGAGAAACGTGAGTTTTGAATGCAGTTGATTACGCCAGTTGTATTCGAGCTTTTGGACTTTTTTGAGAATGGGAATGGATCATGAGCAGAGTTAAATTCATGATGTGTAGCACTTAAAATAACCATATGAAGAAAGTGATTTTGAAAAAGTGCTCATGTTCCTATTGCAAAAAGGAACGAGACGTTTCGAGAAGAACCCTTTTGGCATTCGCAAATGATGCCGTTGATAAAACCAAACGATAACGTTTGCGAACATTCGTGTTCACGCATGCGCGTGCAATGGCGATGATGCGCTTGACAGCTATTGCTGGCGCACCTTGACTCTATTCTAAAGACGGAATCAATAAACTTAAGATCAATGTCCAAGCCCCTGGGGGGGCTAGTGTACCCAGCTGGAAGGTGACTCGTCTCTCCTCGCGCTCTCGTGTTGCCGTTCTTCCTTTCACTTGCCTTATCTCAGACACTCGTATGTCATGGACTTGGTTGTGTTTAGGTTTGGCCACGGGGAACCCACACCCTGGTAAGCTGGTGGTAAGTTGCTGGACCGAGTAGAGTACATTTCAGGGGGTAATCGAGGGAGAAATTTCAAAATAACAAATTTCGGAATTAAAATTAACAAATCGAGTGGGATTTAGCGAAAACGAGTAAGCCTATTCCCCCCCCCCCCCCCCTCGAAAAGAAAGAGAAAGAAAAAAATGAGTTCAACTCACCCTCCCAAGCGAATCTTAGCTAGAAGATAGCTGGAAGAAGCTGGAAGCTTTTAGGCTGAAAACTGTGGTACGCTATGGTATAGTAAATAATCAAGCGAGAAGAGTGGTTTCGGTTTTTTCATTATCATTATATTGTTATCATTAATCTTTCAATTCAGCAGTTGACTTTTGAAGACGAAGGGTGTAAAGAAAAATTTCTGTACACGTAAAGAATTAACTTTACCCAAAGAAGATATCATTTTGGAAAATACCAGAACCCCTGGCTCTCAGAGGATGGTTGGAAATTTCAATTTATAAATTCCCTAGTGCCGTTTTCAGTTTTGAGATATGCTGCACCCAACGGAAATTTTAGTTGTGAAAAATATGCCTAATGCCTAGCGAACATAACCAATTCGTTAAATAAAAAAGGCCCGCTTTTTGAATTTTTTCTCAGTATTAAAAAAGAATGTTCCTTTGGAAATTTCCTGTGCTTTTGCTTTTCTTGTTTTAATTGAAAGAGTTAGTACGGTGGTCTTCTTCTTCTTTTGTCCTTATTGCCCCCGGCGGGGCATGGGGCCGCAGTACGGTTGTGCATGATAAGAATTATGGGTGAATCCACCAGCGGGCACCATCTTTTTGTTTTTCCCTACTACGGAGTAATGCCAAATTAACAGAGTGTTTGTGTCACTCTTGCCCAAAGATGACAAAGGAAATAAAATTTAGGAAATAATCTAGTGGGAGCTTGTGTTAAAATTTTAATCACTCTTTTAATTTTACCAGACTGATGAAAAGAGCATTCCAGTCATTCTGTGGTGCAGACAATCCAACTTATCAAAATGATTTCAGATTGGAACAGAAGCAGTTGTGGTCTGCTTACTGAAGATGTCATTCCTGCCAATGACACTGCCGCCTTCATCAACGATGTTGTTCTTGCTGCCGTAAATGTGCCATTCTGTGTTTTTGCCGTCTTTAGTAACCTGGTCGCTATAGTAGCGGTAGTCAGGACAACTGCTTTACATAAACCCTGTAACATTTTGCTATGCAGCCTGGCCTTCGCTGATTGTCTATCAGGTTCCATCACGCAGCCCCTTTTTATTGCAAGGCGCTTAACAATTCACCGCGCCCACATATCGTGTGATTATCAGCTTGAGCTCTATGTACTGCATCGCTGCACTTACGGGTTAACTACTCTATTGTCCTTCGTTAGCATTACAGTCATGAGCTTTGATCGTTATAGTGCCTTGTCCAACCCTCTACAGTATCGTGCTAATGCAGCCAATAGAGGTAAGTGATTATATAAACAAATTATGCTGTTATGGTTTCTAATAATGTATTCTGTAGTCTGATTGGCTAAGAACACCTCAATAACTCCCAAATCAGTGAAATTTCATCAGTGCAAAAAGGGGAAATTGAGTGCTGAAAAGTAAACTTCAGTGCAAATAGGTGAATTTAAAATGATTGAGAGCTCCGACAAAATTGCGTTCAGACAAACAAAATGGCGAACAAAATTAGACGTAGCTGAAACTCCTCACTAAGGTTTAATACATAGACGTCTTGACAACGCAAAGGACGAATCTCAGCAAAAAAGTACTAAACTGTGTAAGATGAGACATATACATCGTCAATGCCGTGTGGACAAAAACAGAAACTTGAGCTTGACTGAATTGAAATCAGTATGCCGGAGCCGATCACGGTGGCATTTTAAAAATCCCAAATGAAAAAGTAAATTTCAAAATTTTTTAAGTACTAATGCGAAGAAGGACCGAAAAAAAATACAAAAAACCTGCTACGTCTTACGACTTTTCAAGACCAAAATGCAAGCGTTTTGCTTTTGCGCAAAAACTGAAAGCTTAGAGATTAGGAAGGTCGTTCACAAACAAAACGAGGTGAACGCTTTTAGGTGGCTCGAACACGGGTAGAATGACGCGAGCGCGCGAGTATTTAAAAGAAAAGAAAAAACAAAAACAAACATGGCGACGATACAGCTTTCATTGTGAGCCGCGTTCCACTTACCGCTATCCTTATTGTCTCTAACGTCTAAAAATGTGTTTTTTTCGTGGCCCCGGTTATTCAAATGGCTGGTAACGTTATCCACCGGATAATGGACTGTGCAATTGATAGATTGTAGCTTCGTTTATCGATATTTTGGTTAGAGCTGGGTTGAAGAGTTTCTTCTCGGCATTCAATTTTGGCAGTCTTTGAGATCGAAGTAGACTGACGCTTCACTTGTCGCGTAAAATACTGAATCGAGACAGAAATTGTCACTTGTATATTATTAAAGGAGAAGGTCACTCCAAAAAATGTATATTGTTTTGTCAACGCAGATAACTACATTGCACTAAGTTTAGCCACTCACCGAAGTTTCAGCCTCTGAAGTGCTGGTTCGCCTACAAAGAAGCCGCCATTTTGAACAGTACTCAAGAACCAGGCCGCGTTTTCGTGACGTCATTCTGTCCGAGAGATTTGGTCCAAATGTCTTCTGAAGCGCCTACCACTCTAAGTTATGACTGCTCTTTGAGCCATATTATTTTGAGCCAAACATGCTCCGAACTCCGAAATGATAGCATTAAAGATAGTGAAATGGATAATCGCTTGAAAAAGAAAAAAAAAAATTGCTGACCTTGTGAAGGATGCAAAGTCACTTGCAGGTTTTTCTCCTTCCCGACAGAATGACGTGACATAAACACAACCTGGTTGCCAAGACAGTTTCAGAATGGAGACCTCCGAATTCTATCTTTCAAAACAAATTTCTTTAGGATAGGGGGTACTTCAGAGGCTGAAACTTCGGTGAAGGGAAAAGCTGAATATTTACTTGCTAAAGGCGAAGACAAAAGAGTAAGCTTTCTGGAGTGACCTCCTTTAACAAGTGATTAACTGGTAATAAAATGATTTCCGCGTGTAATTTGGAATAAATAAGCACTCGTACAAACTGCTTTAGCCGTTATATTGGAATGTGCTTTGCTTCGTTTCGCAAGGTGTAGTCCGTCCAATAACAGAGAGGTGTCGGAACAGTGCTCTTCGTGGTTTAAATGTGTTTAGTTGGAAAAGTTCGATTTGAGCGCGTGTACGTTCAATCTGCCACACTCCAAGTAAAATAGGGTAACCTTCGAAGCAGCAACATGGAACGCTGTTCCGAAAGGAATTAGCTCAAGTGGGTTACTTCTTTATTTCTTTTAGTTTATTCTTAACAAATTTCTTTTCTTGTTTGGCAACAGACGCAATAACCAGGGCTGTGCTTGTTGGAGTAAGCGTCACACTGTTTGTAGTGACAACCGAGCTGATTTTGTCTTCAAATCTCTTTCTGATGTTCCTGGTCATTGCTGCGGTTCGCTCTCTTGCTGTTTTGACAACGTTCATTAATCACGTGAGAATGTTCAACGCGGTCCGTGCTCACAGGAATCAAGTACAAGAGGTCGCCCTGTCAAATCAACAGCGAGCTACGATTCTGAGACGCGAGAAGAAAGTAGCTTATCACATCATGATTTTAGTCGCGGCGTCACTGGTTCGCCTGGCTCCTTCCTTGTTAATAAAAGCGTTTCAATCATCGTTCATTGAACAGTATCGTTACTTGTTTCCATGGACCTTGTCATTCGCGTTCATAAATGCTTCTGTTAATCCTATTATTAATTTTTGGTGCAACAAAGAACTACGAAATGCAATAAAAGCGCTGGTGACTTGTTAAAGTACAAATATAACGAGCTATCGTTTTAAATTAAGAAACTGAAAATAAATAAGGTGTACATGAATCTTAAGATGTTACATGTCATTAAATGGGCAACCAAAATAATTAAACTGTCACGGGTTGCAATGTTGAACATGAGGTATGGCCGGATTATTCCATGGCAATTTCCTACAAATATCTGTTTTTTATTCATCCTCCGATGCTTCTTCTGGGTCTGAAGGTGCTTTAAAAATGATACAGTGATTCTCTTTGAGAGTACTCCAAACACTTCCAACCACTGAGGGGTGAGCAGGTAAGCGTTCATTAAGGTATCTGAATGGATACGCCAATATTTACCGTTCCTTGTTCCGAACTCCTCATGGAAACGACAGAAGGTCATATTGCTGTAGTAATCGAGTCAAACCTTCGCTGAGACTCTCTTGCTTAATTGAAGGAATATCATCAAACGGCTTCACCGTACATTCAAAACATTTCTCACCATGATTTTCCAGTATAGTAAATGCACCCACGTGTTGAGAAATGCAAAGAAAAGTCACAATCTTTTTGTCACGATGGCCGATTCGTGTTTACCCTATGAAATTACCGCCCAATAAGGGCTGCTTCATTGCAGCTTCATATTAGTAATGTCAGCCTATCTGGGGGAGGGCAAGTTGATGTATCAGGGTTAACCCAACCAGGGAGGAAAACAATTCGGTCTCACCAATAGTTTATGTAATACAGCTTTAACAAGGAAATTCAAGTACACGATGTTTTTCAAATTGCATGACAAACCAATTATCTGTAGGGACTTCGTCAACAGAGTAGCCAAAGATTGATTAATCAAAGAAACGGGAATGTTTTTCTTTACCCTCACCGAAACAAAAGTCACGTTAATAAGAATGTTAAAGCAAAAATTGCTCAGTTTGCTTGTAATTAGTTATAAGTAGTTTAAGTTGATATGAGGCTTTTTGTGGACAAAACTTCGAACGTAACTTCATCAATGTTTTGTTAAATTAATGATTGTTATGCGAGATAATACAAATTAGAAAATACTATAAATCAATTTCGTCCGCGGGATATATCAATTTTAAATGCCAAACATTTATATTGTGATAATGTGCTAATGTTCGATAAAATTGATTTATGTTATTTTCCAATATATATTATTACGCATAACATTAATTAATTTAACAAAACATTCATGTATTCACGTTCGAAATTTTGCCCGCAAAAAAGCCCCATAAGTTGATGTAACAAGATTGTTTAAGATAATTCCTCTGAAATATAACTGACAATAGATTTTCGTTCAAACTTTTCCTACTGAATATTTATCATATGAGAAATTTAATTTTGAAATAAAAAACGGGGGTGCCCATGCTCATTAAGGAGCCCTGATGCATTGAAAATGTCCCATTTTGGCATTATTCAATTCTTATTACAAGAACGCATTCCCGGTAATAATTGTAAAATCTTTGTGATCGAGACTCTTGAGAGCACGCGCATTAAACTACAGTCAATACATTGTGTCTGACACATTCTCGTCCCCAGAGGCCGCGCTCCTTTTGGTCAGCACCAAGAATCGCGACCTCTGGCCAGGTTCAACGAGATTCCGGTTTTGAATAGCTCTGTAAACACAATAGATTGAGACCAGAACCAATCAGATTTGTCAGACTTGTCTCTGAGCATGCGCAGAGTGACGGGAAGTCCGTGAAACGCGGACTTCCGGTGTTGGACCGGGCCAGAGGTCGCGATTCTTGGTGCTGACCAAAAGGAGCACGGCCTCTGGGGACGAGAATGTGTCTGACACAAATAAACATTTAAAGTTTGATTTAGACAGAAATCTGAAGTCTTGATTAAACTTTGAACAAAATTTCTTGACATGGTTACCAACTAGAAAAGGCCACAGTGTATCTGCTTTTTTCCTTATTTATCCAATTTTCAGCAACAGAAATCAAATAAGTCTTTTCTCACGCAAAGCTTGTGATAAGTTCATTACAATTACTGGATGACAGAGCTCAATATCAAGGCAAATTCGCCATGCTTTCAGTATGCGCGTGCGCGAGGGCGCGCTAAATGACGCCATAAATTATGCAATCTCGTTCCTAGAGCCCACGTGCCTTTTGGTCAGCACCAAGACACGGAGCTCTGGAATAATCAACAAGCTCGTTCCCAGAGCCCTCGTGTCTTTGCTTTTAAAATTTGATACTGCTGTTCTTTTAAAGCCAAATTTCGACTTTCCGAGTTTTTCCAGTGCGTATTGAATGTCTTTGTAGAACGTATTCACATCGACTTTATCTTTAGACGCCAAGAAAACCAAGCCACTAATGCGCCGTGAAATCGGAAGTCCTAAAAGCTTGGTCTCCGGAAATTGATTATTCCAGAGTTCCTTGTCTTGGTGCTGAGCAAAAGGCACGTGGGCTCTGGGAACGAGATTGTAAATTATGCACAGAAAGGATGCGCAATGCAAATGTGAGGAATGACTTTAAGTTAATTTTTTTTTAATTGTGGCTGCAATTAGCTACAAGTAAATAGGACCATACCTGCCAATCCCTAGTCCAGTCCCTGAACTCTCCTTTCTTCCCGCCCCTAATATAGGGACTGAACCTGGGCGGGCGAAAGAAGAGTCCAGGATAACTTGCATGCGCATGCTCAGAACGAACCAATCAGAAAATTATACTAGGTCCCAACCACGCTGCTGGCGTCAATGTGTCGCGCAATGTCTTTTTCAGCTCGCGTTCGCGCAATTTCCTGGACGTTGATATCGTGGTAAAAACGTAACTATCGAAATATGGCCATAGTTTATAGTAGTCTGTACTATTATCGCATCGACAACGAGTATGCGTCATTACTCTTTTCCCAAACATATTTTCGTATTGTTTCTGCATATTAAGCGAGTTTGCAAACGTTTTTGAAAGGAAAGTCTGACGCGTACAAGTAGCATAATGCAGCGCGTGCACTATCAAGTCCGAGTCGGTGTTTTCAATTGTCAACAAATCTTGGCAAAGATTTTTTTGTTGTCTTTGATATTGTGATAAAAACAAATCGAATGTGGTATAGCGTGGTACTGGTGAAATTCCACTGGTTTGGGATTAATTGACATGTTTTTAATCAATCTGAATGCAGAAATGGTTGCTTGTATATTATCATTCAGAAAATTGCGCCACAAACCTAATCTGGAAAATACTTCCAAATAGAGAAGTGGCTAATTCTTTACAGTCTTTGTATAGAACATCTAACTCCCGAGCGTCGGCGAATTGTTTTGAAAAATTTATTGCTAAAGATAGAGACCTCTCCACACGTGAGAAATATTTTTTTTAAACGTGCTTGTATTATTTCTCACAGTCAACGTTTTCGCTGTAAATAAAACTTGAACTATTGAAACTTTTGTCACACATAAAACCACAAATATCATGCAACTTTCACCACTGGATCAAAAAGTGTAAAACATGATCTACGATCTATTGCGTAAATGTAAACATGGAACACAGGTAAATATGTCAATTGTCAATGCGTGTTCTCTGGTATGTTATTTCTTTGAAGTTGTACGAAAGCATTCGCCGCTTCTTCTTCTCTCTGAACTGATGATTTAGGCTCAACTTAGTGCTGTGGTTCTTCCCGTTACAAGTAGTAGTACTCGCTCTCATTTCGTGACGCTCCTTAGAAATAATCTCAGGTGTAGACTTCGGCTGCCACAAAATGTTAACTTTCAACCGGTGAAAAGTCGCTCCTGGTACTGTAACAGCACATCGTAAAGCGTCCATAAATGAGTCATTGGCACGTAGATTAATCAAGGTGTTTTCGTCGTCGACATTTTTTTTTTTCTCTTTATATTTTTATTTGCATTCAAGATTACATCAATTTTAAAAGAGGCTAAAAATTATTAGATGGGTCTTAATTTACATCATTAAGAACAAAGACCACATACACAAAAAAAAAGAAATAATAAATGATTGAACATTAAATAACTTATCGAATACAAAGAGCGAACAACCTAAATTACCTAGGTATTAAATTTACTGATATATTAATCTGATTTCTGGCCAGGACTAAATATCCATTTTTTTTTTCAAAATAATCCTTCTTTTGTATTTTACGTTCAGTTTCATTTTTTTTTTGCTATTTTGTTTTGATAACCTTTGATTTTAGGTTTTATTTGGTTTCTTCTGCAGTCCCACAAAAACAGCTTTCCAACAATAATAAAGTAATTTAGTAATTTTGTTGAAGGGCATTGCTTAGATTTGATACCAAATATAATATTCTGCAAAGAAATACGAACTTGTTGATTTGATAAAAGAGACCAATAAGAATCAAAATCGTTCCAAAATCGCCTCGAGTAAGGGCATTGGTAAAGGATATGGTACAAATTTTCTGGTTTGGCCTCACAAAAAGTACAAACATCGTCTGTTCTGAAACCGATTTTGAATAATTTTTTACTTGTATACAGTATATTATCGTCGTCGA
>CM042749.1:16847209-16864993 GCA_022496165.2 Catalaphyllia jardinei
CATCACTTTGTTCTATTTCTCATAGCGAACTCTCGCCCCATCACTTTCTATTGCTCATGGAGAACTCTCGCCCCATTGCTCTTTCTTTTTTTTTTTTTTCTTTTTTCCTTTTGGTGAACTCTCACCCCATAGCTCATTCGCGTTATCCTGAGTCACAACATTTCACCTCTATACAATAAAGACACGCACATAAGTGAACGGTAAGTTCCCGCCCCATCTGAGTGTTGCATATAAATTCTCGACAACAATTGAGAGAAAAACACAATCCGCGAAAGCCGCTAATGAAGCATTCACTCCATTACAAATAACTCCAATATCCCGGTGTGTTGAATACAATACTAAAAAACCAGAGAAGACAAAAACAAAGGAAAAAAAAAAAAAAAAAAGAAAGAAACCCGCCAAGGTCCAAACCTAATACACTAGAGCTGTTCACAACCAACTAACCGGCAAACGCGGACAAACTGAGCGGGGAAAAAACCCGAAAAATAATGAAAAACCCCATACAACACGAAATTAAATACATGTAAACGAAACGCATTTACCTCAAGCTCTCCTTGAGTTGGTTCCACGTGCACAGCTTCTTGTGGAGCCACTGGAACTTGCGCCGGCGGAATTTGTTGGGCTGGAACTTGCGCCGGCGGAATCTGTTGGGCTGGAACTTGCGCCGGCGGAATTTGTTGGGCTGGAACTTGCGCCGGTGGAAACTGTTGGGCTTGAGCAGGTAAGATAGCCTGGCCCACAACAAGTTGAGCGCCCTGGTTTTCAGCCGGTTGAGGAGGTTGAACTGGCGCCGGCAAAACTTCTACGTCTCCCCGAGGCACTTGACCATCTTGGGCCGCTTGTTCCGCGCCCGCTTGCAATTCATCCACTTGTATAGGTCTCAGACGACCACGAACCGGGCCGGGGTATTGTACATTCGCCATCCAAGTAAAGTAATAACACGAGGCAAGGAGATTCCAACTATTCGAGCGACACGAACTGGAGCACAACCGAACCGCGCTGCAGTTGAGCCAAAGTGATAATTTATTCACACGTGTTGATTTTATATGCGTCACTTTAATGTATGCAATGTGAATAGTCTTCAGGTTTATTTCACTCCAAGCAAAAGGATAACAAAGAAGCCTTGCAAATAGATGATCTTTAATTTCAAGGCATATTTACGTTTAATATTAAAAAAACACTTTGAAAATATTTTCGAAGAAACAAAAAAGTCGCCGATGTTAGATTATTTACAAAGTTTTTTACCATCTTGGGATGAACACCTCTATATCTTAAATGCGTCTTAGCTACAGCTTGAGACTAGCTTGTATTACTTACTGGGTTATATCGTGTCTCACCAAGTTTGTTTCTTTGTGCACTGGTTACTCATTCTTTTTTCGCCAAGATCCTGCAACTTTCTATTTTTTAAGCAATTTTTGTGTTAAAGATAATGCAGAACTTCTTCTTATTTCCTCAGCAGAAATTGTATCACTTATGGCTTATATCGTGTCTTACTACTTTGTTTACTGGTTACTCATTCTTTTTCGCCAAGTTCCTGGAAAATTCAATTTTTTAAGTATATTGTGTGTTAAAGATAATGCACAACTTCTTCGTATTTCCTCAACGGAAATTGGCTCATTATTCAACAAAGTCGAGAGTTCATTGCCTAAAATTTTTCCATCTTTGTTTCTATTTATTTATAGCAGATTTATCCCTACTGTTCATTTGCAGAGTATTTTTCCCCTTTTTGCTGCTATATTGCAGTCATAAATATTTTGTATGAACCCATTTGTGCAAAGCACCTGACCCTGACATCAAACTCAAAGCGAAAAAACACATAAAAGCGTTTGATGGATCGGTGCCTTCCCCATCAAAGCGTTGGTTTCTTCTTTTGAGACCGAAATTGAACGAGTCTAAATCCTTTGTTATCTATAAAGCCATTTTCTAGCTTCTTGTAAAATACTGACTTCCTTCAGTACTTTAAAACGTGTAAAATAACTTGCCAGCCAAGCAAGAACCTGGATTTCCACCGTGAGCCCCTACCAATTAGTTACATACGAAGCTAACATTCCACTAATGTTTTATACGAAATAAGACCAAAACAAAATCGAAACAAAATGAAGAAGATATAGAAATCTAACTGTGAATTAATACAACAATCAAGGAACATCACGGCGAATCACAAAGCTAGAGCAAATAAAGGCGAATTACTACTCGAGTCACATGGTAAACTAACGAAACTAATTAGGGCGGTATAGAAATCTTAGCAAGACCAGAAAAAACTAACAAGAAAATTAAAGACTTACATAACAGTCCCGCTTGTACTTGACCAAAGACGACTTCAAAGGTAAAGGCAAGTAATTTTACTAACATCTGACTTATCGCTTGCCCGACCGTAAATCAACTAACTTAAAACTGCGGTTACCGGGATTTATAAGAGAGCACATTGCTAGTGGAAAGGTCAGGTGAGTTAATATTTGCGGCTTACATAAACGAATCAAAATAAGTCTCTAATCAATGTTAGGGATGAGGCGTGTCATCCCTTACATGCCCCCCCCTGAAATGTTTACATTTCATAAACACGAAAATCAAGTTAAATGTTCATTACAGTTATAATTATAGTACTAGGGTTACTAAAGTTTGTGGTTCCTCTGGCTCCTCGTCGGGGATGGACCTCAGGTCTCCGCTTCCTGCAACAACACTAACTTCTGAACAGGGCGTTCCAAGAACTTAGTAGGTCTGACTTGCTTGCTACTTCTGTCTAATTCACAATCAGCCACTGCAATCTTTACTTTGCGTACATGGCCATCTGCACTCGGAAAGGTTTAGCTAATCAAATTCACGGATTCACAATAGACTACGGTAAACTATTAATTTTCCTTTTTTCAAAAATTTTTGCGTAGTCTTTGTTTTTAAATACGCTTGATTTACAATTTAAAATACCTAAAAACCGCCTTTCTTCGGTTTTGTCTTCGCCCAATAACAAGTGCATAAAATTCTAAATCATTGCCTAAGATTTTTATGGCTTTATTTAGTAACATTGATCATTCTCCATGGCATTCACAGCTTTGTGAAATCAAATCTAAGTATAATTACCATCATATCGCCGGCACAGACTTTTAAAGCCTTTTACGTCGTTCCTTTTTAAAAACGTAAAGATTTAAAGAGATTGAAGTTCACGTTTTCATCATGGCTTAAATTAGAAAATAAACGATCAACTAATTTATGGAGATCTCTGAAGGCGTTTTTTGTCTGGCAACTTTGGAACAGTAACTTTCGTATTTTGGAAAAATTGGAAAAACAGGACCTACTCGAGGACGATTTTCTAGAAATGTAAATTTCAAACCCAACAAATAGAGGTGACTCTTTCAGTGGTATCTTTACAAAATTGTTCTCCTTATCTTGAAGATAGTT
This sequence comes from Catalaphyllia jardinei, assembly GCA_022496165.2. NCBI lineage: Eukaryota > Metazoa > Cnidaria > Anthozoa > Scleractinia > Caryophylliidae > Catalaphyllia > Catalaphyllia jardinei. Next base: position 16,850,603 of record CM042749.1, read on the forward strand.
ATATTCAAGCTTTGGTGCTTTGGTGTTTGAATAAGGGAATGGATCAAAAATAGTCTTGTGAGATTAGCATCCTTCGTTAGCTAAAGTTCTAAGTCTTTGGCTTCCATTTTTTAAGCTGGTCCATCAAAAGCAAAAAGAAAAGGCTATTCCATAATGAAACACGGATCTAGTCATTTCAGATTTTTCAGTACTTGTCGATACTCTCTTGCCCACGCAAACCACCTATTACCTGAATAGTCTTGCCCTCTAAAGACCAAGGGAAACTTTGGAAATAACTAAATAGCAAGAGCTTGTGTTTAAAATTTGTGATCACTCTTTTTTATTTTACCAGACTGAGAGAAACAGCAGAATAGTCAATCTCTGGGGCAGCCTGTGCACTCAATAAAATGATTTCAGATTGGAACGAAAACATTTGTGGTCTGGCTAAAAAAGATGTTATTCCTGCCAATGACACTTTCGCCGTCATTAACGATGTTGCCCTTGTTGCTGTAAATGTGCCATTCTGTGTTTTTGCCTTTCTTAATAACATGGTCGTCATAGTCGCGGTAGTCAAGAAACCCATCTTGCATAAACCTTTCTACATGTTGCTTTGTAGCCTGGCGTTCTCTGATTGTCTATCAGGTGTCAACGGCAACCACTTTTTGCTGCGAGGCGCTTAATGATCCATCGAGCCCACATATCGTGCGATTATCAACTTGAACTCTCCGTACTGAATCGATGGACTTACAGGATCACTACATTATTATCCTCGGTTAACATTGCAGTCATGAGCTTTGATCGTTATAGTGCCTTGTCCAAACCTCTGAAGTATCGAGCTACTGCAAACAACAGAGGTAAGTGATATATCAACGAATTATGCTGTTTTGGCCTCAAACTGTTAGACACTTTTTGTTGGTATGTATCTTACACACATACACACATAAACTTTATTAGTGTCAAGCTATTTAGCTACAAGCTAATTGGTGACACTATAAATGAATAAAATAGATATAATATAAAATTGAAAATCTAATAGACGTAGAGAATATAAAAAATCGTTGAAAAGAGAATTGATTTATATGCATAGCTGTATATCTAAAATAGTATTATAACTAAGTAATTCAATAAAATTTAGTAGAAACAAACAAACAAACAGGACAAGCAGGGTAACAGACAAAGACAAACATATAAACAACAGTCAAAAACATAAATACAACGTTCAGAAAATTAAGGTCTTAAAAGTGTAAATTACACGCATTAAATGGAGGATAGGGGAACACACCCGCACTCAGTGCACCAGTCAGCCAGACAGCAGGCGCTACCATACACACCCACCACTCTAAGATGAGCATGCACAGCAGCAACACGTGTTGTCCAGCAAGCCGAGCACATTGAGAGCACGCACCTCTCTCCTGAATGCCTGCAGACTGATGTTGCTGCGTAGTTCCTGGCTTATCTTGCCCTATATATGTGGGCCTAAATATCTGATACTGTGCCTGCCATACTTAACAGTATTATATCTTATTCTTATACAGGAAAATCACTTCGTAAGTTATAATTATTGGAAAATCCTCAACTGTGAAATGCTCGAGTTTTCACTCGATCATGTTTTAAACTTTGTATTGTAACGCAGATTAAAAGTCAGGCATAAGTAAGTTTGTGTCGTGTCAGTCGATCGCAATAAAGTAATTCAAAGTTGGCCATTGGATATCAAACACATTAATATATTAGGTTTATGCCATTCTGAATAGTGGGATTTTCGAGCTGTTTTATTCTCAGTTAGATCATCGTCTCTGCTATTTCGTTTCAAATTGGATCGCGTTTATCGATTTTTTTTTATTATGATGGTGCTTATCGTCCAGAAATAAAACACTGCAACCAACTAATGTACCCTTCAAACAATAAACCGCCATTTATCATTTCAGTTACACCATCAATGAGTCTGATGGTGGGTCTGACATAAATGCACATCCTGATAGCCTACTAATTTGTAATAGACTTAGGTGTGAAAAACTGGACAACAGCTGCCATCAGCAATTCAAAAATGTATCTTCACCCCATAGGTTTAGGTGAAGTAATTTTTATTTCTGGTGACTGAAAGAAGCAAAATGACAAGAGGAAATGATTCCCTCGTTACACACCAGGGGAAAAAAGTGCCTCACTTTGTAACTCAAAAATTGTAACTTGTGAGAGCTTTTTCACTGTCACATCCTAAAACATAAAATCGAAAACCATTCATCATCATCATCATCATCATTATTATTATTATTATTATTATTATTATTAATTATTCATTATTCATTATTCATTTTCACACCTTCTCAAACTCATTGGTAATTTATCAAGTTAAAACAAAGAAAATCACACCTTTGAAGGAAATTTGACTAAAGTCTGAATACGAGTCAAGTGGCCCATAAGGCCGGAGCTTATCTCGGTTTCAGTAGCATGAAGCGACTAGGAGTATATCTACTCCCCCCAGGATGGGATGCTAGTCCATCGCAGGATTACCACCAGCATTAAATCCGCCGGTACACTTTTATATCCCCCGGGTGGGGGGAGGCACCGTGAGAGTAAAGTGTCTTGCTCAGGAACACATCACAATATTTCCGGTCAAGGCTCGAACCCGGACCGCTCGCTCCGAAGTCGAGCGCACTAACCACGAGGCCACAACACGATTTAAAAACCCGTAGGTTTTGATTATTCTACTTCTTCTTTTACTCCTTAGTTGTTGTTTCGATCGATAAAATATATCAAACACTTGAGATAGAGTTTCATATGCTATCCAAATGCCTCGAATTTCGTTAAAAATACTCCGGTGAGCGTCGTATTTTCAACTCTTTCCTCGGTGTTTGGATATCCCGATGAAACACTGTCTCTCGTGTTTGATACGTTGCATCATAAACTCTTCTGATAAGTAATCCTTTAGAAGTAGTCCATGCAAGTTGACATGCGTGGGATTGCATTCACGAGGAACGTGTAAATTGTTTCTTCGTGTCTTTTACTTTATTTTTGGTAATCAGTTCCATTTGTTTGGTTGTTGTCTCAACAGGTTCAATAAAAAGGGCTTTATTTGCTGGAATAAGCTCCATTCTATTTGTAGTCGCTACCGAGGTCTTTTTTGCTTCAAATAACTCTTTTAAGTTCATCTGTGGTGGAACAGTCGTACTATTTGTTGTTCTGACATCGATCATAAATCACGTTAGAATCTTTATCGCTGTCCATACCCACAGGAATGAGGTGCTAGGTGTCACCGTGTCAAATCAACAGCGAGCTACGCTTCTAAGACGGGAGAAGACAGTAGCTAACCACGTGATGATTTTGAGCGCTGCTTTACTAATTAGTGTGGTTCCTGCAGTGTTACTTAAAGCCTTTCAATCATCACTTGTTCAACTACATACTTACTTGTTTCCATGGACCTTGTCTTTCGCGTTCATAAATGCATCTGTTAATCCTATCATAAATATTTTGTGGAACAAAGATCTGCGAAATGCGATAAAAGCGCTGGTGTCTTGTTAAAGTGCAAAAGTAACTATCTACTGTGTGAAAAACCATAAATATAAATAAATATATTGTCACAAGTTGCGAAGTGTGTGGCCTAATTATCTATCGATCAAATTAAGATACCAATATCCCCAGGCATACTCCCCTGTCCATTCGCCCAGAGGGGTTATGACGAAATTTAACTTCAATGAGAGGACAGACGCATAAAAAATTGACGTCAATTGTTTTTTTTTTACATTAACAAGACACCTAATCGGTCAAATGAATTCTATCTTCAATAAGAGGGCAGGCGCATAAAAAAACTGACGTTAATTTGTTTTTTACAATAACAAGACACCAAATAAATCAAATGCCAGGAATAATTTTTCAGAAGACTTGATGCATAAAATCTCTCTTTCCTTACAAGGACGCACTAAGCGTTTACAACAATCCAGGATTATTTACAGAGCAAATTGCTGGAATTGTACTGGTTTTCACATTGGTTAAAACTAATCGACGGCTTCATGATTGGAAAGTCGAACACTTTAATTAAGGCCCTCGCTAAAACTGATAATACCTTTAGCCATTGCTGACCACGCCAAAACCACTGGACATAACATCAATAGACCATTTTACAGTTGTCGGGTTAGTGACCTGGCCTCTGAATGGCAGCGAGGCCGGAGTTGACTTTGTTTTGATACAGACCTCGCTGCTTTTATTGTGCAAATAAAGTTGTTCTTGTGTTAACTAGTTGGCATTTACATGAGAAAAGCTGAGAGGTCTGTATCAAAGCAAGGTGACCTTCAGCCTCGCTTGCATTCATGGCCAGGTAACTAAGCATACAACTGTAAAATGGCCTATTGGGATGACTTTGATATTTTGGGGAAGGACAAACAGACTACCATTGCAAAATCAAAGAGACCTTTTTTATTCACGAACTTGAGCCAGCTTTCAATGTCAACTCTGGAAGTGAAGACTGCTGATGCTTTAGCATTCTACTCTGGATTTTTAAAGTTTACTGTTAAGTATTTGCTTAATCTAGGTTCCAGACCCTCATCATTGTTCGGTATATAGAAAATTATTAAAAACTGGATCATTGGATAATACAATTTGAGAGTTTTCATTGGCTTAGCCATCATGGGTTATGAGCCATTATACCATGGTCTACAAACATGGCAAGCATATGCGTGATTTTTTTAGCCTTTTTATTTTTATTGTTTTTCTATATTTTGGGGGCGTTTTAATAAAACAATTATTCCACTCGCGCTTGTTGGATATGAGATGCTTTAGCTAATTGCAACTTGGCGCTACGCGCCTCATTGGCTATCCATCATCTCATATCCAACGCGCGTTCGCAAAATAATTGTTAGATAGCTGTATTAAACTCCAACGGTTACTTTTGAAAATGTATGTAAAGTACACATGAAACGCTAGTCTTAATCAAAAAATGTGCGAGTTTAATATGTTTGTCACTGCTGTTTGGTCCTGTTCAATGAACCGAGAAGAAAAAGGTTTATTACGATACGGTTTTTGAGCGGTATGGCAAGAGAGTGGGTGACGGATGCCACCCCCACAAAGTTAAGGGTTTTGAAAAGACAGTTTACTGTAAGGGGCTGAAACTTTCAGAAGTTGCAAATTCATCCTCCGCGGAAATTTCGATAAGTCAATTGAGTACGCGTCCATCATTTTTTGAACTGGCCATGTCTGGTCAAAAATTAACTTTTTTGAAATAATTCTGCGTGTTTTCCAGTTTTCGCGGAAATTCATGAGCTTGTACATCTCTTAAGCCTTGCGCCTTGTTTTTGTATTTTAAAATTTCCTTTATTTCTTGAATTTTAAGAAAATAGTGAAATCCAAGATGAAGGATCTAAGATGGCGGTCAAATGACGTAATTTTATTTGACGTCATAACCAGCAAAAGTGGCATCATTGTAGAACAAGTTCAGGGCTATCTAATCTCAATTTTTTTTTACGCTTTGTCTCAACAGAAAGAAAACGCTCGGAAGGGATTCCATCTATCCCTCACACTCTTGAACCACTGCGGGCGTATGAGTGTGAGGGTAGAATTTGCCAATATTCGTAACCATAAAAAGCCAACAGTTAGCAGGTAGTGAAAGTCCAATAACCATGGTAAAAGCCTGTCTACCTGTATTATTATACATTGAGCTCTCTAACTCTTTTCTGATTGGCCGAAAGCGTACAGTCAATTTTCGAAATCAGCGTCCGTGACGTCATAACTGCAGATTATAGTTATCATGTCAAGGACACTCAAGGTCACGGGTTATCATGTCATGTATGACCGCAAAGCATGATTTCCAAGGGTAATCACGTTAACTTCGCGCGATTCGTACTGCTTGTCGTCAGTGAAGAAGCAGAAACATGAGTTCCAAAATTTTGCTCTTAATGTATAATAAACCAATTAAGTATTAGATTCGATTTTTGTGATATCCAGAATAATGAAGGTCTCGGTAAGGGTTATCAGCCCCAGCTTTCGGCTTAACCCTTACCTCGACCTTGATTGTTCTGGATATCACAAAAACGTCATCCAATAATTGTTTATTATCTTGCAACACCTTGTAGTGAGAACTACCTGAAGTTGTAAGTAGTTAATATTTACGAGCAGAATAACTGACTTGCCTATGATGGAATAGCCTAGAACAAGAATGAGCTAATTGGAAGCCAATAGCAGTTAGGATTACTAAACGAAATATTAGATCATTTGTTTAGAGTCTAGCATATATACGGGTGTTTTGTAAATTGTTCTTGGGTTACGGTGGGACGCCGGATTCCACTATCCCTCATTGGGTCATGTTATTGGATTAAACTCTACTATTGGAGCCAAGTCACCCCTCAATCTCTCTCGTCCCACTGGATTGTTTTGTTGTGTAATAGAGCCCAAAGCCTCTAGGAGTCTGATAAACTCCGTCGCTGCAAGCGTGTTTCCCTCTAATTGTTGTAACAAGGATAACAACTTAAGCGACCCGTAAAACGTGTTATCACATGAGTTAGCTTGTACGTTGGAAGGTAGTGTCCTTTCCAGCCGTTTAGGAAGTGCGGTTGTTCATCCTACTTCCAACGAACGGCTGGATCACTGCTCCGCATCGCTTGTCCACTGATGACGTCGCTCGAGCTTTTTATTATAATTACTATGCCGTTTAACATGTGTTTTATGTGGAAATGTTGTGGATAGTTCGAGAAAAAGAGTTTTAAAGCGGTAGCTACCTAGAATCTCGACGCAAAGGGTATCTTTGCAGCGATGGCCACAGCTCACTGGGTAAACAAATAACTGAGTTAGCCCGAATGGCACAGTGCAAGAGAACTATCCACTGAAACAAAGGAATCATAAGCCAACGTTACTTCAACAGTTTGCTTCCGTTGTATTCTTGGCAAAAAAGATTCCAGGAATATAGGGCTGCCAGTTCCTTATCCGACAACAAAGTAGACGAAATTGTGTGTACATGTCATACATGTATCCAAGCTCATGGTTTAAATCTGAAACTACATTTTTGAAATTATCAAAAATTGCTGTTACAAATAACCAAACTACAAATCAAGTTGATTTACAAGTAAAGTCATCCCAAACTAACATTTTTCCCCGGTCAAATTGAATATTGGTCCGCATCTGTAAAGAATGCCAAGTATTTCAGCAAGAACTATGAACAGGGACAGCAAAGTGGTCATACATGCATGAAAAACTTATTTGTCTGTTGTTTTGGGTGCGCTTACAAGGACAGATGGTTCACTAGATAGAAATTGATAAAACTTACAGAGATTTCAGATTTATTACTTACAAGTTATCAACCTCCTTATAGGACTTATGAAGACTTGATTAAGGCAAATAGACAATAGAAGATGTATCACCGCTACCCTTACATTACAAAATCTATGGGGCTTGCTTACCTTAAATTTGCATCAAAATGCAAAAGTAATCCAGCGCTATAGTGTAGCGTGTTGTTGTTATGTGTACAATAGGGGTGTATGTAAAACACGGAACCCACCCGGAACCTAGCGGAGCCTGCCGGAACCACCCGGAACCTAACCGGAACCACGCCGGAACCACCCGGAACCCCACGGAACCTTGACAGAAAACCAAAATAACAAAAAATTTAAATAAAAGTAATAAAGAAACAAAATAAAAATAATAAAAAGCAAATAAATAAAATAAAAATAATAAAAGAACAGGACGGCACGTGACTAACGGAGTGTTTGCCATATCGAAGGTCAAAGTACAAAGTATTTTTGACCATGAGTGAGGCGAAAGAGACTGTACTATCATCATAGAAGATGAACCTAAAGATGACGATGCTGAAGAACTATATCAGTCAGCTTTCATCAAAACCGAGGAAACGTGTCCTATTCCCAGGTAGCAACATTTCCTTCTACAAACAGAAATTGGACTGTTTCCTGAGTTCCGTAAGACTGATCGCTTTCCTAAAACTCTGCTCACAAATTTACGCGGTTTCATTTAATTTCAACAGTGCTGTAAAGACTGAACGGAACGCTTATGACAAGCTAATCGAAATCCTTTCCTCGCCGGAAACAAGTCCAGAAAAGAAGAGGTAAGGGTGCCGGCAGGTTCATTAGCTTTCATTTTGGCGTAGCGAAACAACTAGAACTAAACCAAGCCACTCAGGAACTTTTTTTTTCCAAGGTAGTTCGTTTTCATCAAATAATGGTACATATGGCGCGAGGCCTGTTGAACTGGGTCATGGTGTGTATGTGCATATTATAAACTAACGATTCCTCATTATATTGATCCGGATTCATCAATTTTAGAGTATTCGGATTAGTAGGCGTTTACACTACAACGATATTCGGATTCCTGACCGTTTACACAGGACGACAACTCCTGGAACATTCACGATAAAATGGTCAACAAGTTGTTTGTTGCCTCGACGACGAGAAACAAAATGTCACCAGAAAAAAGCCTAGGGGTAAGTTGAGGCAGTCTGAAGTTTTCTTTCCACTCGCTGATCACGCTATTCTTGCCCACCATGTTGTTCCACCAGGCATTTGTCCTGGTCTTATCCAGAATTATCCAGCGATCGTGCCATCGTCATTTCCGATAAAGTGAGGAGGACGTCAACATTGTTTGCGTCGCCTTTTTGGTTCCTGAGGAATATAGCACTACCCATTACAAATTGAAAGACTGCCTGGACCAGTGACAGAACAAGGAGGCTAATAGCGACCGCTATCAATGGCCATATATACGACTACGACTTTGGATTACTTTGGATTGCTGCATCCGCCATTTTAGTTATACCGCAAACTCATAATATCGCTGGCGGAAAGATATCCGGATTCGAGAGCAAAGCGTTTACACAGCAAAACTTTCCGGATTCAAAAGTTTTCGGATTCAAAGTTCCCACTGTAGATTCCGGATTCAAAATCTCCGGAGACGTGACCAAACCGGGGTGTTTTTATTTCGGATTCGTCGTCCTGTGTGTAAACGGCAAAACCAATCCGGTACTAAAACGTTCCGGATTCATCACGAATCCGGAACAATTTCCTCTAGTGTAAACCTAGTCTAAATCTTTCTTCATTTTGCTCGTCCCCGATGAAAGCTGCTTTTGCACCAATTGAACTGAGGAACCTGGCTGTAATGGCCCAAATAAAAAATGAGTGGACGTGGTGTGGGCCAATGAACAAGGGCTCACATAACAGCTTCAAATTGTGTCCAGTCCAAAGGCCTAACCCTCTAGATTATCTATAAAATGATACTTTTGACCCCCGACGCTTTCTTAGGATTTTAGGTGATGATTTTAGGTGAGAGATTTTTGCAGTGGAAGCAAGATAAGTGATTTCCGCCCCTCAAAGAGGAGAGGGTGGCGGGGGCGAGGTGAAGCTCCCACTGCAGAAAGCACCTTTTCATAAGCTGGTTGTGTGTAAAGAAGTGAACGAACAGACTCTCATAATGCCTGATTTATAACAAGTTAAATCAGCCAATCAACCTGCTTTATTGGCGGTCCGACGTTTTCCTGGTATTTTTGAACCGGCAGTGTTCAGAATGAACCCACGCAGTTTTTGGTCACTGAAACATAAATAGTATCTTTCATTTTTTTCTTCTATCTTTCTTTTCCCTCTTGTTTTCTTGGTTTACGTTAGAATTAAAAACACCGACAAGTCGGCAACAGTCAGAGTTGCAATAGTCGAGTTACGGCGTCTTTTCTATATGAATTTAGAACGGGATTAGTTTCGTTGGTATGTCCTCGTGTAGCCCAGTAACGGAAATTGACCGGTGACTAAACTCTTAACGCATAGGCGCTGAAGCGAAACCCCGCAATTTTTTCTCCTTCTCTTTAGTCTGGTTTGTTGTAGGAACCACTTCGTAGGCTATTTTCATTAATTTTCAACTCGTGAATTACGTAAGTCGGTTACCGGGTTGATGAGGGGTATAATATCATACAAATGAAGGGTTGGTCGATCATCTGTTAGCACCCCTGTTTCGCGGGGACAAGGTGTTACGCAACTACTAGTGTTGCGCTCCTAAGGAGACTGGTAGTTCAAATTATTCAAATTCAATAGTTTTTAAAACTTCTGGACAATTTGTTGATCAGGGGAAGTGGTAATGACAGCTTGTATCGGACTTGCGTCACGCAACGGTTACGTAGATGCTGCGGAAGGTTTAGTTAAAGTAAAAAAAAAAGACTAGCTTATATCTGTCAAGATTCCACTACTGCGTTGGTAAACAATTTTTAAATAACCTTTCTGGCGGCGGCACGAAAAAAAGAATCTTTGTGAAAGTGTCCTGTCAGAATCGCTATTTCCAGTTCAAGAAGCTTGGGTTACTGTTGTCATCATGTGGTAAGCCACGTTATTGATTATTGTAATTTTTCTTACAAAAAATATCTCATATCAATCATCATTCACCGAGGAATTTACGAGTTTACTCAAAGTGCACTTTGATCAACGGGGAGCAGCGCAGAGAATGGGTTCTGTCAGCAATGGTCCTTAAAGGTAAAGGCTGCCTTTCGGGGTGCTTTGTTGAGAAGAACTCCTCAAAGCGCAAGAAAATAAGTAGATCATTTCAGCATATGTTCACATAAAACGGTCTTTTCTCCTTTTCGGCTCTAGAAAGTGTGGAATTCTCCGTTCACAGAAATGTAATTGCGTTTTGAGAGCTCATACCGGCTTTGTTACAGCGAAACATTCAAATTAGGCTTTTTTTGGTTTGTTTCCCTTTGTTTTCCTTTAACTGTTCTTCTATTTTAGGTATGTAACACTAGTTCATCAGTCGTTAGTATTCGTTATTGTCCGCTTTATTGTTTGTAGGAAAGTTTATTTGCGTTACTTCGCGTTGTTGCGTAATCACTTGTCAAGCCTTTTTAAAATAAATAGGACCTAGGTCATCGTTTTTAACGCCACTTTTAAAAAGGTACTATGACGAAAATCGCACCTTTCCTATCTAAGCCATTTTGAAACATAAACAAGTAGACTGCGTGAGAAGAAAAATGCTGTTTACTATTTTCAAATATCTCTTTTCGTTCCAGAGATATTCAAGGTTTTCAAATACGCAAACCAGCCAACTGATTACGTTATACACTCAACCAGATTTTGTTCAAATATGATGAAAAGAGATATCTCAGCCAATTTGTATCAGAAATGTTTGATTCTTTGCAGTAGGATTTTACTAAATGTGCTCTACAAAACGAGCTTAACAGTTCTGTTACCATGGCAACATAATGGGTTCCAGACCTCCCCCATGTTAAAGCTTTTCTGGCCGCCTTTAGCGTTCCATTTTGATATTTGCTAACAGCACTTCGTGTGCATGATCCAGCAAGCCTATAAATGACTTTGTGGCCTTTTTTAACATTTTCAAGCTGAAAATCACCAATATATTGAGATGAAGTGGGTGGGGACTGGAAGAGTAAGTTGCCATAGGAACGGAATTTTTTAGTCAGAGGTGTGTTTCCTGTAGAACTATTAGCCTACCAAGTCTCAATGTTCTGCACTGCAAATTGGCCAAGGTAGCTCTATTTATATATTCAATATAATATTGGGTTGAGTGTATGACGTCATCAGTCATCTCATTTGCATATTTTACGCATTTTTCAAACTTAAATATCTCGGGAACTAATGCAGATATTTGCAAACGGTAAACGGCGTTTTTATTTTTCTAGGGAATTCTGTGTGATACACTCAAAAACAGCAAGGGGTTAAAATTTGATCATAGTACCACTTTAAGTTTTAAAGCAGCAAGTTTTTTTATCTGGTGAAGTCAGGACACCGTTAAGGTAAACCTTTCTTCGCATCATCCGTTCCTTCTTGTTTGTTATTTTGGTTACCTATTATTTTCTATTACTAATTTTTTTCTATTTTTACGGTTTATATGTAGTACCGTACGAGTTTTTAGTTAATAAAGGTTTTGGTACACGACTACGCGTATCTTCGGTTACATACTTAGTAGTAGGTTAGTGTTTTCAGAGAGGTTTTCCCTACGAAAACTGAATAACACAGGTTCTGCTTTTACTTACAACAGGGAACGCAATCCCTTATGCAGTCAGGAGGGGAATCGACACTGAAACAACATCAGTAGTAACAACAAACAGAAACAAAAATATTCCAGGGAAAAAAAGACACAAACTTAGTACAACTTTGCGTTATTAACCAATAAAACCCTCAATGTGGAATAAACCTTAGTCACATTTGAAAAATTGCTTTGAGTACATATTTTAGTATTCGAATGCTTTGTAGGTAATTTCCTTGTTTGCTTGTTTAAAAGCACCTCTACGAGTACGATTTTCTTTTCTTGCACTGAATAGGATCCTCGAGAAAATATCCTTCTTTGAGTATTCATGTATGAAATAAATTACTATACACGTGTCTCGCAGTATGAACGATAAATAATAACATACATTCAGCGTTGTACACTGATTTGCCCCAAAATAAATACTGGATTGATCATAATTCAAGTTAGGAATATGTGCAGTTACAGTTTTGTAGTCATTTGGTGTGCTGCTCAGACTCTGCTCAAGACCTACATAATAAAACAGCAGACAACGCAATGGACCTGGCCCTTAGACCAATAGTACCGATAACAATTACCCCCGATTTTCAGTGTTCTTCTTGAGTCACACATTCCCGATCCTCCTAAAATTATGTGAATCAGGAGATCCGTGAAGGTGACTAAAGTTAAGACAGAGATACTCCAGTGTCTAGTCCAGAAAAGTGGTTGAATACATGAGTCAAATAGCGTAGCTTAGACATTTTTGCTCTTCTACTGACTCACAAGTTCAGCACAGTGGCCCTAGATTTGCGTTTTCCATTTTTGATCTTGGTTTAAACAAAGATTTTGAGCTGCAGTGGCGTTTATTGATATCACCTGCATGTGCATCCTGTAGCCCCTTCTCACGTTCTAATAATTAACCAAGTAGTAAAACATTTTCAATGGCTTTACCCTTCGCTCTTGGCATGGAGCAGTGTTGCAGCAGTTGATATGGGCATCCGCTCCTCGACACCCAACTTTGAAATAGAGCCAGGGCAGTTGCGGTGGCTAAGAATGGACAAATTTGGATAATTCTGAATTGTATAAATGGTCAGTGTCATATTTTCAATGGCTTTACCCTTCGCTTTTGGCATGGAGCAGTATTGTACCAGCTGATATGCACAGCCGCGTCTCAACAACCAGATTTGAAATAAAGCCATAGCAGTTGTAGAGACTAAGAATGGACACGTTTGGATGACTCTTCATTGTTTTGAGTTATACTTATTTTAGCAGAGGTGTGTAGTCGTTTAGATGGTTACACGCATTGGGTATACTTTTGTGAGCGACGGTTAAGGCCTTTCTAGCATAACAAGGTGAGTTCGCTATTTCTAGCTGTTGATCCAGAAGTCATTGCGGGAGATTCTAGTCGTCATCCTCGCCTTCCTCCTTCTCTTCCACAGATATCGCGTGATGTTTCATGAGCGCTTTCATCATGGCTTCTAGCTGAGTGGTGTGATCTAGAACAGCCTTCAGTTTCACTTTAACGGTCTTTACTTCTTCTTTCAACACTTCTTGGTTTTTCTGAAGTTTCTCTATAGGTGTCTGACAAAAGAGATACAAATAAGATATTGAAGGTGGGTAAATGAAAGCAACGGTATGTCGTCAGCAATTTCTCCAGTCTTTCCAAACCTATTGCTTAATCAGATAGCACCGTGAATACGCGTGGAGAGTCTTGGCTTCTTCAGTATCAAGTTAAAATAAACCGCCGTAGACATCACTTTGAAAACTGACGTTTTAAGTGTTAGCCGTTTGCCAAAAGAAAAGACTTGTCCGCCGACGAAGACGCTAAATTTATATACTACCAAATTTGCTCTTTGCATGGTTAACTTGATTCGACCATCCACATCACCAGTGTAATACTTCCAGTAGCAAGAAGTTTTGTTAAACAAAGCAGCAAAACAACAACTACAACTTGCTCAGTTACAGGCCAATATCTTTAGTAAACTATCATGAGCAATAGGTCCGTCCATTTACCGAATAGTGTTTTGTAAAATCGCTCCAGCTTTTATTAACAGCCCTCTCATGCGCAGTTTAATTTCTCAGAATCATGCATGACATAAACGAGCAGCCATGCTAAACCGGCATATTGTAGTTACTGCGGGATAAAGTTTTAAAAGTTGCTTAGCCAAACCATACTCCCTGTCAAGTACCAACCTGTTCAGGGTTCATAGCTTCATAGATAGCTCTTGCAGGACTCACAGTTTGACCCCAAAATGACCAAATGGTCCAGTACTTGTTAGCGTTTGGATAAATCTCCTCTTCGGTTGTAGCAAACCTTTGCCTGAAGATGGCCGGTAAAGCTTTTTCTACATCTAAAGCAAGGTCAACCTGGCAAAGGGTAAACAAGATAAAATGTAAAATGTCTTGCTGTGAATTCATGAGTACTGCTCGAACGTTGACGCTTTTGGTATTTAACACCAAATCCTTGAGTGTTTTTGTCATGTGAAG
>CM042749.1:16865393-16876645 GCA_022496165.2 Catalaphyllia jardinei
AAAAATGCGTTGGAATACAATGTTTATCACCGCTGTTTGTGTTATTTTCTTAATCAAGCTACGATGGCCTAAGAACAAGAGTTTATATCTATGTACTTTGATATTTAAAGAATAGCTTTTTCTTGCGAAATACAACACGAGAATCTCAGTTACTCCTAAGAACCATGGCAATCAACAGTAAAATGGAATCCAGATTGAACGTACCAGTAAATTCATGATAATGATACAGTTAATGACGAGAAATGTCACATACAGTACCCACGTGACGGGCGGTACTTCATTGTCATTATACACTGTATCGTACTCATATTCTCCTAACATTCCCATTGTTGTCTTGAGCATCGCCCGACTAGGAGTGGAATACGGAACCTGAAGAGAAGAACTTTGTCTCATTCATATGAACTGCTAAATATACAAGCCAGGAAGAAAGATTTATCGAGTAAAAAAAAAAAAAACAAAAGACCACGGCTAAACAGACGATTTACGAAATGAAACATCTATGGGTCATTGACAAGGCAACAGGGCAAGATGACTAGACTTGAAAACGTTTTTTTGAGTGTTTCTGGAAAGAGAAAATAGACGAAAGAAAGGAAAAAAGGAGCAGTCGATCGAGACGGTCAAACTTTGACGCATACAACTTTGGTAGCTTACGCTGACCAGGTCATAAAAATACCCATGCAACTTTCATTCTTGGCTTGCAGTGTCAGTAAATAAAAAATAATTAGAAAACCATTCAGTAGATAAAGTTAAGAAATTGCGATGTTAGAGGAGACTGACAAAGAGGACACTTCTCCAAGTTCTAAGTCTGTGCGTTTTCTTAAACTTCAGATATTTGACGTAATATTTTGCATAAATATACAGACCAGTATGGAGCTGTCATGTTGGTGTGCCTCCGTGGGACACCGACATGGTGGCCGGAAAAAAATAACCTGGAACTTACTTTGGCTATCTAGGTGACTGATTATATGTACTGAACAAACAAGCATTTACATACGCACTTTTCCTAATACTCTGACTTCTGAATAGGCTAAGAAACACGAGATAAGTATTTTTTCGTCAAACGCATTCGAAGCTTTATGCCAGGCACTGCCATAGCACTGAAATTCAAAATACGCTGGTTTCTAGACGAAGCAAACTACTGAGCTGAAAAGTTTAAATTGATACAAATTTACCCCCCTCTTATGCCTGATGAGGATAACAACTTTGATGGCTCTTTAGTTTTAGATTTTAGAAAATGATGACGTCAGGTGCAAGCCATGAATAGTTTGAATTGTCTCCGGGCCATCCGTTTTCATGGAATATCACAACACGGCATTGATCGTCTCGTACGAAAGTTGTACGCTACATTTGCATGTAACAATTCGTGTCGTATAACCTGCCATAAGCTAACTTCACACAACAAAGTTTCATCGTCCTAATCGGTGCCAACCAATACTTGCATGCTTACCTGATTAAAAAGCAGGATATGGAATCCTAACCCAAACGCAACGATGAATAGGAAACAGACCGCAAAGAACTGAGCGAAAGTCTTGAAAATATCAGTGAACATGACAACGTAAATTCCAAGTTTGGGAAACTTGCGCATGAACAGTACCAGTCCGATCCAAGATAGGGAGACAGCTGTTGCACCAAAACTACTGTGCCATACAAAACACCTAAAAATACGGCGATCAAAACGTGTCAAGAGACAGAGACTTTGTAACGACTGTAGTTAAATCTAAACCAAAATAAGTACATCTGATCTGTCATAATGTAAAAGCCCAATTCAACTATTGTAAATAGAACAGTTCTCCCCCCCCCGGCCTCCCCCCCCCCCCCCCCCCCCCCCCACAAAAAAAAAGCAGAACGCAGGGAAGCGCGGGGAAACTTGTAATTTGTTTTGTTCAGCTACGAAAAATCACCCTAGTCAGAAACTGCTTCAAGGCCGACACATGTATCACCAAACACAGACCGGAATCACTGTTAGTGGTCAACTGAAAACCTACTCTGTCCAACTTCCTATGACACATATATAACGGACGAGAAAATAGCTTTTACATCCGTTTAAAACTCGAAAAAAACTATTCTAAATGAATGTATAACATTGAATACAAACACCAACGTCAATCTCAAATGTCTAAGCTGTTACACTGCTTTGTTCCGTTAAAGTTTCTGGACGAGTCGGCGGCCTTTCCGCCAAGAGATCAATAACGAAGGTGTCACGAAACGTTGACGATCGATCCCGAAACTTTTCAAAGACGAAACTTGAGCCGAAAACGGAAAAATAAAGTTCCGACGTGACTACTCTGGCATGAAATGTTCCACATGGCTGCTTCCAAAATGGTATTTCAATTACGATTGATTTCGAAGATCAAACTGGAGGAAAGATTGACCCCCCAAATTCTGACCATTATCGACCGCTTATATAAATGAACTTAGCTTTAGCAAGTGGGCACATCAGCTCCCTGCATATGGCGACTGCGCACGCAGTACGAGCAACAGACAAAACCAAACTGTCCTGCCGAAATGACACAATAATAGTCTTTTTCTTGACAGCTATCAAAAATTAAGACAACGCTAAAGTTTCTTTGACCTCTTCTAATACTAAACTCTGGGTTTACTTCGACGAGGAACAACATCTTGTTCAATAGACATTTTGTTTTGGTCAATTCATGCGGGCCAACCGTATGCAAGAAATAATGAGACACAATAAAGAAAAAGAGCAAAAAAAAATTTAACTTGCCTTGATCCCTTGAATATCGTAAAGCTTTTTCGATCAAGTTGGAAGTCATCTATTATGTAGATCATTGAGAAAATGTAAGCTAACACTTCTATAACTCTGTTCCATTGGAAGTAGAGCCTCCACATGTAGAAAAATTTAAAAATCTAAGGGGAAAAAATAATAAAGAAATATATGAAGTTTTTTCATTTAACCTCTCATGTCTTCATTGCACTCCGCGTCTCATAACCAATCAAACATCGCAAATATCAGCTATCATTAATCAGTTACCGTTTGGCTATGTGTTGCTTTGCGCTACTAAGCGTTGTGATGCACTGCTCTTAACCGCTTTGAATTGCGTTTCGTTACGTGCGCTACTTTGCGTTGCATTTCTTTGCGCTGCATCTTGTCGCGTTCCGTTGTGTTAGTTTGAGTTTCTTTGCGTTGAGTTGCGCTGCTTTCTTTGCTCAGCAGGGTGTTGAGTTGCTTTGCGCTATGCTGCATGGCTTTGCTTTGCGTTGTTTTGCGTTGCTTTGCTTTGCTTTCCATAGCTTTGCTTTGTTTTGCATTGCTTTGCGTTGCGCCCGTTTGCTTTGCGCTTTATTGCGCTGCTCTACAAGGCTTGGCGTTGCGTTACTACGCATTGTTTTACGTTGTTGTGCCACTTTGCTTGCGTCAGATTTCTTTTTTCTATTTTTCACTTAACCACCTCGTTTACATGTGGCTTACTAACCTCTAAAAACAAGCTAATAGACGTTGTAACAAGAACCACAGGCCGACCAATTGTTCTCCACATGATTTCGCTACCAGTCGATCCTCCTGCAAATGTCACGTTACATGTGCACTGTATGTCGTGACACTCAGCTATTGGTATGCTCTTAGTGGTCAACATGGCGTAGCCGGTCAGGAAATACAAGAAAATCCCGTAAAGAATGAGCCGACCGTAATACACATATCGACCAAAACTGCGCCATTTGTAACGAAGGAGATACGTGACAAGAGGATGACTAAGGAGCTTAACACGCTCCTTCGTGACCTGAAAAGAAAATACAAAAAAAAAAAACGCGTCACGCTTCCTTACGGTCGTTATTAGTTAGTCTTGAACATTCAGTTATGGTTTCTACAAGAAAAGCGACGGTTTCAAATGCCACATTTACAATTATGCGTTAGCCATTGTTAAACCACCATCGTTAAACCAAAGCACGATAAAGGACTACCGTAGGGTTGTAAAAATAGTAACGTTACCGCTAGGTTTTGTGATCATCCTCAAAGACCCAGGGGCAGGTAGTCAGGACGATGCAATATTTTCGGAAATATCGCATCGCCCAGACTAGCTACCCCTGGGTCTCCGAGGAACAAGTTTTAAGAGTCCACACAAAATGTTACATTTAGAGTTTTCCCAACAGTGGCAGCTGAGTAATTACATCATTGGTAAGAGTGCACTGTTATCCGCAGCTGTTGACTGACCAGCCCCGCTGCGGGTAGACCTAGTAATGTTTTGTTCTGCTTTACATCAAATCAGTTGATATAATGACTGGCCCATCAGAAATCCGCCTAAATTTGTTTGTCTCGAAGTTCATATTCTTTTACAGTTGTCTGCTCAGTGACCTGGCCTTTGTATGGCAGCGAGGCTAGAAGTGACCTTGTTTTGATACAGACCTCACTGCTTTTGTAGTGTAAAAGACAAGCTGTTCCAAGTTTGCATTTAAATAAGAAATGCAGTATCGAAGCCGTATACAAGCCAGGTCACCTCCAGCCGCGCTAGCATTCGTAGGCCAGGTAACTGAGTACACAACTGTAAAATGGCTCATTCTCCTAAGCTCTACTAAGGGAGGCATAGAGATTCTTGGCAAACAAAATTAATCGGTTTTTTTTCCTTTATCGACCAGCCACTGATTAATCTATGTTAAATGCCATTCATACTTACCATCAGCATTAAAGGATGGTTGCTTTTAATTTCCACCTGTTTGCTGGCGTTCTCTGGCAAGGCAGATTTGATTTTGTACATCACTGTATCTACCCCAGATCCCTCGTGATCTGACGAGTCTGAAGTTAGAAAACCGGCCCACTCATGGCTTACATCATCCAGGAACTCGTAGCTTAGTGTGATGCCGTACTGTGGATGGTCCACAGGATAGCCATTCGACTTGACACACCTGTTAAAAACTTTCCTTGCAACCTCTGAAGTAATTCAGAAATACGAGTTTTTAGCATTTCATTCACTTTTCTAATTAACAAATAATAAACCAACTAATTGTAGGTAAGTGCATCAACCACTCTAAACATTCAACATTTAACTTTTTTTTTGATAATTACATACAAGATAACTAACAGTAGAGCGGGTAACGGTAAGAATGCGAGTGCAACAGCCCTTTTCACTATTAACTTTGCCTTACATTTATTGCCTTACATTTATTGCATGGATGGCTGCCCAATTTTACTAGCCTATGGTGGTTATTTCGGGTACCCATGCACTGTATCCTATTTGTTTCATTACTCTTTGTATTGTAAATTTAATTTAATTCAGGGCGCAAATAAAGCTGATGTTGTTGTTGATTACACTGTGATGTAAATATGAAAAGTTAACCGTGAAAAGGGCTTCTTAAGAAGCTCATTCATAGTTGATTTGCCACGTGCAAAATTACCTTTTAATTGAAGGAAACCTAAAACTAAAAGTTTACTGAGATACAAAAATACCAAAGAGATCATAATCATCCATAAAGGAGAAAGGATGGTTAAGGATGGAGAAGATTGACACGGATTACAAGCCACCAACTTGAAAAATTGCAGCTAGCTTTTCAAGCTGCGCTAACGGTGAATTAGCTTCTTCAAGGATTTACATTAGGAGTGATATTTGATAATTCTCTCACCAGGCAATGTTTTGATTAGTTTCCTCATTGGGGTGTTAATAGTTGCCCCATCTTTGGTCTTATTGCGCATGGCTTGTCTCCAGTCGTTGTGTTGGATAATGACAAGCGCCACTTCCCTGAGATGACAATAAAACACAGTTCATAGTACACGAAAAACGATTCAAGTGGTAATACAAAAGCAGTGAGTGCACAGAGTTTAAAAGGCTCGAGTTTATTTTAGAGGAATATTATGGTTTGTGCTTGTAGCCGATATAACACGCGCGCTGATTGGTTAATTCTAGGGCACTATTACTAATAAATTCTCCTCTGCATACGAGAGAAGACTTGGTTGTTAGCCACTAACAACACTAAATGCTGTGAATAGTTTACTTTGACGACAGACTTTATAAGCATTACAAACTCCAGCTGTAGTTCAAGGCTCATATATACACAGTTATCAGCTGGATATGGGGGTAAAGCCTGCCAAGCATTTTTCCTTTATCATTTTTAATCCGTGATTGCGATGGCAAGTCACGAGTTGTAGTGGGTGATTAGACGTTTTTTTTTGCAAACTCTTCCCTACTCCTCTCGCACACTTTTCCTCCCTAGCGAGTTCAAATCTCCCTTCTACGGAAATTGGTGCAAAGGGCTAAGTGTAACCAGCGAACCTAGATAAATTTTCTCTTGTCATTTCGCAGTCTTACATGGAAAAAACGGCAACTCAAAGATTCAAAGTGTAACCCCAATATCTTAAACTAGTTCTTGCTGGCTTGTCGTGCAGTCCACACTTACTTGTGGTTGTTCTCAATGGCCATATCAAGACAGTTTCGTCCAGCACTGTCTGTCAGTGTAATGTTCGCCTTCCTGGACAAAAGCACTTTGACCATCTCTACGTGACCCTCGCGTGCTGCCAAGTGAAGTGGAGTGGTCTGAGGAGGGAAAAGTGAATTTTAGACACAACAAAATTTGCGGAAGGTCCATACATTCAATCCTATTTAATCTCTTTCTAAAGGCCATCTCTCCACAACGACAATGGCCACTAAATCACGCCCCAATTGCAAAAATAACCTCTAGACAACGTCCAGTTAATCAACGACTGACGAGCGGCAAATATAAAACCACACTCTTTCAGGGAAAAGGTCACCAAAAATACGGTTGGTCTCTGTTTTTGTTTTACTGATATATTTTAATTTTGTTACGGATTATTAGGCTAAAATAAGCGCTTTTTTTAAAAAAATACATATTTTGTATCCCAGAGAAGAACAGGTGGCCAATTCACATTATCAACCCAGTTGATAAAACCAAATTATCTTGTAATACTCCCACCGACACAGCACCACAGTTTCTTTAGAAATCTTATCCCCTTTAATCAGGTGTTATATTGCACCCCTTATACCTCCCCATGAAGGCAAACCCTCTAAAATGGCCAATTTCCTTTGTCCCCAAGGTGACCGTTGAAGAGAGGACTTGACTGTAATTTTAACATTCTTTAGGTACCTTACAGCTCAAATTGTTGCTATTTCTGTATCAATATATAGCAATCCAAAATCATCCCAGAGGTTAGTCTGGGAGCCGAGAATTTCTAGATCGAAGATCTGCAAGCCAAAGTGGGGCAAGTCCAGAAATCGTGTTAGCTTGGAAAGCCAACAGCAAGATTTGTCCATTTGTCTCCGCTATTCCCAATACTCAGTCAGCTGGAATATTTAAATACAACGGACTACTGGTATGCCTGTCCTACCTTAGCCTTGTCGGTGGGATCCACAGGACAGTTCTCATCCAGCAGAACAGTAGCAGCATCAACCCAGCCTTTGGCTGCTGCGCAATCCAGGGGTGTCCAAAGGTTGGCATTCCTGTGCATTATACTCTATCAGCAAGTGCAATAACACAGACGCTGAACAAGGTAGCGGCTCATTCAAAACTGAACATTAGACAAACACAATTACGATACAACAGTAGCACACAGCATTGGCCACGCTGTTGTAGCACTAACTACTACGTAACTACTTGTGAGTTAGTTAGCAAATAAAGAAGCCTAAGCCGTGTATTACACTGTGGTAAAACACGACGGGCATTTGAGAACACGAGAGAAATGTAGAAACCATGAGCCGCAGGAGAGTGTTGTCTACTGATTTCTCGAGTGTGTCCAGAGTGTTTTATCACAGTGTAATACACCGCTTAGGATTCTTCATTTGATTTACAATATAAAGGAGATGCGGTGAAAAATAATAAAACACGCTTTTTCTTTATTTTAAACTCGATAAAACATAGGTTTTTGACCAATCAGAGCGAGCGCAGGGTCCTATCTATTTTATAACTAAATACAAGAATCATCTAATGGCCCTTTTCACAGTTAACCCTGCTCATTTGCATTACAATGAAATCTAGCATGTATGCGAGGCAATTTCGGGCTTTTTTTTATTGTAAGCCCGAAATTGCCTCGCATCCACGTTGGATTACACTGTAATGCTAATGATAAAAACTAACCGTGAAAAGGGCTATGGATGCTTACTTCTCAAACTCATTAATAATTCATCAAGTTTGAACAATGGAAATTAAGAACATGGATGCGTTTGTATATGTGATCTTTACCAGCAAAGATTTTTTTAAATTTTATTTCTCCGTTTTCTGCTTAGCTTTAGTTTCGATTGAGAAAATAGATCAACATTTAAGACAGTGTCTGACCACACGTGCGTTTGGAAATAGGGCAAATTATAATAACCAAATCAATGCACGCGCCCTGATTGGTCAATCAGCTATGGTTTATGGTGCCGGTAAAATTACGGAAAAATCGCGCGTCTTCTGAATTATTCTATAAAAGCAATAGACTTTAAGTTACTATGATTTGAGGCTGATGAGCCACTTGGAATGTTGGAGGAACACTCGAAGAATTCGTAAATCACGAGCCGCAGGCAAGTGTTTTAAGAATTCTTCTCGTGTTCTACCAACATCCCGCGTGGTTTATCAGCCTATAAACCATAGTAACTTGTGATCTATTGCTTAACTAAATCTTGCATCTTCTCTAGAGCACTTTTTATTTCTACAGGTCACAGGGAATTTAAGCGAAGCTTAGCCTGCAAAAACAGCCGTCCTTCTTCGCTTCCGGCCTGAGTGGCGTTTCGAGCCGGGAGCGAAGAAGGACGGCTGTTTTCACAGGCTAAGCGAAGCTGTGCGCTATCGTTAAGCGGTCAGTTTCCAAAAAAAAAAACAAGCTGAAGTACCATGAGTCTTCCTGAGGTCAACATTAATGCAGCCCTCTCTGTATATCATGTAATATATAATAGATACTTGTGTCACGACAAGACACCCATTCGATGATCCATCATCACTCTAAGCCACGACCCTGCTGCAACACAATCGATCACCATCCAATTTCTCCAAACTCTTTCCTGCCATTTACCAAATTTACCACAGGGGGAATTAAGTTCTTGTGCAAAACATGATAGGTTACTACATTCTTATGACCTACACTGAAGGATCTGTGATAAGAGGGTAAAGAGAAACAACGAGTCGATCACCTGGCATCAATAGCCGCTCCCCTATCCAGTAGCTCCTTGGCGACTTTGTCATAGCCGTGCAGTGCGGCCAGGTGCAGTGGAGTGTTAGAAGCATCGTCTTCGTCATTAATGATCGACATATCTCGCTTGAGAAGTGCGCACACCGTCCTGGAAAACGCATATATTATTTATTACCTATAATCGAAGCCAGTGATGAAGAAGCCTGTATAAACCTTACAGTAAGGGACTCAAATTGCGCATAATTGCGTCGTTATAGATACTGCTATAAATATCCTCTTTATCTTTCTCGTTAGCATTTCCTTTACCGTTTAATACAGACAATAGCGAGTTTTAGCAATGACAACGGCGACGGCGGGGACGACCTCAAAGAAATGTACCAAGATTCGAAACGCACGTGCAGAACCATTGTTAGAACTGCTGACTAAATCTTTCGTTTGGTGACGCTCTCGTCGCCGTCGCCTACGTGTTTTGCTAAAACTCTCTGATGAAGCAAGGTTGGATGATATTTACACGGCCAATTTCACCCTGTTAAGGAGGGCTGGGATTTTGTTGTGATCACATCACAAATTCTATCCCAGCCGCCATCTTATTTCATTAAAAGTACAATCACCATACATGTATCTGTTTTTCTGTTTTCTTTAACCACTACACATGCCCAAGTGTTCTTTTCAGGCCTGTCTGAAATTTCCTTTTGATTATTGAGCCTTGTTTAAGAAAACCACAGACACATGAGAAAATAAACACAGATTTACATCCTACGTGTAGCATGGTACAAAAGCAATCAGTATGGCTTTGTTAAACAATGAAAGCGCTCGTGTTTTATCCTAAAATATATGTACTAGAAGTAACTGCTACCTTAAACGTCCAAATTTAGCTGCTAAATGAAGTGGCGTTAAAGATCCATCGTTCTTGCTGTCAACACAGCAGCCATTGTCCAGAAGAAGCTAAAAGCGAAATTAATGTAAGGATCAAGTATTTAGCAACAATGCATGTTTTGCTTTTCACTACAGTGTGAACTGGCTAAACCCGTTGAGAATTTTCTTCATTCACGTCACCGAACTCTGAACCAATGCACTGCCAGTTTACTGCCCCAGACTATTTAGACATTTTGTAAGTCTAATAAAACTTTCTGTCATCAAGACCCTGCCTTCATATCACAAAGCCTTGCAGTGATATGAAGCCATGTTGGCGTTATTAGAGGCGATACTTAGAACATCACAGATTAAATCAGTATGAAAGACAACATGTGAAAAAGAAGAGCCGACTTGAGAAGCAAAAACGCACTAAATGACTTGCTGTTACAGTCTTCAGTTACTAAATTAGGATCGGCTTACCTGAACAATTCTAACGTATCCCTTTTTGGCAGCAACATGAAGTGGTGTATTCTCGTACTTGTCATATTCTTCAACTAGTGTTTTCCCTTTGCGATCGCTTAGAAGAAACTGCAAGGTGGCGTGAAGGAAAATCAAAAGTTACAGAAAGAAAGAAAGAAAAAAACGGGAACAAAGTTAGAAACTTCCCTAAACGGACACTGAGTGGTGGCTCTGAGCCAAGTTTTTATTTTATTTTTCACTTGACTAAAAAGTTTAGAGAAAAAAACCATGGGAATCACCCAGACATGATGGCCAGTGGGAGATTTATCACGTTTTAATTCCATTTTTATGACTTGCATTGAAACAAACTTATTCTCTGAAACGTTGTTCCTTTTCTTGGCAAGCTCCACGAACAAGCAACGCTTCAACCTCTTGCGTAGATGTATATCACAGGAACAGAAGCAAGGGTTCGTATTAACCCTTTCAGTACCAGATTTTCGGTTACCATGGCGCTACAGCCTTGATGAAAAAGCTATTTTTTACCAATCGGATAGATTTACTCAAGATTAAAAATGTAAAATATTTTAATTTGCCGCATGCGTATAAGCCAAAAAAGTACAAAAACAAAAACAACAAAAACAACAAAACTGCGAAGAAATCGTTCGCTTGACGCCGGCAGGCTTGCAAATTTGCCGCGGTTTCAAGGCACACGAACTGATCACGTTCTAGTCGGTAATTCAAGTTGTTGTTTCCCTTGGGAAACAACAACCAGAATCGGATAATCGGAAAACGTGTTTGAGTTGGGAGGTATAACAATCTAAATTCTTGCGAGATTCGTCGGTAGACATAAATTCATCATAAAGTCACACTAAAGCTT
>CM042749.1:16877088-16891330 GCA_022496165.2 Catalaphyllia jardinei
CCCCCCCCCCACCAAAAAAAATGGTGTAATGAGCTTATACCCAGTATATACATGATTGTATAATGTACATCGTACACAGAAGAGTTTCAACTTTTTTTAATTTTCAAAATCAGAACTGTTATCTGCATACATCATATATTTAAATGAAAGTGGGGTGAGGAGTGTAAAAATTACAACAAATAACTTTGTTTACCATTTAGGATGATGAGATTCAATTTAATTTGGAGGAGGGATTTATGTGAATTAAATTTCAAAGGCACATGCGGTCCGGGCTCCTCGTCACTTTTTATGATGGGAAAAACAAATTCAATATCCCTGAAAATAGAACCATTTCACCAGGAACTATTTGAGCGACACAATTTGGATCCCAAATCAAGAATATAAACAGCTTTCTTTACAATGATGAAACGGACGTGCATTATTATACTACGTTACAGGTTCAACCTAAGAACACTTCTTAAGCTAATGTCATTGAGGGCTAAACTACCAAACCATTTTACTGATTAATGTTTGCCTTACCTGATGTAGCGATACCGTGGCATTTTCAACACTCTCTCTTTCCAATCCCATCAAATTTTTCGAGGACCTCGACGGAAGGTAGCCAATTGATGGCATCGAATTATGGAGCGAGTTCGAAGCGTCGACGCTGTCGCTTTTTCTCGCCTTTAGTCCGAGCAGTGGTGTAAGCAGGACACTTCCAACAACACCATCCTTTTTGGATGTCATTATTAGTCCTTTTGTACCTACTCAAGGCAGCAGGTTTCGATATAGCACTTTTTTTCTCCGTCTTTTTACGCCGGTAAAAACTGCAAACTCCACTTGGCCAGCATGTTTACAAGCTTGCAGGTTCTTACCGAGAGAGCCTGGTAACTAATGACATGGCGGACATTTTGGGTTTTCGGTTTGCTGATAGAGCATAGGAAATGTTGATTAGACTGCCAACAAAAATGGCCAAACATGTCGAAGAAATCGTATGAACCTAAGGAAAATGAGTTCCCCGATCTCCAGCTTAAAGAAAGGGAAAAGGACTCCACTGGATCCAAGGTAACCGCTGGTAAACAAAAGAACGCCATGTTTTTTTTTTTCATTTTATATGCATGGGCCATTTTTCGAGCTTTGTGTAGCTAAGGTTTTTAAAATATGTGATCTCCTGTGAAGACTGGTCGGATAACATTGGCGAGCTTTCTTTTGTTGCCTTCAAACAGGAAGTTTCCATACCTATTTCGTGTTTCAAGTCCCAAATAATCGAAAATATATATCTGCAATTACTGAATTAGTTACATAATACATGTACAGTCTGCATGTATGTAAAAAGCTCAGATATGTAAGCTTAAGCTTGTGTGAAATACACAACACTTAGGGCCTGTTAACATGGAGGTGGCAGACCCCAGGTACAGTGTAGGTGAGGTAACCGGCCTCTCTAAGCCATTTTTCGAGCTTTGTGTAGCTAAGGTTTTTAAAATATGTGATCTCCTGTGAAGACTGGTAGGATTACATTGGCGAGCTTTCTTTTGTTGCCTTCAAACAGGAAGTTTCCACACCTATTTCGTGTTTCAAGTCCCAAATAATCGAAAATATATATCTGCAATTAGTTACATAATACATGTACAGTCTGCATGTATGTAAAAAGCTCAGATGTGTAAGCTTAAGCTTGTGTGAAATACACAACACTTAGGGCCTGTTAACATGGAGGTGGCAGACCCCAGGTACAGTGTAGGTGAGGTAACCAGCCTCTCTAATAATCTCTCATTTTATTTGATCATGTTTACATGATAGGTACCTGGTCTGCCAGGTAGGGTAACCCTGTCAGCCGGGGTCGCATTTTGACATGCAAAGGTCCTAAGGTAGGGTGACCTGCCTAGCCAGGGTTGAATTCATGTTACATTATTTCGCAAGTGTGCCAAGTTTGAACTGGAACAATGTGGCCACCAAATTCATTCTTAAGTTCTTCTAGCTTCTACCCCCTTTCTGGCAAAATTCCATTGAACAAGTTGAACCACCACTGCTCTGTCCTTCCTGAACTTCTCCTCATTCTACCTTCACAGTTAATTCTTCAAAGGTGTCGAAGTCATGCAACAGTGGCATTGTACTACTGCATTGCCTGAGCTGTTAACTGCCTTTGGTGGAAGCTTTGCATCAGTAAAAAAGACAAAAAAAACACAGCACTGAAATGTTGCAGTGAGAGCAGCTAGTGAGAGGAAAAGAATACTGCATAGAGCCAAAATGTGTTATTTGCTTACCATTTTCTTGTTTACATGCTTAGCGACCATGCAACAACCTTTTAAAACTTCACCCCGGAACCCTGGGGTTGCAAACATGGCATGTTTTTGGACCACGGCTAGGCGGGTTACCGTACAGTTTTAGGTCTTTCCATACTTAATTGTTATCTACACACTCTTTTTAGGCAGGCGCAAGTTCCATTTAGGACTACAGCCCATAACGCAGGTAATAATAGTGGTGAAAGTCAAAGTGGAAACTTGCACTGGTCAAAAAAATGTGGTCAATGTGGACTGCCAGTTAGGGACTATGGACTTGTCTAAAACATGGGTTTAGGAAACACTGATTAAGCATTGCATATTGAGTGGGTATTATAACATGGGCTAGAGAATGACCACAAACTGTTTTGAAAAAAGTGCAGAATGTATACAGTATACAAATTAGGTAAAATAATGAGAACCAAGGTTGTAAACATAAATTATGCTGACCTATAATAATATTTTAATAATAGTTATTAGTCAAGTCTGTCTGACTTTCTACCGTCACGACTGGAGTACCACAAGGATCCATTTTAGGACCCCTGCTTTTTAGTGTATATGTTAATGATCTTCCTCAATCATTAAAGAAATGTGAAGTAGACTCATATGTAGACAACACAAAAATGTACCTGTCCTTTAATGTTAAAGATAAGGACATATCGATCACGGTCCTGCAACAAGACTTAACCTCGATATGTAATTGGTGTTTAAACAACTCACTCCTAATTAACCCTGATCTTCTTTGGAACAAAGCAGATGCTGTCTCGCTTAGACGATTTCAAGTTATCGCTTCTTGGCAAGGGGCTGACTCCATGTGACTCTCTGCGTGATCTTGGAGTTTATGTGGATTCTCAATTATCCTATGACGAACATATTTCAAAAACAGTATCTTCCTGCGTATCTCGTCTTTGTCAAATAAATAGAGTTAAACACGTTTTTGATCAAAGGACACTCAAACTTGTAATTAATGCATTAGTATTTAGTAGGTTATTTAATTGTTCTTCTGTTTGGTCTAATACCGCTAAGAAAAATGTGAACAAATTACAACTAGTACAAAATTTTGCTGCGCCTATTGTTACTAACAAGCCCAAGTACGATCATGTTACACCTATACTTAAATTGTTAAATTGGCTACCCGCCAGAAACCAATTATATTTTAGAGATGCTGTGTTAGCTTTCAAATGTATGTCGGAACTAGCCCCTGCGTACCTTAGTGATAAATTAACTAGACGTAGTACTATTAGTAGCCGGAAGACCAGAAATTTGCAGATGCTAAATATCCCTTTATTTAGGTCTGCTACTGGGAAGAAAACTTTCCACTATAGGGCAGTGAACATTTGGAACAATTTAAATAATAATTTTAAGTTATGCATTGATGTAAATAGTTTTAGGAATAAGCTCAGAGGGGCACTTTTAGATAAATTTAAGAGGAAGGAATGATACTTTAATTATTTTAAGTTGTTATTTCATAATTTCTATATGTTTCTTTTGTAATTGACGCTGAAAAGCCCTTTGGGGAAGTGGTCAATAAACATGCATGTAAACATGTATGTATTTAACTAGAAACAGAGGTAATAAATAAAACATAAACAGTGGCAAAGGACAAAAAAAGAAAGAAACTTTTCAATTAAAAACAAAAGGAAGGGACAAATCACACTGTCATAGTGTGGAAAGTGGCTAATTGTGTGTCACAGGGATTCCTGTGTTTCTTCTTTCCTGTGATCTCCTCCACTCAATCAGCATCTTCAAGTTTCATTTAGACTCCCAGTTGACCATCGCTGCTAAGTTCAGACGATGATTGGCCATGAGTCAGTCACAGGCATAAATTTATTAAATTCATTTAAATTTATGATAATTGTTGTCAGATGGAATAACTGCTTCTCTCTCCAAAAAAGATGGATTGTCCAAGTTACCAAAGTCCTCAAGCGCAACAATGGGTGAGACTCCAGTTATCTATATGTAATATGTTCTTTGACTACCAGTAAATTTTATATGGTCTAAAAAACCTTTTCATGCCATCCACAACACATTGAATTTTAAGACCAAGAATTATTATAATAATATTTCAAATTAAAGTTGCTGTAATTGTTTCCCAGAAGATTAACAAAGAGTCTCAACTCAACACAACATAATTTACTGCACAACCCCATATTAAAGAATGTACATGTACAATTGTAATATTTGAAGTTGATATGAAATTCAAACCTCTATAAAGTAAGCTTTTCCTTTTAATTAATTACATATTAGATGATTAATTATTTAGTGTATGCACATAACTGGGATACAAATGAACATATTTCCTATCTCCTGGTGTTGCAACTTGAACTATTAATAGTCCTAATAATTAATATTTTAGACACAGGTCTATTGGTCATAGGAAAAAAAAAATTAACAAATTGCTGATCTATTACAGTACCATCAGACCGTGATCTTCTTGGTAGTATGATGTCACGGCTAGCTCAAGTAGAACAGCAGCTGAAAAATGCCCAAACACAGCTACTTGAAAAGGTAACACCGGTAATCTGTTAATAATTTATTTCCGTTCCCTAACAATACATCTAGTTATAAATGATGATTTCATATTAGTTAGAATACATAGATTTTAATTTGCCAATCAATCGATTGTCATTGGTCTTTCTTGGGCCAAGGACATGGATGTAAAAGGCCTTAAGTTTCTAAAAAATAAATTTGAATTATACATTCAAATTATGTCAGTCTTAAATTTTATATGATGCTATAATAACCACCAATTTTCAATATTCAGTTTTTTAGGTCTAAATGATAGTTTGCGTTGGCAATAAATTTTAGGCAGGTGTGAACGGTCTTTGATTTACGTGTATGGTTTTAAGTTGTAACCATGCTTGTGCGCTTGAGACCAAGAGCAAATGAGAAGTGTATGATCGCGAGACTTATCAAAGATTTATTTTTCTCTTTTTCCTGCTTCTTACATGCAAACGAAATTTAATTTCACTTGCTCTGTTTAGTTATTATAACTTTAATAACTCAATGTCAAGAAACTTGAAAGTTAACCATATCCTTGAGGTGTTCTCATTCTTCCAGTTCTATAATTTCACAGAAGTTACATGGAAAGTGTTTAATTGTTTAAATGTACATTATGTAAGTAATTTTCTAAAACAAAATTAACTATTTTAATGTTTATGGGCTTGGTTGTGTACTATTTTCAATAAAATTTGGATTGTATTTTTTGGTCTTTGAAGTCAACAGTACTTTGTTAATTCATGTTCATGTTAGTTGATCTGCCTCATGACATTTAATATGTAATTAATTGTAGGATAAGAAGATCCGCATACTAGAAGAAAAATCAAAACTGTTAGAGAAAGCAAGAGGTAAGAACAGGTTAAACAATTATTTATTCATTTATTCATTCATTCATTCATTCATTCATTTATGTATTTATTTATTTATTTAATATTTATTTAATATGTATTTATTTATTTATGAAATTGTTATTAATTAATAGTAACATAGTTTAGAGTTGACATTTTAGATTTGATTGAAATCAGTGTAGCCAGTAAGGATACATTTCAAACTACAGCTGCGCTGAACTGTTAAGGTCAACACACACTAGGAGACTAGTTGCAGGGACTTGTCTCAAGGATTTGCTTCAGGGACCCGTCCCCTAGTGTGTACTCATATTTTGCATAGAAATTCTAGTTGCAGGGACCACATTTTTGGTCCCTGCGACTAGTCCCACGAATTAAGCTGGTTTGATTTCTGGGACTAGTGACACAGGGACCAATAGTCCCACAAATCAGTCAATTTTCTAGTGTGTACACACTAAAGGTTATTAAGTCCCTGTGACAAGTCCCTGCGACTAGGCCCCTAGTGTCTGCTTACATGTAGCTTTAGAGGAATAGCTATCCCTCTCAGCCTCTCAGGCCTCCACCTTGGCAGCAAGTTGAACACAATCAGTTCTTCTATACTCTTTTGCTTTCTTGCTCCTGCAGTTATTTTTCTGTTCATTGGTCTTTCAGGATATAACTCTGGCACAATAACAGAGTTAGAGAAAAAATGCAAAAGACTTCAGACACAGGTGTTTCAGATGGAGGTACAGAACACTATTGAACAATTTTATGAAAATGAAAGTTCTAAATTAAAGTTTTAATTTGTTCAAGATTCATGACATTCAATTACATGTAGCAAACTCATATGTACAAGGCCCTAAATATGCAATATTGTTATGTGTACATGTAATTATCATGGTATTTTTACATATATATACAAAGTGACAATGTTTTCTTGTAACGCTATTTGATTTACGAAATCCTCTTTACGATTTGATACAACATGTAATGTAATTGTACAATATTTAATTTATTGACTTGTATGTACATGTAAACAAGCCAAATAAATGTTAACGTATACTAATAGTGTTTAGTATGACCCAACTAGTGGACTAATGCAAATCCTGCATTTTGATTGGCTACGCTACAAGGGGTCTAATATTAATAGTCATCGAGTAGCGAAATTCGCCGGTGTTTCTTTTGCTTTTTCCCCCGAAATAAATATTTCTTCAACTTGCATTTGCTAACTTTATTATCGGCATTTCTGTCCGACTAGCTGGGTGATACTAAAACAATTAGACCCTTCGCCCTCAAGGGCCACGGGTCAATAGCCCATTCGGCTTCGTCTCATTGGCTATTGACCTGTAGCCCTTTCGGGCTATGGGTCTAATTGTTAAGTATAAATTGCTTTAAGGTGGCTATTAGAGAATCGTGAACTCAAGGCTCCTTAAGGATCTTTATGTTGTTGACCTTATGGAGAATCTTGATTGAATCTATACTTTATTCTTCCAGGAACTTTAAAGATCTTTACCAGATCTTCAAGGATCTTTTTTAATCTATCTTTCAGACCAAGATCCTTGGGATCTTCAAGGATCTTCAGGGATTTTGCTCTTGAAAGATCCTGCCATGATCTTAGACTATATGATCTTGAATAATCCTCAAAAATATATTTACAAGATCTTTTATTTAAGGATCATTGCAAGATCTTCCAAAGATCTTCTAAGAACCCTTAAAAGTACCGAGGTCATCTTTAATGATCTTCTGTAGGTCTTTAGAGGTCACCTGCACACTGTATTGTAAGATCCCAAAGATACTGTAGGTTTTGGTTTTTTTACAAATTGGAGGGAACTTTTATCAAATGTTGCCTTTTTTTAAAATTGTTTTTCTTGTATAATCCAACATTAATTTTATTGTATTCTTACCAGGACTTTTTAGCTGATTATGGC
Source organism: Catalaphyllia jardinei (assembly GCA_022496165.2). NCBI lineage: Eukaryota > Metazoa > Cnidaria > Anthozoa > Scleractinia > Caryophylliidae > Catalaphyllia > Catalaphyllia jardinei. Next base: position 16,884,595 of record CM042749.1, read on the forward strand.
ATGGTCTGGGTTGGAGATGATGATACTGATTCTGATTACGATGTTTTAGAAGAAACACCATCTTCAGTGTCCAGCTCTTTAAGCAGACAGCAACAAGTTTGGAATCCAAGTAAAACAGATACTTTAGGTTATTTTATCATACATGTACCAGACATTTAAAAAAAGTTTCAGTCCCCAGCTATTCCGATGAAAGGCTTCTTCTTGAGTTTAAAGTAAAGTTTCACAAAATGGCCACTAGTCTCCCTTAAATTTTTAATTTTTTGCAATGCGATATTTCACACTACTAATATGTACATGCACATGACTTTGATTGCATGATTTTATGCTGTTACACTGTACATTTAGCTGCAGTTGTTTAGCTTGCAATTTGCTTAAGTGTGATTCTTTATGGCAATATTGCGATTCTTTTAATCTATGTACATGTATGTATCTGTACTTCTAGATTCTTCAGTGGTTAGTACTGCAGCATACAGATTTGAAATGAACTTTGACATAGTACTTAAGAACATCAGAGAACTTAACATCCTGGCAGGGGAGGGCTGTAGCGAAGTGTCACGCACCAAAGATGGGGCCAGACTAAAGGTAAATGTAGTGCAAAGCCTTCTGTTCACACTCATCAATCCTCTTTGTGCCCTTTGGCACATAAGCCCATTTTCCATTCAAATCAATTCATAATTTCTGGAAGAAAATGAAGAAAAAAACAATACAGGGGAACCTGGATAAAACAAAGGGCCATTGGACTAGGGAAAATATGTTTTATTACTAATTGACAAGGTTTCGTTGAATCAAGGTTTTGCCATGCATTTTACTATTGCTAGTTTGTAGAGTGCAGTATATACCAGAATTGGTATAAAGAAGTTGGTTAGAATTGAGGTTCCACTGTACTTAGTGAAACACGACCCCAAGAGGGAACCTTTCAGAAAAGACACTACCATCAGGAAACGTACATGTATAACATAATTATGTGTAACTATTTCCCAATGAAAATAAACTTAGTAATAAAATATACAGACAAAAATATGCCCTAACATGCATGTACACTACATACAGTCATATGATTTGGACAGCAAGAAAGATTTCCCATGTGAAAGCATAATTTTGCAAAATATCTAAGCATTGTCCCACTATTTACAAACCTTTAGCAGTAACTGTGTTACACAACTATTTTTTGGTGTGCAGGTTCGTGATTCTGTGCCGTTGACTTTGTATTCTAATGGTATTTTGATGTTTGGTGGTCCCTTCAGGCCATATTCTGATCCAGTTACCCAGGTCAGTGTTTTTTTTTTTATAAATTTAAATCTCACTTGTGTTTATTGCAATTTAGATCATCAGCTAAGTGTATCTCAAACCGTAAACTTGATAGTGGCATTGAACAGTCTACTTCTCTGGTGTGTTAAATTTAGACGAACTGAATGACAGGCAGCAAAACCAGCAGCCTTTATGCAGAGCCTATTTTATCTTCTACAGCAGGAATACAAAGCATAATAAAAGTGCTATAATAAAAAGCTCCGCTTGCAGGGTGCAAAACCATGGTTCTTGAAAAAATTAAATTGAATAAAGCAGCTGAAGCAAGAGACACGCGTTTGTGCAAACGTCTGTATAGTAAGTAAAGGTTTGCTGAAAAACTGTTATTAATAGAAATGTTACAAATGTTTGGTTGGGCCTAACATCAGTTTCAAGGCAAGAGTGAAAAACTCGAGGTGACATAAGAAAATACAATACAGTACATTACAATGATTTATTACACGTAGTATTTGTACAAATTTCGTCAAAAAGTAGTTAAAGAAAAATTACAAAGCCTCTAATGAGGTTAAAGGATCCCATGGCCAGAAGGTAGAGTTGTAATTAAACTAACAGGTGCATACATGTATACATGTACATGTATGAATTTTGTTCTAAGTAAATGAATACATTTAAAGTAATATGATTAAGTGAACAACATATTAAGTAGCAATTTTTCGGTATGTTAAATGTCCTCACACGGATAGAGTTTTCTTGCACATTCAAGAATGGCTGACGTTTTTTGATTATCGGCATTTCGTAAATGAGCCACTCAAATTTGTGTCGGCACTTTTTGAGAACCAAAGAGTTGTAATCACGTATTCGGTTTTGACATTCAAAGCTTCTTGAACATGCGTTTCCCAACGGGAGAGTTGAAAAACCTTGGCTCTGCAGCATGTTGGTGCAGAGAATACAAAAATATGTTACATGTAATTGAAAGATATGAATTACTGTGGAGTTGAACATTGTGTTAAGCCTTGGTTTGCGATTATAGCATTACTAATATAGACTACTAATTCCTATGTTCATGATTTTCTACAGCAATGTATGCAAGACTTAATGGATGGATTCTTTCCTAGTGAATTACAGGCTAGGTATCCTGACGGTGTTCCATTTGAGGTGCAGGCATCATACAACTGTTACCTTTAATTTTGTTTGTTTGTTTGTATGTTTATATTTTTATCCAACACAATTCTAATGGCAGACAAGAAATACAATTAGAAACCACACGGATAATCTCGTAATGGAGTCTTACCACCCCATATGGAAACAGACCACCCTGATGCACACTAACATTACATTTATTAATTTCCAAATAATAAATACAACGTTATCCTCCAACAAGAGATGAGTGAGCTATATGTAGCTAGCTAGCCAGTCCACTGATTCTTAGGCTTTTTCGTTTATACATGTTTATACAATAACCAAATCAATGCGCGCGCTCTGATTGGTCAATCAGCTGTGGGTTATTCTCCCGGTAAACCCACGGAAAAATCGCGCGTCTTCTGAATTATTATATAAAAGCAATAGACCACAAGTTTTGTATGGATTATAGGCTGATAAACCACTTGGGATGTTGGTAAAACACTCGAAGAATTCGTAAACCACTCGCCTGCGGCTCGTGGTTTACAAATTTTTCTCGTGTTCTACCAACATCCCGCGTGGTTTATCAGCTTATAACCCACAGAAACGTGTGACCTATTGCTTAAATGCATGAAACACGCGACCAAATTTACTATGGGATACTAGAATATCGATAGAATAAAAAAAGAGGTAAAAGTGAAGCCTTGGAGCCATGACTGGCTCATAGCTGACGGAGCTTATCCCGGTTTCTGAAGAATGAAGCGGCTAGGAGTACAATGTATTTCTACTGTACTTACTTCTTGCGGGAGGCAGGCACGGTGGCCTGATCATGGTTATCGATAGAATAGCTCCTTAAAAACTCTAATGGTCACAAAGTTAACGTCAACGTTTTCTCGAGTTGATCTTGGGAACAGGTTTCGTAGAATACGTCATTATGGATCATGGCTTAAACCGTTTTCACACAACTTAGGTTCAAGACAAAAGAGATGTCGTGTTTGAAGACAGACGAACAGCGTTGCTCTTCCCTGGTGCTGGGCAGTCGCTGGTGGGTGAAGATGTTAAAAACCACAAAGTGGAAAGTCAAACACCAGGTTTGTTTTAAGCATTAGGTCGTTTTAAGCATTAGGTCGCAGTGATTTACACATAAGCGTTAGCATAACTTTCGAGAATCCTCCCAACCCCCAAGTGTTTAGATGAGGCTACACGAACAAGTACTCTGTTGCTTAAATATAAAATGTTTCTCGAGAATACGCGCGAATCTAAAACGTCACAACCTTGTTTACTTACTCTCATCAGAACACACCTATCGACCATTGGCATAATTTTTTTGCGAAATTTAGGCGAACAGCGGCGAGTCGCGCGGGGGGGGGGGGGGGGGAAAGAGTGGGAAAAAATAACGCGGTTTTTTTTTCGCGCTCTTTCCCGCACGCGACTCGCTTTCTCATCTGTTCACCAAAAATACGCAAGAAAAAGTACACCTGTCCTGTAGGCTAGCAATTTTTCCATAAGTAAGCTTTCTATTTAACAAAATTTAATGATATTTTCAGTGATACCTTTTGTCTTGCAGGACAAAAGCAACAGTCTGTAGATCAATTCCTGTCCCGCCTTCCCCAGTCTGTTATTAAAGATGGTAAAATAATTGACGTCAGATCTGGAGTAGCCAATGTTATCAAGGTTTGTAACAGTGTAGCCTGTACTTAGGCCCCGTCCGCACTACGCGGATTTTTTCTGTCTTAAGTAAATTTTAGCATTGTCCAGAATACTTAACAATGTAGTTTATTACTGTCAACAGGGTGGGGAGGGTCATTCAGATGTCAAAGTCCTGGATACTCCTGCTCTCCAAGAGATAAAATCGAGGTAAAATACACGTCATGTTTTCTCTACATCTGAAGACTTAATTTCCCGATTAGTCCGCTGAGTGTAGCTGTAATGGTATCGAATGTTGGTTCATAGGAGTGCAGATGGCCCAAGGCCGCAGTCAGGTACAACTCAAGTTTCCACATTAAGGATCAAATCAGAGACTGGAGAAATGGTAAGGCCGGCTTGTGTATTATGTATTTTAATAAAGAGATACTTTTATTATTTTAAGGGAACCTCCACTCCTACCAAAGAATCACTTTAAACCGCAGGATATAACATTTGCAATAACGTTAGTTTTAATTTTTTTCCAGAAGAGTATCTATAGTGGAGAAAAACGAATTTCAGAATCGCGTATTTTTATTTTCAAATTTCCTAAATGTGACGTGTCTACTCTTGGTTGCTCTATTGTTCTGACACAAAGAGCTTTTGTCTAATAATAATAATAATAATAATAATAATGAATTTTTATAGCGCTAAAACTATAAAGAATATTCAAAAGCGCTTTACAATAATTTAAATTAATAAATAATTGATAAATATCAAAAGGGCAACCATTTCACGTCACAATTATTCAAGATGGCAGTGCCCGGGAACTTTGAAAACAAAAATAAACGATTCTATAATCCATGTATTTAAGGTAAACGCGCTTTGTTAGTTGAAACTTCAAACAAATTCGATTCTAAAAATTATTTCGTGTGATTTGAAGTGAACTTTTTGTCAGAGTGGAAGTTCCCTTTAATATGCACTTATTGACTGAATGGGAGGGCCGAACGAGAAAATATCTGGCTTGAGGTCCGTGCGTCCTGACCAAGACCGGCGCGTCCTCACAGTCAATGAGCATTTTATCATATTAGCATTTCGTTTTTTCAAGTTTCGTGAACTTCGTCATTTGCGAGGTGTGTTACTTAATTTCTTTTTGTACTTTCGGATTAAGTTGGCAACTTATGTAGCTGTGCATCCGAACGTTTCCCAGTACAGTAATTTCAATGTCGGAACGTTCACTTTCATCACTGACTCATTTGGAAAACAAAAATTTGGCAGTAATCAAATTGTTTCTGTCGTTAATAACTCGCGTCGATTTAGCGGGGCCGTGTGCATTTTTCCGGCCTTATCACTTCTGCGCCTACGCCCCCTTACTTCTGGTTTACCAAGGAAATACTTCGCGGGGCTCTACGGGTCATATGCTAATCAAACTTATAACCTGACTCGTCTATTCCGCTTTAGACATACATCTTGAAGATGAAGTTTACAGACTGTATACGCGATGTAAGGAATCACATTGATGCTGCAAGGTATGTTACAAGATAACCTTGTGTGTCATTCAACATTTCAACATGGGTTGTTTTTCGTGGAATATCGTTCCTGCCATCTCAGTTTAATAGATTCACTCCATAGGCATGCAGAAGTCTCATGGAAATTTTGAATATTTTCAACACCAAAATGATTCTGAAAACGTAGAACTTAAGAAAGGGTTCACATGTAAGACTCTTGTTCTAAACTTACAGAAACATCTAATTTTGAGTAACACAATTACATATGGAGCTTTGTTTTGTTGTTTTCTTTAGGCCTGCAGATGCAGCTCCTTATGACATCAAAACATCTTTTCCCAACAGAGTGTACAATGATCCTGCTGACACTCTACAAGAGTGTGGCTTGGTGCCAAATGCGACCCTTCATCTTCTCGCTAAGAAAGTGTGACATGATATAAATGAAACGTGTTCAGACTCTTTAGACATAGAACCGCGTGTTCAGATAAAAAAGCTTTACCTTATAATATAACGCGATAAAAATGGCTAATACGCGGTAAATAGCATCAGGTATTCGGGATGGCAATTCGCAAACAGAAAAACAAAAGCGCTCGCCTTCTTTCGTTAGTGGTCCATACGCTGAAGTTAAAAGAAAATGTGTTCAGTTGCTGTAAAGAGGAGAGACGCTTCCCTCCTTTTTGTACTCCTTGTTTTCAACTTTTTTCAAATGGTTTTTTTTAGTTATTGTGAGTTGTTGTTGGCTGGAGTGATTTAAGCTTAGAGGAAAAGAGAACATACAACTGAACGGGTCCTCAAGAATGATTCATGTTTTAAAAACTTGCGAGAGGTTACTCTGTGTTTTATGTAAGTAACTTAATTGCTGAACACCCAGTATTTCATCGTGGAACACACGCTTTTAAATATTTTGTACCCTCCTTTTTTCATTAAGTAATGTACATTGTATATAACGTTCAATTCTTCAAATATTTGTTTGTTAGAAACGGATAAGTTGGGATCAGATACGCAATTTTGTTACTGAGACTTGTATTCAGGAGCAACAGATCGTTCGGACCTGTGGGCAGTCTGCCTCACTTTCAAAATGTCTGTTCGTTTTCCGACATACAAAATATAATTATGAATAATTGCAACAAGGTATGCTTGTATACTAGATATTGTAGTTCATGATATATGAATTATTATATCAATGACTATTATTATTATTATTATTATTTTATATATTATTATTCATTGATATAATAATTCAT
>CM042749.1:16891430-16893930 GCA_022496165.2 Catalaphyllia jardinei
TTTACCCAACATTAAAATCAAATACTCAACGTTCTGCTGTTTCTGCAGCACGTCAGTAATTCAGGAAGTGTGTAAAAACTGATACCTGCAGTAAATTTTTGACTAACCTGCTTTAATTGCCTGATTTCATACCGTGAGGGACTAGGTACAAGTCTCTAAATCATGGGATTAGCAACTAACGATCCCCATAGTCAGAAAGAGCACGCCGAGATTCCCAAAATCCCCAAGTTTGGTGTTAATCAGGCTAGTTTTGACTGATACAGGCATTTAAAAACGAAAACAATTTACAAAGAAATGTATGGAAATGCGGAAAAATCCGGACAAAAGTCCGGATTTGTCCACATTTCCATATATTTGTTTGTATTTTTTTTACGTTTTTAAATGCCTGTATCTCAGTCAAAACTAGCCTGATTAACACCAAACTTAGGGATTTTGGGTATCTCGATGTGCACTTTCTGACTATGAGATCAATAGTTGCTAATCCCATAATTTAGAGACTCGTACCTAGTCCCTCACGGTATGAAATCAGGCAATAGGGAGTTTTAGCAAACCACGACGGCGACGGCGACAAGAGCGACACCAAACAAAAGGTTTAATAAGCAGAGCAGTGGTTTTGCACGTGCGTTTTGAATGCTGGTACATTTCTTTGCCGTCCTCTGCAAAACAACAACGTGAAATGACCAAGTTTTACGTATTTTGGAGAACGCGAACCGCAATGGCTAATTTTTCGTATCTTCTTTTGGAACTGAATGCTGTCTGTGCATGTTTAGCCTGGGCACGTTTTTATACCGATAGGCCCACTGAACAGATTTACACAGTTGCGACACTCGAAGGTAAAATACAAATACAATTTTTAAACGGCGTCGTCCCCGCCGTCGCCGTCTTCATTGCTAAAACTCCCTAATGTTGTTATACAACTTGACATAAACCATATAAGCTAAGCTTAACGTTCTCCAACTGAAAGTATCTCCAAAACAAAAGCTTTCGACTATCTTAACTGCAGTCTTCAACATGCGATATGGCCCTTCTCCTTGGAGAGCTTAAGCCGAAACTGTGACTGCAAAACAGCAACGAGAACGCCACCAGACAAAAGGTATAAAGAGTAGAGCAATGGCTGTGCACGTGCGTTATAAATCTTTAGACGTTTCTTTGCCGTCCTTTGTACATCAACAACGCGAATTGAAATGACTACGTTTGAGAATTTTAGAGAGCGCGAACGGCGGTGGCTAATTTCTCGTATTATGAATTGGAATTAAAGCTGGGTTATATCATGAAAAAGTTCTGAGACAAATAGGCACACTAAACAGGTCTAGTGTTCTACTTGGGGTCGCCGTCGTCAGTGCTTAAGCTCTGTTTTCAAGCTGACTACAGTTCAGATTTGTTTTCCCCAATGCCGGCTTCCTCTTTGGAAGAGATTTGAATAAGTATTTTTCCAATATTCTCATTTGCTTCCATTCTCTTATGTGCTAGCTGGACTTCTTCCATGGGAAACACAGAGTCCACAATTGATCTGAGCGTTCCATTTGCAAACTGTGGAACGATTTTTTCTGTAAATTCTTGGGCCAGTGCCGCTTTATACTGTAAATTAATGCAAATTACATTCAATAAGTTAGTATTTCTTGTATACAAGAATAAAAACCAAAACGTTTGAAGTAAACTGGCAGACGTTTTCGAAACGCAAAGATGCTTTCTAAGGTAGTACGAACTCACTCAGTCGACATAAATAACGTTTTCGTTGGCCTTTCACACTGCAATAGGCAGGGGCCTGGTTCTATTCTCGGTATAACAAAACATAAAACTATGCGGTCCACGCAAAGGACAAAGCACTTAAAATAACCATGTACTGTTGATTGAGTGCTAAATAATCGGGCAGCGAAAATGCCTGAAGCACAGGTTACTTTACGCGTTTTGTCATCGGGATAGTATTAGAATTGCTGTCAGCAGGGTATTGAAAAGATCTCCCTGAGATCTTTCTCGCGCACGGAACATCTCTGAAGGTTTAAAAATGGATGACACACAATATGACACTTACACTAAGGGGTCTACTCCTCAGAGTCGTCGCTATAAGTGATCCCCTCTTTTTCAGCAAGTCTCCGAGTAGGTTCCCTGAGATCTCCCCTCCTCCTAACAGTCCATACAGTACCCAACGACCCTCCACGGCAAGACTTTTGATATTCTGTTCCCAAAACGAGCTACCAACACAATCTAGAATCACATTTACGCCTTTTCCTAAAAAAAGAAAATGAAATAGAATAATGAACATTGGCTATCTAAGACATTTTCTTTGGAGCTCAGTGCAACATGGAGACTGACATTACTAAGCCAACCTAAAGATTAAAACCTTCGATACCCTGGGTCGTTATTAAAGAAAAAGAATACAAATAGCATAAACACAGAGCACATAAAATGATTACTGTGTCAGTGCTGAATTAATTTGAGCAAGAGCGCTCGCAAAAACTGTTTGGCCACTTTAAATCTACAACCCACTGTCACCGACCCG
>CM042749.1:16898930-16913592 GCA_022496165.2 Catalaphyllia jardinei
AGTGCGTTCAGGGAAAAGATACTGACGGAAAGGAAAGGAAAGTTTCAACTGACCCACATCACGTGCGCGATGAAAGCCCGAATGCGCGAAACATAAGACATGAAGACAACCCGGGAAACGATGCATTGGTTAATGAATCGTCTAAAAGTGGACTTGATGCTGTGATCGATACATGTGGTTCTGAAAAGGACGTAGGAATCCTTGAATTCGTGAGTAATTTTCCAGGCTTTCACGGAGTTCTGAAGCAGAGGTATACAGATTTCATTGTCAGTGAGAGGGACCTGCAAGGGAACACAGTACGCCTGTCAGATACCTCAATACCTCAAGGAGACAAGACCAAAGAATTTGATCTTGGTATATTAAGCCTAGAAGAGAAAGAAAAAATCCAGAAAGTTGTTGATGACGAGGAGAAAAACCTTTCAGTGACTTTATCTCCTGATGACGACAAGGATCACAGAAGATTGGTTCACCGTGCTATCAGAGAAAATTACTCTTTTTTAGGTAAAGAAGATTTCATAATATGTTATGTTGAATCCCGGGATTTGTCAAAATCATCAAATGTACCTTTGTCATCAACGATCTCTTAAGTAGTCATCTCCGAGTGGTCGTTTGTGAGATTTGATTATTTTTACACATGACTTTGCCTTAAGTTAGGAGGTCAGCGATGTGCTTCAATCATCTGAGAGCTGTATATTTTCCTAGGTGTTCTAGTTTGCATGAAAACTAATATTGTATTTATAGTTTTTCAACTTTATATTTAGAAGTCTCTCTTTTTTGTTCATGTTGTTGTTGTTTTTTGTTTTGTTTGTTTGTTTGTCTTCAAAAAAGAAATGGGTATGCAAAGGTATAAGGGAGGTATGGTGGGCTGATGCAATGTGGGCTACACTCCAGATCAAGCTCTCCAGATCTGAGTCCTGGCCAGGATCATTATGTTGTGCTCTTGGGCAAGACACTTCACTCTCACAGTGCATCTTTCCATACATGTGTATAACTGGACATCAGCGAAATTAATGTGTTGGCGGTGGGGAAGGGGTAGGGATGGGGAGAAGGTACCAGTAGTAATCCTGAAAATTTTTTCCTGTTTCTAATATGAACTTGATAACAAACTGGGCCTTTTGGTTCTCATTTTGCCTGCTATAAAGCCCTGGAAAAACGGAGTCCTGATTAGATGCAAGTTGAAAACTTGGATCTACTTGCGACTCTGTTTGGCCAGGCCTCGTGTGCACTTGCATTGACTTGTGATAACTTGCACTCACTTTGGTGGAAATCAAATTTGCATGCTTCAAAGAAAGTTTTTCACCATTTGGCCACCCAATCCAAGTCAGCGCAAGTTGAGTGTTGTCCATTAACCTATTATTAGCCAATGAAATAGAGGATAGACTGCCTAAAGATGCTTTTTTTACAACTCGCGTGCACTTACAAGGAAAATTGCGAGTCCGCATGGCCCGGCCCCCAATGCAAGTATCTATGCAAGTTCAACTTGCGTCCACTTGTGACTACTTGCCAGTTCATATGGCAAGGGCTACCATTTACTTATTTTTTGCAGACAGTGACACAGTGGATGTAGGTGACAAAAAGGCAGTCAGAGTTTTCCATAGGCAGGATTCCAGTGGAAAACAGAGAAATACTCGATGGCCAGCTGAACTTGGCAATTATTGCTGGTTTGTTCTTTACAAGGAAAACAAAGATACTATGGATGCTATTAATCTCTTGAGCAAACTCCTCAAGATAAAAGCAGGCATGTTTGGCTATGCTGGAACAAAAGATCGCAGGGCAGTCACCACACAGCAAGTTTCAGTGTACCGAGTCAGGGCTGAACAGCTGCAGGATCTGAATGCTACCCTTAGGAATATGTGTGTTGGGAATTTTAAGTATTGCAAAGAGCCTCTTAAACTTGGATCTTTGTCTGGAAACCATTTTATCATAACATTACGGAATGTTGTTGGGGATCACGAGAAGATAGCAAAGAGTTTGGAATCACTGAAACTTAATGGATTTATTAACTATTTTGGATTACAAAGGTTTGGAACCACCTCAGTTCCCACGCATAAAATAGGTGAGTGTTGAACTAATTACAAGTATTTATCATCTGCCAATTTTGTTTCAAAGTACACATATAGTGTTTGTTTGTTTGTCTTTGTTTTCAATCAAACAAATGATTGTACATGTAAATAATAATAATGATCATCATCATCATCATCATAATAAAATATTAATAATATGATATGTTTTATCATGCAAATTCCTTGTTAAAGTAATGTTCAATAGTGCTTCACAAAGTGGAGTAAGTAAAAAGGTACAGATTACATGAACAACGTAAATTCACACCATAAAAATGAAAAATAGAAAAATAAATAATTGAATGGCTTTGTGCAAGACGGTCGTAAGCGACTTTTTCAGGTAAAAATTTTTTTCCTTCAAAAGTGCCTGAATTTTTGCATGTGCTTTTCAATTAATTAAGTAGTAAAAGATTCCCATGTAATTTTTTTGGGTGGTTTGCACTTTGCTTCTGAGAAAAACGAAGTCAAAATATCGAAGCGTGCACAAAGAACGCAACAAAGTGGAAAAAGTAGAGCAAAAAAAGATACAGGAGAATGTTTTTCTGCTTTATTGAAAAGCACATGCAAAAATTCAGGCACTTTTGACGGAAAAAAATTTTTACCCGAAAAAGTCACTTACGACCGTCTTGCACCAAGCCATTCAATTAGAAGTACTAGATCAAAAACAGTGATTGAAAGGGTGCACAACACCAAAAATTAGGAGAATAATGCTGAATGAAAAAGACGAGTTTTTAACTTAATTTTAAGTGTCCAACAACTTTGCATCTCTGATTTCAAATGGCATTACTTTTAATTAACAAAGTTGTTGTCATTGTAAAATTTACAGGCCGTGCATTGCTTCTCAGTAACTGGTCTGAAGCCATAGATTTGCTTCTTGGTCCACGAGATGGTGAACCAGATGATCTGACAGCTGCTCGTCAATACTGGAAGGACACAAATGATGCCAAAGGGACTCTCAAGAGAATGCCCAAAAGGAACTGCATTGAGAGTGACCTCCTGCAGGGTCTGTTGAGACATGGGCCATCAGGTTTGGTTAATGCCTTGCAGGCCATTTCTAGGAACACACGGCTCATGTATGTCCATGCATATCAGAGCTATGTCTGGAACTCTATGGCATCAAGACGCATCAAGGTATTATTTTGACAGTTCTGGCAGTAGAAGATTTTAATTTGTATTCTAAGTATTGCAACTGAGGTTAATATAGAGGTTAATAAGTAGATCTTTTCAAATGCAAACAACATTTGTCTCTTTTCACTGATATTCCACCACATGAGTCTCCATATTGATTGCAAGCTTGTCCCAGTTAAATACCAAGAATACAAAACTCGTCTGTGTAAATGATAGCCTCCATTTGGCACTAAAAGATGCGAGGACACTTGTCCACAGACATTATCTGTTCCAAGAAGAGAACAGTTTTCCGAGAGCATAGCTCAAGGAAAACTGTGAGCTTTGAGGAACAGATACCTAAGGACAAATATCCAAGCATACTTTCAAAGTCAAATGGAGGCTATTGTGTTTATTGTCCTTCAAATACTTTTTGCAACACACGCAGTTTTGAAAATTGGGGACTATTCTCGGGCATTCCCCAGTTTAAGCATGTTTGGTCCAACTGCAGATGAGTGAAAATATATGATGGATTTTAAAGATTATTATTACTTGTTTTAAAAAATTCAATTATGTGCAAATAAGCAAGTAACTATAGATGCATATTGGTCGAAGAGTTTTGTGTTCTTGTTTCTATGCTATACAATGGCAGGTACACTGCAGGTAATGTGAGGTCTTGAGAGCTGCTACAGATTAAGAAAGTCAACAAGTATTTGTTTGATAGGTGCTCGAGCTAGTCCACTAATTTAACAATGCCAGCTGGCTTTTAAATTTACTTTCTGGTCTTAACACCGAGAGTCATGTGTTTCAAATAAAACGTGGTAGTAGCTTTTTATTTGGCAAAATACATGCAAATGTGTGTATGGATAACAAAGGTGTCTTCCTCCTGTTAAAATACACTCATGCACATGAAATTACATGCAAATGTGTGTAACCACCAGATCAGTAAATTTTACATGCATGTATTTACACACGCCTTACATGCACTGTCCAGTAGACAGGGCTCCAGACTAATATTTCTGCTTGCTAGCCCAGTGGCTAGTGACAGGTTTGATTCACTAGCCAAAACAAATTTTTCACTAGCCAGGTGCAGACATTTGTTACTTTAACTCCAATTCATGATTTTCATGAACAAAATAATTAGTCAACCTTAACTCTATAGTATACATTGCAAATATAGGCATCGATGTTGTAATATCATTATAGGTGTCGCGCTACAGCGAAAACTGAAGTTTTTGCTAATGTGAGAAATTCTTACAGAATGTCACAACTCGTCACTGAAAAACATTCCTTTCTTTCAAACTGCTGATTCAAGATTTCACATGAACACAATAATTTGTTCCATCAATATTATATAGGCATCATTCAAATTTTCGAACAATGGCAAATAAAGTTTTAATTTTTTGAAAGCGTACACGACGTCCAGATGCTGCGCACATAAAACATAATTCCTAGAGTTCTATATGTTTTCACACATTGGCTAAATCATTAGGGAAGAGGACAGCAGTTCACTTGTCGTTCATTGCTTTTTACTAAGGGAAAAAAACAAACAAAGAAGTCAATCTTTCTTTTACATTTTAGTGATTTAAAGTTCTTGTTTGGGCCTATAAATTATATATGATATTTATCACAGCCAATGTTAATCAGTTTTGTCTGGGCGTCCAATGCTCACAAATCCTCACTAGCTGAAATGGATAGTGAAGCACAAAAACCACCACACAAAATGGCATTTTAACTATTACTGTCTAGTCTGTGGCTAGTTGGCTACTGTTAGTCTTGAGCCCTGCAGTAGATGTTGCAATCTCTGACCTGCACTGTAACAACCATAACCAAGAGATGCCTCACACATATTATTTTATACCATCTAAATGATTACTAATACTGTGTTGGGTTTGTTAGGAGTACGGACTTCAGCCAATCAAAGGAGATCTGGTTGTTGAGTCCAAATCATCAGCTGATTGTTCTGCTGACACAGGTGAGTTGTACGTGCATTTGCCATTTTGAGTCTTGTGTTACAGGTATGTACATGCCATTTCTGTCAAGTCAGTTTTCTCAAGTTCTGGGATGCCCTAGGCTCGATTTCCGCCGCTCTGGTCTTGCCGTGTCTGGTCTGCCCTCTTCGAGAGGGGCATCCCTAGGCTGGTAATCGAGCCTAGGGATGCCCCAGGTATAAAGAATTGAGTCAGGGAAATTCCGCATAAGTGCTCAGGGCATATCATTGGCTGGCACTAAAGGGAGACAAGAAGGCTCTCCCATTCTAACCAGTCTTTTGTGGCCGTCTTAATTGTGCTCCATCATAGACTAAATGTTTTTTTTATGTCTTCCTCTACTATGTTAATTTCAGTTCCAAGATTTTGAATAATGCTTAAAAGAAAACTGATTGAAGCTGCTGCAACACTTTTCCTTTTTTTAATCTTACATATCAGAATTTGTCATCAGGGAATATCAAAAAAATGTCTAAAATGACCAAGAAGAGAAGTTGACAAGTTATCCATGTAACAACTTCATTTGCTAAAATATTACACACAACTGAATTAGACCTGTGCACATGATGTTAATTGCAGGAATGGCTCCGGGCACTTGTGATTTTTTTTTGTAAGTCTGAAAAAGGAAATTACATGTGTGTTGAAAAGTAGGGGGCGGGAGTTCGTCCTTCTTCGCTCCCCGGCTGGGAGCGAAGAAGGACGGCTGTTTTCGCAGCTAGAGTCTAACCCTGTCCACTAGCTCCACAAGCAGGAATGATAACCACTACACTACCAGCGAGCTAGCTGCTGGAAACCGAAGTTTTTGAAACTAAAAAGTGTTACCCTTACTATTTCATAAGAGCTAACCGAGTGGGCTTAACGAAGCACTTTTTAGGCTAACCAGAGTGAAATAGTAAACTGGAGTGATACTAGTCCCTCATTTGGCTCGGCAGTGGATAAAAGAACGAAGAGTGATACTAGTTTCAGTCTTCGTAGGTCAGAGCCATTCCTGCAATTACTGCCTAGTGACTAGTCTCCTCTGCAGCCGTTTTCTGGGATGTCACGCAACGCTCCCCCAAAGAAACGAAAGGAATGTTGTTCGGTTCTGAACAGCCGTTTCTTTGGGGGTAGCGTTGCGTGACATCCAAAAAACGGCTGCGGAGGTGACAACCTAGTGACCTGTGCTGGCACAAAACTGACTACAAAGATAATGAATAATTCCTTCTCCTCTGGGTAGTATGCTAATTTGTTACAATTCATAGTCACTGACAATCACTTGACTGTGTAGGGTAGGTAAAGTCTGCACACTAGCCAAGTGGCCCATCAGACCGGCACTTTTCTCCAGTTTTTTTTCCACAACATGAAGCGACTAAAATTAATGAACTCTCCCCTGGATGGGATGCCAGTCCAGTGCAGGATTACCACCCCACCCCAGCCCTACCTTCAGTATTCACTGGCACTCATCTATACACCTGGGTGGAGTAAGGCACTAGCTGTCAGAGTAAAGTGTCTTGATCTTGCCCATCAACACAACACATCGTTCCCGGCCAGTGCTCGAACTTGGAGCACTTGATCCGGATGCAAGAGTACTAACCATGAGGCCACAGCGCCTCCATTTGACTATGGACATTTGGCAAAAGAATGGCTGAAATGGTCCTGGGCGGGAGAGAAAGAGAGCCTTGTCCAAGAACATAAAATGATAATCTAAGATTTTTTTACAGACGAATCACAGATGCAGGATACTGTCGAATTTATTTCTGAACCAAGCCGAACAGCAGTAAAAGTTTTAAGCGAAGAACATCTGAAGAGCAGACAGTTCACCATCCACGATGTTGTCCTTCCACTTCCTGGATACGATGTTGTTTACCCTGACAACCAGCTGAAAGATCACTACAGACAAATAATGGCCAACGATGGACTTGATATTGACAACATGAGGCGAAAAGTTCGAGACTACTCGCTTTCAGGCGCCTATCGGTAAGTTTGTTAAAAAATGTTTCTTTTCTCCTAGTTGTACATACGTGTACTTAAGGACGTTCGCGCTAATTGTTTCTGTGCATCCTTACTACGCACGCAAGTTCACATGCCACGTCATGCATGAGCGCGCGCGCTAAGAACTAAAATAAACAATGATAGGGCAGATGGCCATTGCTATAGCTTTGCTTGGAATTAACGATCTTGGACATTCGGTGACCCCTACTTTTCTTTTTCGGAAACAGATTTTATTTACAATTGTCTCCATATTGTCCAAAAATGAACGAAAAATCAATGAGGGAAGTTAAAAAAATTTCAATATTTCTGCCCATGGGACATGGAATCCTGCCATCTTGCGGCTGCAAGGCGCGTGAAACTATGGTCGCTAAATGCGAATTAGTTCTTTGAGGAACCTCACCAGTTGACTAAATTTGCTTAATAGGTCCATTTAAACCATATTTGGCAGAGAACATTTCCCTTCAAAGCTCTAATTGCAATATTTTGGGACTTGCAGCCACTGTGGCCTTCTTCGCTAACGAAGCCGGATTTACTCAGATGTAGGTGTTCTTCCGGGCATGTTCTCTCCAAAACGAAGTCGGTGATCCCCTATATTTTTTTTTTTATATTTCTGACATTGCTAACTCATCATCTTTCAATGGTAAAATTTTCAGGAAAAAAATCAATGTTAAAAACTTTTCGCGTGAACGTCCCTAAAGGTAAACAATTTCTTGTTTTGCTTATGAGCATCTGGATCATTCGCGTAATAAATTTGAACGCATTCTCCTGTGTTGTAACCTCTGGCAACTATTTGAATATGAAGGATGCACGTACACGTATAATTTCTTTATCCGTGTGTGATTTAGAAGAGAAACTGGGAGGCTGGGCTTAACCTTAAACTTGCTCCTGCTACGAGTCTTGCAAAGACTATATCCTGAGAGGTAAATTGTGACGCAATGCAATAGGCAAGAGCGAGATCAAGACGCGTAAGAAATGAGTATGGATGATTAGAAAATAATCTTTTACGGTTTTGCCAAAATAATTGCTCACTGTATCGCGAAATGTCGCGCCAAACTGTAGAATTTTCCATTAACGCTGAAATTTCCCGCCAAAATTAAGAAGTAACTTGTCATCCATGTTATTAGACTCTATACCCTAGGAAATGAATGCCTTGCGCGACATGCAAGAGGGCACGCGCAAGAACGCGAGAAAAGAGTTGCAATTCACTGGAAATGAGACTCGAATAACATACAGCTGCGATTATAGTAGTTAAGAGAAGAGGGGTTCGGGCGCATCATCTAAAATAAAGGGAAAAACAAAAGCAAAAGGAGGTGAGTGAAGAGAATAGATAAGACACCAGCACACATATTATTAAAAAAAATTGATACCACTATTACTTAAAAATAAGGATTTGCTTACACATTCAAAACAATCTGAATTAAACTCTGCATTTGTTTCGTCATCAAAATAGTTAAAACAACCACATGGAAGTCTAGTTCCATCATCAGAAGAATCATCAGATTCATAATAAATGGCTTTTTCCCTTTCCCTTTCCCTTTCTCGTCTTTCAAATGCTTCTTGTTTTTCATATTCTTTTTGTTTTTCATCTTTACTCATTGAGTATTCAGATGTTTCATCAATAATAATGCTTGGTCCTATATCTTCTCTATTAGAATGTTCTTGTGCCTTAAAATTTTTATCCATATTATTATAATTTAATTTTCTTGTAGCAATAACTCCATCTTTTATTAAAACTTTTTTTCTAGGAATAACTTTAGGCTTAATCATAGTAAACACGTGATACCACTGCTTCTGCTTCACTATCTATATATCCATCTTTAATATATTGTCTATCCATATAATATATAATAGGGTATCATTTTTTCTTAAGATATTCTATTATAATAAAAAGCTAATATATTATTTTTAGCATAACTAATTCTATTCATTAATTCTTTTTCTATCTCAACAATCTCAGGATTTGTAAATTCATTTAACATAATAGATAGCTCTACATTTGTTTGTGAATTAAAATCAACTTCATTATATACATGAAAATTTTTTAGAGTATTTATAAGAAAATTTCTATATAATGAAATTTGTCTCTCTAAATGGTTAGTATAAAATTCTAGCATATTAACAGGCATATATAATATAATTATAATTTATTCTTCAGAATATTTTTTCCAATAGTATTTTTTATATTTTTCAACAGATGGGCACATATCAATAAAGAAATTATCAAGATTACAGATATCATTAATCAAATCTTCATTGTTAAATGAACCAAGTCTCAATGCTCTCTTTATTCGGACTAATAGATGTGCATAGCTTTGATAAGCATACTTGCAGTTATTCATGTTTTCGTTAACGTTTTTATAGTCAAGCAAACATTCAATTAACATAGAACCACCAAGAGAAATAATAGTCAAAATAGATCCTGAGACAATAGCTGATGCAATACCGCCACCGGCAATGGCTCCTGAAAACAATCTTGCTGCATATTTAATATTTCTGTAATACCTATGAGCTCTCTTATATAAAAACCATTTTAGATGAATTGTTTTGTAATAACCCATCAATTCATCGATTTGATCGCTATTCAAGTCTGGTGAAATGTGATTGAAATCGCAAATTTTTTTTCTCATATTTATAAATAATTACAGGAAAATTATTTATAAATGTGAAGAGCTGTTGAATTGATTATGAACAATACATTCCTGAGCGCCAATACATTCCTGAGCGCCCCAGAAAAACGAAGCGACTAAAATAAAATTTTCTTTTCGTAAACATTGGCCGTTTCTAGGTCGCTCAGGAATGTATGACGTCAAAGAACATTCTAGAAAATTATAAGTCAAGCTCTATAATTAGACTTATTATAGTATGTGTGACATTGCTGTTAGTTTTACTTTTAAAATTAACTCTATCACCTGGACTTAATTCAATAGGTGTATTAAAAGCGGCCGTAGTTGAGAAATGTCCAGAAGGTTTTGTGATATAATATTCGTTTCCTACTTCATTACCATTTACAATTACCGCTACTACAATTAATTCAGGAGCGTTATTGTTTAAAGTAGATGACAAAGCACCATATAAAATTCTAGAAGAAATAGGAATTGGAAAGCCATAGTTTTGACCAGTTGCTCCATTTCCGAAAGACCATTCAAAAGCATTGATAGAGAGAGGTCCATTTTCTTCGGCATGGATCGCGATTTTTGGTTTTGGAAAGGTAATATAGTCATTTATATTAGCAATTAGAGCGTTAAAATCTGCACTGTCTGTTTTGTTTCTCTTGAGTGAATCTATTGTATTAGATAGGGTTGTTATGTCTGAAGCATTTCCTTTCAGATTTATAGCTGTGTTAAAATCTGTTAAGTTGACTTTACTGGCTAATTGGTTGTCAACATAGCTCTTTTCAGCTTTATAGTTTTGATGAACAGTTAAAGTGTTATTGATAATGTTTAGATCGCTCGCTTCTAACTTATCGCCTAAGGCTGTTTGAACATCTGTCACGTTTGCTTTTTTAGCTAATTCATTGTTTACATAAGTAGTTCCAGCTTTATTTTTTAATAAATCCGTGACAAATTTTTTAGTGGTCGCGTCACTGTTATCTACTGGAGCAGATACATTAGTTAATCTCCGGTTTTTAATATGGTAATGCTGGTCGGCTGTTAAAGTGAAACCAATACCTCTATCTCCCTTTTCACCTTTCACTTCTTTTACCTCTTGTTTTTGTTCTCCATTAATAAAACCCATATATTATTAATATGATTTATTTCTTAAAATCTGCATCATATCATATATATCTTTTACAACTTCAATAAAATCTTCATAATTTTTAATATCAACATTAAAATAAAATAATTGACTCTCTTTTCTTATTCTTGTGTTTGGTAAAAGAGCTAAATGATATAATTCATTTATATTATGTTCAACACGTTTTTGTTTAAACTCAATAGAAGTTAAATCTTGAGCAACTTGGTTTAGTTTTGTTATAAAATGCCCTTCCATATATTTAATAAGAAATTAATATTTTTTAAGTTATTTTTTAAATAATTGTTCCTTCACTCTCTTCATATTTAGTAACATCAGAATAAGCATCCCCACCAATATTATATAAATTTTTAGTTATTAAAGCTCTATCAATGGTAAAAGGAGAATCTGACACATAGATAGTCCAAAAATTAAAACCTTGACTATAGAAATGAGGATGTGTTACAGTGATTGCACTAGTGATGCCACTAAAAATAAATTTCATAGTTTCTCTTTGGACAGTTAACCAAAAATAGAATTTTTTTTCCTCTGACGTAATTTGAAATATTAATACTTCTTAAACTTGGCTCATTCATTAAGGGATTTCTTGAAACTACCACATTATCTTTGCTAATAAAAATATAGATAGGATAAGACCCCCCTCTCCAATGTAAAGTTATTATCATAGCGCCAGTTACAGTGGCTTTATGTTGAAAGCTTAAATAAAAAGTGACAACTCCCTCATTATCCCCATTTGTCTGATATGAATAATTATTTTGAGTTTTCGATGCAGTAGAATCAGGGAAATATTTCCCTTTTTTTACTGAAAATCTTCCATCATTTCTTATTTTTTTTTTTTTTTTTTTTTTTTTTTTTTTTTTTTTTTTGTCTAATTGTGTTTGTAGATCAGAATGGACTGTCCCTATAGAACTCTGCAAATTTGCGACTGAAGTTTGGAAAGAATTTTTAAAATCATTTAACTGTTTAAAATTGATAGCATCACTATCTTCATTTCCTTCTGGAAGGTTTTTAATTTGTTTATTATTCATATCGATAGGAGCTTCAAAATTGACCACATCATTATGGAAGTAATACAATCGGTCCCAGAGATGAATCGAAACATCATTCTGGTAACCTCTAACACCATAGACTACCACATAAATATCTGTTTTAGGGTCTGACCTACCTTTAAGACGAATATCAATATCTAAATCATCAAAACTAGGATTGATAATACCCTTACGGAAATGTATCACACTTCTTGTGTTATTATTTACTATTTTGCTATTAATTTTACTGACAGAGAGAGTGCCACTAGATGCATTAATTTCATCAACAGAGAGTCCATCACTAATATACATTTCATAAACTATAGTATAGTTTCCGATTGGTAAATAAACTACATCAATACTTAGTCGAGTACTATAATAACCTAGACTTGAGTCATAATCAATTTGAAAATGGTATGTTTTTTGATTTACTTTATGATAATCTTTATTTATGAGCCCAATTTTATGAATATCACTATCATCCTCTTTGAAAAGGTCATCATCCATTACTTTTTTGAATACATTTTCTTGGTCAATTGATTCAATTGCTCTCTCTTCTGACTCTTCTATAGCTTTATCAACATAAGCTTTATCAACATCAGGTGTTGGCACTTTTGCTATTTCTGAATCAATATAATTTTTATTTACAAAATCTCTATTATCAACATAACGTTTATTTGCCGCATCTCTCCCATCAGTTGGGTCTGCTAATCCCTTTACCTTTTTATTTACTATCTGACCAGCATTGGGACCACTCTGCGTAGTGTATTGGAAATTAAGGTCGCCAGTCATATTATCACCTTTTGTTAATACTCTATTAGAAATTAATACTCTAAGATATGCTCTCTCTTTTTCAAAAAAATCAAAGTTAACTGCCCTCTTTAATATTTCTGCCCTATTATCAGGGTCACCATCTCTCTCAATAATTGTGGCGAGATTATCTATGTATTTATTACCCATATTTAAATTACCACTCATAACTCTCGAACCATCTAATTTTAATAAATCTGAAGTATCTACCGAAGGAATTTTAGCAATTTTTCTATCTACATATACTTTACTAACAAGATCATTATCACTAAATAAATTATCAGAATATGGCTCTGTGTTTTGAACTTTTTTTCCTCGCAGGTCAAAAGCCTCAGTACCATCAGAATTGCTCTTTAACTTAATAAAATTCTCATTTAGATATTCTTTATTTACAGCGCTATATAAATCTTTTCTCTTAACAGTTAATGAGTCAGTATCTTTATGATCATCTACGTTTTTTATTTGAAGAATATGATGTGTATCCATTTGTAGATCACCTGTCATAGACCTACTACCATCTAACTTTAGTAGATTTGAAGTGTCTACTGATGGGATTTTAGCTATCTCATCATCAACATAGCTTTTTGAAGCTTTATCAGCAATGGCAATATTTTGTTTTCCATTTTGAATGTCAACATAACCTTTAGTTGCAGCATCATCAGATTGGACTGGATTAGCTAAACTCTCTATTTTATTTCCATCCATATTGATATTTTCAAAGAAGAGGATCTCATAGTTATCATCTGTATCGGGTATCTCAAATATTCTATCATCAAATCCTGTGCCATGTGAACCTTTTATAACTCTTGTTTGAAACTTAAAATTCATTGATGGGTCTCTCTTAAATACTACAATACGAAATCTTATTTTACCCTCAGATCCATCACTTGAGAATCTTATATATGACTTTGTTATAATACCATTCTGTCTGCTTGCAAAACTATAAAGTCTAAACCCATCAGAGGCATGCACATTGAATATATGAGTATAATCAGTTACACCAGTTATCTTTATTAATGATGTATATGCACCATCTCTTAACTTATCTGACTTCATTTCTAGTTCGAGAAAGGTTTGACCACCAAAGTCACTTGATGTACCAGATGGAGATGTTTCATAGAAATTATTTGATAGAGTTAACTCAACACCTGACTTAAATATCCTTAAACTTGGTTGTAAATGAAAATTATTTTCATTAATTTCAGTATGATCTTTTAATTTTTCATAATTAACAGCATCTTTATCATTTATTGGGTCAGCTAAATTTACTATTTTATGTGATTTTAAGTCAAGATCAGCAGTTAAAACTTTATCTAATTTTAAGTCTAGATTATCATCAGTATATTTTTTAGTAGATGCATCATTATCATCGACAGGTGCTTCTACATTTGTTAATCTCTTTTCTTCAATGTCAAAATTACCATCATCAGTAAGTTTAAATCCAATTCCAGGAAGACCTCTCTCTCCTACTCCTCCATTTTTATTTACATTTTTTTGTTCTAATAATCCATTACTATATCCCATTATATAGTAATAGATTGTTTTATTTTTTAATTGCTTTTATCTAATTATTGTGATTGTGAAGAATGAGAAGGATAATAAGTACTATCATCACTATCAGTACTTTCTAAACTATCATTTAATAAAAATTCTTTATAATCAAATGAGGAAGATGATTGCGAGCAAGAGTCCACCAACCAAGAAGATTGTGATTGAGTAGATTGTGATTCTTGTGATTGTGAGTGTTGAGATTGAGAGTCTTCTGAACATTCCATATATAATATAAAAATATTTTTATTTTTAAATATTTTATTTTTAAATATTTTATTTTTTAAATGTCTTCATTGAAATTTTTTTTAATATTTTTATTTATTTTATCTATGTAAGCAAAACTATAAGGTTCGGAGGTTGCTTTTAGAAATTTACCTTTATTAACATTAACTTCTTTACA
>CM042749.1:16924379-16941338 GCA_022496165.2 Catalaphyllia jardinei
TCAATCCAATAATAAACTCTATTTAATTGATTTCTTGGATCTTTTTTATCAAAAATATCTATTTCTGCAGAAAATGCATAATCACCAAATGCTTTATCTAATTTTTTAATTGGGTTTACTTGGTTTTCTTTATCATTTAATTCTTTTCTAAATGCTGCTATTGCTTCTGGTTTATAAAATGGTTTTATTTTTTCAATAAATTGAGCAATATCAGATCTAATTGGTTTTGGAATAA
Source organism: Catalaphyllia jardinei (assembly GCA_022496165.2). Lineage (NCBI taxonomy): Eukaryota > Metazoa > Cnidaria > Anthozoa > Scleractinia > Caryophylliidae > Catalaphyllia > Catalaphyllia jardinei. The sequence goes on from CM042749.1 coordinate 16,924,615, forward strand.
AATTTCTCTGAGCAGGTGTTGGTCTCTTACTTAATATTCTTGGTTTTGGTGTTGGTTTTTGCTTAGGAAATGGCGCTTTTTCTGGTATTAAAGGTTTTTGTAATTTTGATCTCTTATTTTGTATATCACGACCAGCGCCCTTATATACTATTATTGGTCTAAATATAGGTTGATTTAATATATAACTATCAATTACATTCTTCTTATATGAATTTAATGCTTTTTTCTCTGATTTTATCATTCACAATATATAATAAGGTGTCATTTTTTTTTTAAATTTATTTTTTTTCTTAAATATTAATTAATCAAATTTAATTAAGTTTTCTTTTTCATATTTATTTCTCTCATGTTTTTTAGTACCTAAATGAGTCCATTTCCCGCCTAACCTATAGTTCTTACCGTTATCACAAATATCACAATACCAAGGAGTATTTTTTAATTTAAATACATCATATCTCTTCCTGTATTCTTTATAATTTTCTTTCTTTAGTTTTTGCATTTCTGGGGTTTTAACATATTCATCCATTTTATATTCTTAATATTATATTTTTTTTAAGTAATAGTGGTATCAATTTTTTTTAATAATATGTGTGCTGGTGTCTTATCTATTCTCTTCACTCACCTCCTTTTGCTTTTGTTTTTCCCTTTATTTTAGATGATGCGCCCGAACCCCTCTTCTCTTAACTACTGATTATAAATCACTTCCAAACATTGTGAAACCTATCGAATTGTTACAAGCTAAAGGTATGCTATCTTGTCCTCTTATTCCGCAATGCCTCACCCATGTGCTAAGAAAACCTACGTTTCACAGGAAGCTACTCGTCAAGCCGAGTCTAATGAGCTGGCGATGGATACGTTACAATGACGTTAAACAGCCGTTGGCCCTGACAGACAAGGACCGACTAAATGGCGCTCAGGAACCCCAGTCAGTTCCAGACGGGAAGTACTGGGCACTACAGATGGTGTTCACTTTGCCCACGTCAACTTACGCTACAATGGCTTTACGTGAAGTTCTGAGATGTGACACGTCATCAGCTTACCAGTCTACTCTCAACCAAGAGTGAGGCCTGGTTGCAGTTGACAACTTGTTAGATATGGTAAAGAATGCTCGCTTGTTTAAGGTCGTGTTGTATTGGGACCATCTAGATCATTGTTTTCATTGTAGTTGATTTGATAGAGGTGATTGTTCCGTTTGTTTTTAAGCTAACAAGAATGGTGAAAAAAGGCAGAATTATTGAGTAATTCCAAGCTAATTAACCGATTTAATCATGTTCCAAACCTGCTATCTGAAATACTGGGAAAATGTTTTTTCTTCCTAATGGAACACGAAAAACGTGAACAGTAAATTTGATACTGAGGACTCTTTCATTCGTTGTACTTTATTTCAACTGTGTTTAATGTAGTGCAGAACATTAATATAATACAAAAATGATGTAACATGGATGCTTTACAATAAACCACCGTGTTGACTGATTCTTGAAATTTTCATTTTTGTTCTTGACTACAAGCATTCTTTCCTTTGTCTCACAGCTGTGAAGGTTTTTTTTATTGGGTTTTGTATTTATTTCGGTGTTCACGTTTCGTAAAGGTTTAAAAGGTAGGCCAGGTTATTGGAGAGTAGAATTACACGAGAAAGAATACAGAGTCGAGAAAAAAGACAATGAACTAGAAAACCATTTAAGTTTTAACCAAGAGATTATCAAGGTAACTTACCTTGACAATCTCTTGGTTGTGATATATTGTAAAATATAGACAGTGAATCTTCATTGTACATTTTTTTAAGAATCTTTACCAATTGCTTTTTCTCTGGTCCTGTTCTTGTTGTACTTGAAAAAACACCATATTATGATGGAAATACACCGAGTCACAACAATGCCCTCAGAGCCTGCTTGTTTTCGATCAGTGGTGACCAAACGCCCGACGTTCTGGATGAAAACAGATACTGGAACCAGAAAACCCTGGTTCTTAGTCTGATTGTGCGCATGCATGCGTTCAAATTCAACGGTAACGTTTCTGAACATGCATAATGATTACCGCTGAAACTAATTAACAATTAGACTACGAGCCCGAGTTTTCTACGAGGCGAAGCCGAGTTGACTATTTGCGATAAGGGGTTTGGTTGCCTCAATGTATTGAGCCCCCCACTAGTGATGACTGTTGGCCAGGCTACAAAGCAGGTAGAAAAGAACTATTTTATCACGTTACATCAGGTTCAAACGTGATGCGAGATGTGCGCTGATGCGTAACTGTTGACTACGGTAATTTAACCAATCAAATTCACAGATTCACAATAGACTACGGTAAATTTATACTAATGCTGGTTCACATTCAGATTTTTCCCAGGTCTCGGTGAGAACCAAAAGCATCGCGGTCTCTAAGAAAAAGTGCAGAGCCACAGCAGTTTTGATCATAGAGACTGCGTATGCCAGTCAACATGACGTGTTGTAGTCTTGCTATCCCTGAGGTGTGACAATGTTTAAATACTCCCAAATACTAAAGAAAGAATCAGAAACTCTTTAAGTGGTTTTATGTCATAGATGGCACTTGATTCCTCGTAGTCGTTACGTGATTCATGATCAGTTACAAAATACATACCTTGCTTCTGAAAAGTAATTGTTTGCTCCTTTCATGCTAAGAAGCTATACCGCAACTTAGGAACGTTGGTTGACAAACCAAACAATAGCTGCATCGGTTCAAATATTATGCTTGAGCGCTATTATACATTGGTTGCGTTTGCGAACATAATTTTTATTCGCTTTCTTCGCCTTTATATTATAATTGTTTCATTCTTTTGTATGTATCGTTTTACTACCAGGATTTAGCAAGAACTGGTCCAATTAAACTGTTGGTGTAAATTTTACGCATGGTTGTTGTTTAAAGACAGGCTGTTTAAACTGCGCGGTACTCGTTGGGAGTAAAATTGAATGCAACGTTTCCTCGTGTCTCATTCCAAGCGAAGAATTTCGTTACGTGTGCGCTCCTCACATCGTGCAAACTGCGCATGTTAGTTCCCAGTCCTGCCGGTATTTTGAGCACGGCAGTACACCACATTGTCCCTTTACTGAAGCAAGCAAAGCTTTCCCGGCATGCCTGCTTTGAATTAGGTTGACTCCGGTTGCGTCAGCGTCCACACAAATGTACTCCGGTCTCGTGCTGTTTGAAGTGTCAGTCATAAGATACCCGTGATATTCGCGGGTCCAGAGGCGGGACGGGCAAACATTACGGGCAGGAATCATCATCAAGGATCCTCTTTGCTCCACACGGCACACAGCACAAGGTACACCGTGGTAGCTTATCTCTGGGCCCTTACCAGGGAACCTGGCAAAAAGATCCTCGACGTGTCCGTATTCCACACCAAAGAGGTACGCTTTCGAGTGGTATCCTGGTGTTGGGGGCTTGGAGTAAAGGGGCTCCAAAGGCATACACAGATAATCGGCTCCTCCTCCTTGTGACGTGGATCTCCATCCTGCTACTTGGCCTAGCACAATACAAAAAAGGTCCTCATAAACGGGCCTAATTATGATCTGGGCATACCACTGTTGATGTAACGATTGTGATGGTTTACATGGTCTCTAGACCCCATTAAGTTTTGCAAGCCTGGCAAGTCGTAAGTTTACCAAGTTTTTCTCCTAGTTCAACGTTTTCCACCTTGTTTGGTAATATTTATCTGTTTGGTAATATTTATCTGTGACAATTAAAAATGTTTAACGCTTTTCTCGACCTTCTAAGCTCTGACTACAGCACTCATAAACTATTTCAGATAGTTGAATTGATTTAACAGTAATGAGGCTTGTGTCCAGCTTTGATGTGAGGGCTAAATGTTAATTAAACTTGCCTTCATAAACAAGAACTGCTCCTCTGTCAGGGCACACGCTGCGCCCCCATCGAGTGAACACTGTACTCCCTGATCTCTTTTCCTTAGGACCCTTAGTAATGGTTCCCTTGTGGCACATTATTGGATCGCCGGGAGGGCCCTGCGGACCTTGTTTACCCTGGTGACCTTTGTGGCCGTGATGTCCTTTGGGGCCTGTGAAACCATCTCTACCTTGAACAAAACAAAACCTGCTAGAGTACCTCTGGACGTCAAACCAAGTTTGGAATCTCTTTCAAATTTATTTTCCTCATTGGCATTATGCATTCCAGTCTCTGATCGAGCCACGAAAATATCATTTTTGAATGGGCCATTAATTTGGTTCTATTATTCAACTTTCATACACTGTACGAATTTCGATTTTCTGATTGGTCGATTTGTGCCACGTGACAATGGGTTGTGACGAAACAACCTCCTTGACGTCATTATCATGGTGTAATAGGCGTGGTGTAAATTCAATACACCATTGTCATTACACCATGGCCTCGGCCAGCTTGACGATTTTTGTTTGCAGTGTATTCAACTTGGATAATAAAAATGTTAACGCACTCATTGCTCATGAATTATCGGGATTTACCTGCACTCGTTTACTAACAATGAACTCGAAATTTTCAATACCGCACGAGGCAGCTGCTGAGTGCGTTAACCTGTAATGAAATTGACCAACTACTACACAAGAGTATCGCAACTTTGTCAAGAACTATCTTAGTTTTAGGGATAATGCGTTTTCGTTTCGGTGTCGTTGTTAAAAAGTCCTAAACTGGCCAGAGAGAAAGGAAAGCAGATCTCCTTCATAGAATGCATGCAAATGCTACTTACCCGGTAATCCCTGTCTCCCTGGGATTCCATTAATCCCCGGTACTCCGTTACGCCCATCAGTGCCATCTCTTCCTACACTAATAAACACGAACACAGCGTCATGTAATTCGTGCCACCAAGTGAACTCAAAGTGATTACAGATGTAACCATGGTAACAGCCTGCTACTCACCGTCTCTTCCTGGTATCCCGTCCTTCCCATCACGACCCGGTATTCCATTTTTTCCCGGCATGCCATTCCTTCCTTGTGGTCCTTGAACACAAAATGACCTTTGGTCAGGAGGCATGCTGAAGTTTCTTGAAGCCGTAAAACTGCACAATTAAAAAAGAAGATAAAGACAGTGGTGTTTGAGTCACTTCTCCTCATTTATCATTCATGAAGCTTAACAAAGGAAATAACAACCTTAGGGGTGTTTGGATATCTGATCTTAATCGGCATAGCTTTTACGTTGTTGTCTCTCCGTTTTCTCCTTTGTTTCGAGTGAGAAGGTATATCGAGACCGTGTTTGACCAACTTATCGACACCTCGAATTTCGTCAAAAGTGTTTCACTGTGCGTCATATTTTAACTCTATTCTCCGTGTTTAGAATTGTGATGTTAAACACAATCGCTCATGTTTTATACATTACTTCAAATACATGAAACCTTCTACAGATGTTCTATCAGGGTCTGTACTGAAAGTTGATGTACAAAAAACACGTTCAGTCGTCAAGTCAAAAATTTCAGTTGTCTAACTCGCTGTAAAAGTTTACGTTTATCTACAGTCAGTAAGAATAACGAGGAAAATGATACATAAATTCCAGTTAACAGTTTGAGCCATACGTGCCCGGTGTCAGTTGCAAGTTATGTTGGTGACGCAAACGTAAAATCCTTTTGTGTGCTGTGTGTAGGGCGTCCGTTACCAGATAGCACACCTATTGAGCCGAATGTGTCAGTTAAATTGGCAGTGCCAATTGCTAATTACAAACCTATGAAAGGTAACACTGGTGTTCACGTGTCCGGTGCTACAACTGTCAAATTGGATGGTGATGTTAAGTCAGTCACAGATAGCCATGTCATTTGCCATTGAAGACGAGTCGCTTTGTCATTTGAACCTTAAGCCATTTTTAAGGTTTTAGCTTTCAGGTTGGACGATGAGATAAAGCGTAGTTTGTCATTCTGAGTCTTGTCTTAATTGTTCAGTTAGTGATGTGGGTGAATTGTGATGAAAAGTCAGCTTCCAATCTAGAAATTAAGGGATTTGTTGCATGGGTTTGATTTGTCAATTTAAGTGCCGAGCGGAATTAAATTGGATTATCTGTCTGGTGTAATTAACTTTTCTAGTGGCTGGTGCAACTTTTTATTCTTACAGGTTGAACTGTTAGATAAAAGTCAGCCGGATTAGGTCCGCATGCCTTGGTCTTCATTTGAAAGTTTGGATGGTTAGACGGCATTGGACGTTTGCATTTCTCCAGTGTGACTTTTCAATTCAGATGATGAAAGGATGCCATTTTGGTTGTCAGATTGTTCGACTACGTGTCCAATGCCATTCAAAATGGTAATTCTTTTTCAGTAGCCAGTTTCCATTGGAAAATCATTGCATATTTTATCCACGAGATAAGTTTATCGTTCATTGTTAATTGTATACATCATTGGGTACATTCTTTGTTTTACATTCCTCGGTTTCTAGCTTTCGTTAAATCCACTTCTTGCCCATGTCATTGCCTGTTTGTTGTTTATTATACCTCGTGTATGAGCAGTATACGAGAATCTGGGAAACGTATGAAGGCATATGTAGCCAGGACAAACACAAACCTAAGCACATTAATTCAATGTGACAATATTTTACGATTTGTTAATTAAAAGGGTGCATTAAATTTAGCGGTTAAAGTAATCAATCAGTCTTGTCTAAGCAACAACCTGTGAAAAGTCAACGATCTGACAAATGATCGTGATAAAATCTCAGCCATGTGTCCAAAATTGATAAAACGAATGCCATCAAACAAGAAAATGTCTTGTTTCATTGAGCAAATATTATAGAAAGATCGGGCACGAAAGTTATAAGGAGCTTAATATTTTGTTGCCGTGTTTCGTGCAATGTTCCTTTACATATACCATGGTCAGGCAGTCGATTTTAGTTCAGTCTGTTCTTATTCTGTAGATAAATGACCAAAATGTAGCTTTAAATTCCAATTTTTTAAAAAGAATTTGCTAACGAACTTTAATCTGGTCGCTCAATGCACGCCTCGGAGATAAAGTCAACTTCTGATTGTGAGATGTTATCAAAATAGACAAGCCAATGAACTTTGACCATGTTTTATTTTAATCCAACGGTTTATAAATTTTGATGTTCATGTTTGCCATTTGTTTTTTCGAGATGAAAACTGGGGAAACAAGGCGGGATAACATATTATGTCAAGCTTTTTTGAGTCGTCACTGATTGTACACGATTCGATCTTTCGATTTCAATCCTGTCTCAATGAAACAGCCAAATCCCTTTTAATCACTTTCTTCAGTTTTTCTCGCCATTTATTTCACCTCACAGAGATTTATTACATCAATATTACTGAGTAAAAAGTAAGACGTTTGTTACCTATCATGATAATGTTGAAGCCACATGATATTGGTTTAAGATGGATGGCTTTCTTTTAAACAGGTTTTTAATCCAGCTCTCTGACGAACAGAACATATCAAAAGACATACACGAAGTGTGAAACGAATACGTCAAAAGAAAGCAAAACAGACTGCTTGATTGTGTAGTTGATCATCACGTTTCCTTTGTATGATATAACAAGCAAAATTTACGATAACTTTATCAGTCACACAAATGACTGGCACTCTAGAACTATAAGAATTTGTTTTAAATCATTGCTTATTAAGTTATTTTTGTTTACTTGTGGGTACATTTTTGTAATTTGCAAACGATACTCAAGTCAAATGTGGCACTCAGGCCACACTTCGCATCGTGCAATACGGCTTTTAACTAACTTACACAGGCTGGTCCAACTTACTGATTTTCCAAGGTTTCAAGTCGTCTCCATAGATCATTCAATCTGCCTTCATGGTCCGTGTGCCGCTTTCCACGAGAGTGAGCATGATTTGGCCTCGTGTCATAAGAATTTATCTGTGCCCTCCTATTCTCTTTGCCGATGATATAATCCTCGAGCTTATCCAGCCTTGCCAGGGCTTCCGTGAGACGTGTACTTAGTTGTTTATGAAGGACAAATTGAGCAGACAAGTAGCTCAAGACGATCACAATTTGAATAAACTGCCACAGCGACAACGAAAGACAACGACCGACAAACCACTGTAAAAGTCGGCGCATTTTGACCCAGCTTAAGAGCACGATATTCTTGTGAATTGAAACAGCTTCAGGCGCTGATAGCACATTTTACAAAGAGTCAAAGTAAAACAACCATCTTTGACTTCCTGCGCGATCTAGTGGCATACTGTTTACTTGCCTTCTCCTGATATGCGCATTCCACAATAAATGTCACGTTGATATTCCTGTGGTCGGAGTTAATTAACATTCATCCATGTTAATGTAATGGCAACTCGAGCGGAACCAGACCTGTGTTGAAATTTCAATTACAAAACAAAAGTCAACAGCTCGAGTGAAGTCCTGAAATGAACAAAATCACGCCCCTCTATTGTTCAAATTTCCAGTCTCGAGTTGAGTTCGCCACTGCATTCATGCCTCTACTCTTGTTGCATAACGGGAATCGCACCTGGTGACATGACCACAACTGAAATACTCTGATCAAGTTGCACTGTCGTTGTGCCAGAAAGGTTGAAATAAAATTCCAAGGCCTCGTGTCATTTTATATCTATTTTGGTATTGATTGAGCTATTTAACACATGCTCACTTAGCTTGTCGTGTCTGCGTGTGCCGTGAAGGAAATTCCATGTTCCGTATTCAAGCCCCGATACCAAAACTTCGAAAAATTCTGCTTGCTTGATGCTTACGCGTTCGCAGTGCTCCAAATCGCACCTTCTTGAGTTTGGTCTGAGGGGGTAGATAGATAAAACGAAATAATCACTAATTAATGGGTATTACACTTTTTAAGTGGTTTTATCTTCAGCTCAGAGTTTCAACAGGATATTGTCGAAACATCGTGGGTGGTCGTCCATCGGGTATAGAACACGGAGCTCAGCCGAAAAACCTCTTTCATTTTGGTCAAACTTTTTGTCCTCTTTTTCTTCATTCGGTATGAATGGACAGGCTTAATTGGTCCAAGAACTCAAACAATCTTGGATCGAGTTGCAAATCATTAGGGTCTGGTCGCCCTTTGATAACAATATTAGTCCACAGTTGGTCTCAGATTGATCTAGAAAATTTGATAACAGGATTAACAGCATTCAGCCCTAAACGAAAACAAAAGATCGTTATCTTTGTCATTTTCCAAGTCCAGGGGCCCATTTCTCGAAGGTCCCAATAGTTTTCCCAACCGAAAAGCCGTCAGGCAAAATCGCAAACCTTATGACAACAAAGCTGTTTTATGCAGCATATTCTTAATATTAACAGGGGTTCCCTTCATACAAGACGTTTCAGACGTATACACCACTTTGTCTTTAAACACAGACTAACTAAAACTGAATTTGCGGACTCAAAAGAGTTCCCGGGGCTTTCGAGGAACGCGCCCCAGGGCAGTAGCTAGTAACAGGCGGACCAAGAAACATGCCTTAATCATTTTTTTTTTCGCGTTTTATAGTCATCATTAATACCCTAAATACCCAGAAAGGGAATTTTAAACCATGGAATTTTTTTTCTTTTTTTTTTCTGGCTGCGACCCTAAAATCTCACGATGCCGAAGTTTGGGTCAGTAATCAACGCTTTTGCGGATTCCCTTTTTTTTTTCATCAGACGATGAAGGATAATCTCGCACCGCCACACTATGACCAATATAAGGACCTTTCTGGGTGCTAATCTCTTGGTGATTGTGATGAGACAAGAACCCTTTGGAATTAAATGACTTGAACGGTCATATGAAATGGCCAGAAACTTCGCGCACCTTAGGTAGGAACAAGCACATGCGCAGGCGGGCACCAAGCAACTAGTGATTATTTTCAAGAGTCATACGTCCGAACTGAATATTTTTTGTTACGTGAGTTACATTGTAAAATCACGCGACGACATTAAGATACCACTTGAACAAGAATTGGAAAAGAGAGTATCAATCAGTGTGAAACTCTTCAAAATTCAAACCTCCAACTTCCAAAGGAATGGTAGAAGTGCAACCTCCAATTGATCCATTGTAATGTTATGACAGCTGTTTGTGCAAGTATCTTGATATTGCCATGGCCACTGTGCCATGCACCTACGCTAATTTGAATTGTCTAAAATTGTCCTCTTTCCAATGATTACGTTTTTTTGCTAGCTTTATGAAGCTTTGCACCCCTCGTTTACTCTGTTATAATTTTCTTACCTTTTCTGACATAATGAAAACAACTTTAAAAAAATCCACACTGCGAATACAAGATGGCAGATTTTTTGAAGTTACTTGACGCCATAAGAATGGAACAAAGAGGTTACTATCTTATCTATTAGAGCAGGCTGCCTTTCATGTAATTAAGGTAGAACAGCAAAATACCATGTGGTTAATTTAAGGTCAATGATGTTGCACGTTCTTGTAAGAGTTAACCTGATAATATGGTACTGACGATCGTCATTAACTGCAATCAAGAGGATTAGACAGACGGAAATCGGAGATTAAACAATAAACGGTGTTCCAAAAGGAACCGTTTTTCCTCCAGAACCTCAGTAACTGTAGTAGAAACACGCAAGCAAGAAGTTGCTATGACATATATTCCAACACCTTTTTAGATAAATGAATCAGTACTCAGCTCCTTTTTAGTATTTGTAATTGAAATTTTCCCTGAAACTTGCAAACCAAACTTTATCAATTAAGACATGCCTCAGAGCTAGCCACCAAGGTTGAGTCAAATATGCAGTTGTCTGAAATTTAAAAACCCTGTACTTTGTTGCAGTGCAGTGCAACGCACTACAGAAGAATCCAGGACACAGTTAAACTCAATCGATTTGCATAACATGCCGTATTCCCAGACATGTTTTGGGTCTTCTCTTCTAAATAAAGCTTCAGCTTACTTGTGGTTCTTGCAAGCTTCATCAGGGAGAGGCTTTTCAAGCTTTCTTCAGCTGCTTTGGACTTATCAAGAACCTAAAAAGTTTTACCCATGGACCTCAAGCGTCAAGAAGAAAGCCGTGCTTATGATGTCACATTTTTGTGTATTACGACGTCATTTTGTTTCTGTATGTGCCATTACTGTCAGACTTGGAGGAAAAGGTTTAAAGGAAATGGTCAGGTTACTGAAAGATCTTGGTTTATTTTTTAACCATTTGTTAGCCACCACGTGCTTGAATGTGTGTCAAGAACATCTGTTTAATCAGGTTTAGTGAAAAAGGTTGATAAATGCTTGACCTTTTAACAAGGAATAACCCATTATACTGAATTTCTTCACGTACTTGAAAAGACTAGTTGTTTGCAGTTATTTCTTCCGTTATACGATCGTGACCGCATGTTTCTGGTTTACAGGTTTTACAGGCTTTCCGTTGGTCAAAACTGTGTAAGATTTACCTCGATGTGTTGAAGATACCAAGAATGTTTTAATCAAAGATAATTCCAGGATACTGGTTTGGTGTAAATGGCCATTTCGCTTTTAAAGTGGCAACTGCATAATCACTAATAGGATTAACCGACAAATGGCTGATATTTTTATCGGCCCTTCATTAATGTCAAATTATATCTGTTCTCGTTACCTTTGGAATGTGATATTTGACAAAAGGCCAAACAATTAACTGACAACAGCCCCTGCCGGGAGATGGCGTCATCTTTTTCACCTCGCTCTAATCATTTTTTGTAGGTAAGTTATAAGGAAGAAGGAACCGAACTTTTCAGTGCAGATGCGAAACAGAACTGTGCTGGTTGCAAATCATTTCCTGAAGTTCAATGCACTATCTGTTGTTTCATAAGATTGCCATCCCTAAATCTCAGCAAAAGCTAACAAATACTTTAGCGCGCCTACCCAAAACCCCACAAGGAATAAATCCATTGAGTTTTTAGCGACTTAGGGTAATAATCTAATCACCCTATTTGTTCTATCAAACAATGACCTTGGATATAGCACAACCTCTGGATTCAGTATCTTATCTTACTGTTTGTTTTTGGGATGCCTCCTTACAGAAGCTAACTTGCATTTAATGAATTGTAGTGCTACACCAAAATAAACCAGAGAGTTTTTCTGTTCCAGCCTGCAGAAAACGTTTTACTCCACCTTGATTTGACAAAGGCTAGTATACCCTTTGTAATTTCATAGTTCTGCTTGGGCCAAAATTGCGCGTGACATGTTGCATTCCCAGGCCATGTGTTATCTATGATCATACAGGGTTGGCCCGTAATCTATCTTGAATTTGTTGATCTGGAATGCGTTTAGTAAGTCACACGTCACTGAATAGATCTCAACTTTCGATGACCAAGCAGATCAACGAAAACCAATGACCAATCGAAATGCTAACCACCCTAATATTCTAACACCAAGAACTAAGGGGCATCTGAATACTTTACAGTTTATAGCTGACGTAACCGGTAAATCTACCCAGGTAAGAGGGTCAAGGAGCTAAACACGAAAGTGAGAGGATTGTCCCTAATTGCTCTCGAGTGGACATTCCTAGTCTTGAATTATTTTTCCTCCAGGCCGGCACACCCCGGCCATAAATTCTTGTTAGGGCGGCTGCCATTTGCCGTTTAAAGCTTGGAATAGTTTAAGACGTATTATAGCGTCTCACTTTATTTCAGTTGCTGAGATTAATTTCAGGCCCTTAAAATTAATGGTCTCTAACTCTAAGAAAGCAAAGTGATATTGTATGACCTAGTTAAGATTAACACAAAATCAATCCTTCTATACAAATTAACCATGGCTATGTATTCACTACTGTAGTAATTTATCGTCAGACAATATATCAATATAGTGTTCTACTGTCTGCCTTATGTAACCAAGGGACCTGAAATGGAATTCAATGGAAAAGCTTATCAAAGGTCGAAAGGGAGGTCGGCATTGCGCAGTTATCGTAGTTGATCTGCTAAAAACTTCCGCTATATTTGGCGGTGCATTTTAAAAATATTCCAATAATTAGTCACAGTATGAATTGGCGTCCATTAATTCCGCGAAATACAAAGTATAATCTCACGGGCAGCACGTTTCTTTCTTTTTTTCTTTTCTCAGCTCGAAATCAATTACGGAGGTATAAAGGCAATATAAAATTTTCCTTGTGAAACTGATCGCTACTTTTTGTCATGATAATCATATCAACTGTGAGTTTTCAGTGCAAAATTATATTTTCTTGTGGCCTATCAATGCGGTTGTGAACTGACGTGGAGAACTTAATCTTGTCACAGAGTTATAATTGCGTAACATTGTAACCATGAGTAACTATGTTGAATTGTATTGTTTTTCAATTGTTGTAAATACAGCACAAATAGTCAATAATTTTCCCGGTTGTCAATGCTGTTGCTTACAGTTCTTATCAGTTGCTTATCAGTTCTTATACAAAATCTCTTACTGTATCACAGTACAAATCAGGCACACAACATAATTGACATCGACAAGGGAACAAAAATATCCCAGGTGATGTAATTTAAAACTGAGAAACGTATAGAAACCACTAGAGACAATTTGTATGTTGAAGCAGTAGTTGCAGCAGTAGTGTTACGAAAAAAAAAACGCAACGTGAATTTACAAGACATAGCCGTTAACGGGTTGGTGACAACAGATCACGTCAGATGAAAGTGGACTCCGGTTACTCCTTACTGCAGAAACACACACTACAAATCAATCACTCTGCATGGTGTTAAATTTCTGACCTTGAAAACACTTTATTCACGAACGCCGTCGAAAGGAGTTGAAACATCTGAATTGTTGAACAACTTCCACAAGTAAACTTCAAGTGAACAGTCTTGAGACATCAAACCGCCGCATCTCTAGTATGCGCATCGACAGGAAAACGTGGCCGAGCGGCTCGCGCAAGTAAGACAATCTCACCAAGGATTTGCGTTTGAAATCTGCGAGACTTTGGTTAAGTGGTTTAAACATCAAACATCGTCGAAGTGGAGATGAGATCTTTACCATGCTCAGGATTTTAGGAATGACTTCGGGATCTCCTCAAGACAACGGAGTTCTGGAAAAAAGTCCGTGTTGTAACTGCCATTCGACGAAACTCTTGATCTTCGCACTTTTCGTGCTGTATGCTGTTTGTCAAGTTCAAATTCTCGTAAACAGAGAGGGGTCGGTGAATGTTGCAAATATTTTGCGCGAAATTCAACAGGCTAGCCAACGCATTGTAGATATGGAGTTGTCAATGATCAAAGTGGAGAGCACTCTCGATATACTTCTTGCTGAGTGGGATGTGAAGGCGACTGCTCACAGCAGAGTGAAGCGGCAGAGCGGTTCTTCCATTCGTCAGGAAATGCGGCAGCTAAAGCGGTACTTGAAATATTTAGAGCGGAGGTATGACGTAGTGTAATGTTTGTTTGAGTCATTCCTTTAGTTAATTCATCCCATTACGACGTAGTTGTTGTCTTTCGTTTTCGTAAACATCGACCTAACACGGTGTTGAAGGCATATGCGCTACATGCATACGGGTCAAAGCGAGGGGGTAAAATAAATTTCTGTTTAAATGCCTGCTGACTAAATTGATTTTGATTACTAGCTCAAAGAATGAAGTTTACTTTCGAGGACCTTTGAGCGTGTTCGCCGTGCTTACATGCAAGGTTCCAAGAAACTTAGCCTTAGTCTGAGCAGTGCGTTGTAACTACGATATTTTCGGCCTCAGATCGGCTTGTTGACTTTCGTATGTTGTAATGTGCTTTCTTAAACACATGGCGCGAACAAGAAATTTAACATCTGCTACACATAAGCTGAAGAACACCCTCATGTGCTTGGAATTTCAAGTTGCTTTTCCCTCAGTTTGCATTTTCCACAAGTACACGATCGACGCTGGGGAGTAAAACTGATGAACACGAACTAGCAGACCAGTCTAGTTAATTCCCAGTTTATCTCCGAGTTCCTAAGCGATCTTTGTCTTGTTGGCCAACTGCTAGTCTGTTTTTCAATGATAAACAATCTTAACCTGTTAAATAAGGGGTGATACAAACAGAAGTTAACAGGATTACTTCAGTTATCCATGATATGTCTGTCTATAAGGTGAATTAACAATGTCCCATTTTTTTACGCGCCCTTGATAGCATTAAACGCACGTGGTGTTTCGTATAATTCGAATTACTTGGCGGGAAATGACAAAGTGATTGTGTTAGCATTGACTAGACAAACAGTTCAATCTATACTCCAAATATTTACCTCCATATGGAAGCATATTTTTTAACTAGAAACAATTACGGCTATTGTTTCGTTTTATAGAGTAATCTTTTAGCTTCCTGGGGAGATATATTGTTTTAATACTCGTCAGATAACTGGAAAGTTTGCAGAGGGCTAACTTCGTACAAACTAACTGGTGTTGAGAGAACTCATTTCATTCAAACTACAATTGACCTTACTTTAAGGAGTCCTCCTTTCATCGTAATCGTCACTTTTAATCCCTAGTTTTTTTGGTCAGTTTTCAAATTACCCTTTTGCATGGAATTGCGTTATAACACTTTTAAACAGTCGCAGCAATTTCCGGGTTTTCATTTTTAACACCGAAGTAAACACTTACAGTAAAAGAAAATTTCATATTTTACGGATATGTTTTATGTCCTAACATCTGCATACTTGGGGGAAAGACTGGCAAAAGAGTCTTCGACGTTTCGTTATACTTTTAAGTAAATTAAGATCATTATTATACGTGGACAAAGGCTTGTACACACGCGTGCTGTGGCATGAATTTTTACAGTTTTACGGATACCTCATCACATTTTACAATAATCATAGCTACTTTCTATAACCCACTGAAATAGTTTGCTAAGGTGTAGAATCACCCATACAGGAAGTACAACTCATGAACCAAACCAAGAGACGATCAAGATACTTATGTTCTCTTAAACAAAGAGAATGAAACTCATGACTGTGATGAGAAATTATGAGGTTAGCCGGAGAAACAAAGGGCTTGAGCAGTTTTATTTTGCTTGCTTTGTTTTTGTTTGTCTCTTTGTTTGTATGTGTTTTTTTTAAGCAGTTCCATCCGTCATGGTACTGTTAAAACTCCTCAGTTTGCAAGATCACTTTTCGAAATTCAATGTATCTAGGAAGAGCAAAAATAATGTATTCTTACTTGCCAAGACTGCAGCGAGTTTGTATGGTCAATCTTCTTCTCAACTCACTTGAGACCAAACGAGTTATTAGCCTCAGACTTGTTCACTGAATGTTATGAAAAAAGAAATAGTTGACGTACAGCGCTTTTGAAGTTAACTTGTCTAGTTTATTTCCCAGGTTCCATTTTGTAGTTTGGATTTAGCAGTTTGCAATTGTGGCGAAAAATTTCATTTAGAGTTATCTGTGGAATTGTTTTGAAAAGTTTCACCAGTTTCGACAAATTTGGATGATATAGGGCATGCGCGGATGAATTGTCTCACTTTTAATAATAGTTTTGGGTAAGTCAATAGAATTTGGAAAGAACTTGTGCAATCCCTTTCATTCTTTCAAGTTACCGGTTGAAACATAAGGGAAGCTGGGCAAACTGGAACACTTTCAATTTGCTATTAAACGAATAACCCTTACAGTTTATTAAATGGATAACTTTGGTAGACATGCTTAAGGTACATCAGTCAATACAATTCTAATATTATTCTAAGAACGCTCTCGCTAAAAGCGTTTTAAGCCACCCACGTCTGTTAAAAGCAAATTTATAAAGGACGTTAAGGAAGTGCAATTTTCAAAGATATGCCGCCTAAACATGAGAGCAGCCTGCTCAGAAAAGAGTTATGATTCAGTTTTCGGTAGTTTGTGATTGATATTTTGTATATTAAAAAAAGCAAAAACTTAGGGAAAGTTCATTTAATATGACAAGGGGGGAGGAGATGAAGATATTGAGGGGGGGGGGGGCGCGGA